>NIVC01001757.1:0-151319 GCA_002269645.1 Macrostomum lignano | reverse complement strand
GATAATTGTCTCTCAGTATCGATTTTTATGATTACTGTTTTTTAGTATCGATTTTTTAGGGTTATCAATTTTCCGTATCGATTTTTCAGGATTATTGATTTTCAGTATCGATTAATTTGGGATTATTGATTTTCAGTATCGATTAATTTGGGATTATAGATTTTCAGTATCGATTAATTTGGGATTATTGATTTTCATTATCGATTAATTTGGGATTATAGATTTTCAGTATCCATTCATTTGGGGATTGTTGATTTTCAGTATCGATTAATTTGGGATTATTGATTTTCAGTATCGATTACTTTGGATTATTGATTTTCAGTATCGATTACTTTGGGATTATTGATTTTCAGTAGCGATTTTTAGTTACTATTGATTTTTCAGTATTGATAAATTGAAATTATTGATTTTTAGTATCGATCAATGGCGATAACTCATCCTGAGAGTTGTACTCGATGATGACACTATACTTAAAACTTCAAACGCACTCACTCAGGCTTACCAGCGTCGCGCCTATCAGCAGAATCAAGCTCAACCTGATGATAACAGCAGCAGCGGCCCGGATTCTGGTCCGGAGCAGCCATTGGCGGCCTTACCGGCTACCTGTTCGGCAACAGCAACAGTCGGAGAGCCGAGCCGTGCGGCTATTACGGCAGCAGCGAGCCCTGCGGCGGTGGCGCGGCCTACTCTCGGCATTCGTCTACTTCTTCGTCTGCCTCATCTGTGGACACTGCGCCAACAACGCGGACTGGCTACTCGTCTACCGGGAGACGATAGATAAAAATCTGGCTGGACAGACCCATCTGACACTTGAGATTTATAGTGACCGGTTCTTGGGATTTTTCTTGGGATGTTTCTTGTTTAAAACTAATTTGAAACTCATTTCTTCCTGCGTGGTATTTCGGCATCTTAAGTTAAGAAATTGTTCCTGAAAATCCCATAATGTGAGTCCTATTTGGGGAAGATTCATAGAAATCCCATAAAGGGAAGATTCATAGAAATCCCATATAGGGAAGATTCATAGAAATCCCATATAGGGAAGATTCATAGAAATCCCATATAGGGAAGATTCCTGGAAATCCCATATATGGAGGATTCCTGGAAATCCCATATAGGGAAGATTCCTGGAAATCCTACATAGGGAAGATTCCTGGAAATCCAATATAGGGAAGATATCTGGAAATCCCATATGGGGAACATTCCCGAAAATCCAATATAGGGAAGATATCTGGAAATCCCATATGGGGAACATTCCTGGAAATCCCATATACGAAAGGAAGATTCCTGGAAATCCCATATAGGGAAGATTCCTGGAAATCCTACATAGGGAAGATTTCTGGAAATCCAATATAGGGAAGATTTCTGGAAATCCAATATAGGGAAGATATCTAGAAATCCCATATGGGGAACATTCCTGAAAATCCCATATACGGAAGGGGGATTCCTGGAAATCCCATATACGGAGGGAAGGTTCCTGGAAATCCCACATAGGGAAGATTCCTGGAAATTGTATCTGAGGAAGAAAAGTGGATTGGAATTCTGAAAAGAAAAATTAGCGTGATCCCAGCTGAGTAAGACTACATTCCAGATTCGACGGGATTTTTTCCCAATCCTAAATGAATAGGAAATTGAAATTGGATCAGACGGTTAACATACAAATGCTAGTCTGTTAAACAGGGAGGTTTTTCGTAACTGAGTTTCTCCAAAGTCGGAAGTGGTTTTTGGTTTGCACCTGTACATCACATGTTTAATCTAGTTTGCCTAGGATTACCAGTTGTGAAAGACAGAAAAATTAAAGATTGTTTTTAAAAATTAAACGTATTGTTTCTCATGTTGCTCATTTTCTCTGTATTCGGTGAAAGTCAAAATTAAATAACACATTTTATAGTTATTATTGGCTTCAATCACTTTTCTATTTTTTTCCGCACATCGATTCGATATCTTGTTTTATTTATCATTATGCGTGTTTTTTTGTTAATCAAAAACTGGGTGTTGGGGTTGAAGTTGAACACAGGTGCTGTGTTAGGCCCATATAAGGCCTATGTGTGTGTATCTAATCAAATGCTTTTCTAAACACTTTTCCTTATATTATTGTTGCGCTTGTAAATTCTCCTTTAATATTTTGTTGTGCTGGCCTTCATAAACATAAACAATAATGAGCAGATATCTTTATCCAGAACGCGCCACGTTTGTGTCAGTGGCTCTGTGTGTTGTTTTTTAGAGAATAAATAACACTTTTTTTCTATCAAATAAAACAACAAGCGTAAGATTGAAGACATCCTAGCTCATCATAATGACTTTAATCAGGTGTTTGCAGTTTATATTAAACACAATTGTTAGCTAAAAACCCTTGTTTTATTTTTCATAGTTGCTTGATGAGAAAAACCGGAGGTTGCAATTTTTTTCTTGGATTTTCTAGCAGTTTCATTCTGATCTTTTTATAAAATTTATGAAATTTGTACACAATGGCGCTTACGGGTAGGGTACCATAATAAAAAATTTTCACTTTCGATAATTGGGATCATAGATTACAGATTTGGGATATATAGGAGTGGGGATCACAGATTTGGGATATTTAGGAGTGGGGATCACAGATTTTGGGATATTTAGGAGTGGGGATCACAGATTTGGGATATTTAGGAGTGGGGATCACAGTTTTGGCTTATTTAGGAGTGGGGGTCACAGATTTGGGATATTTAGGAGTGGGGATCACAGATTTGGCATATTTAGGAGTGGGGGTCACAGATTTGGGATATTTAGGAGTGGGGATCACAGATTTGGGATATTTAGGAGTGGGGATCACAGATTTGGGATATTTAGGAGTGGGGATCACAGATTTGGCATATTTAGGAGTGGGGGTCACAGATTTGGGATATTTAGGAGTGGGGATCACAGATTTGGGATATTTAGGAGTGGGGATCACAGATTTGGCATATTTAGGAGTGGGGGTCACAGATTTGGGATATTTAGGAGTGGGGATCACAGATTTGGGATATTTAGGAGTGGGGATCACAGATTTGGGATATTTTAGATTGGGGATAACAGTTTTGGCATATTTAGAAGTGGGGATCACAGATTTGGGATATTTAGGAGTGGGGATCACAGATTTGAGATATTTAGAAGTGGGATCACAGATTTGGGATATTTAGGAGTTGGGATAACAGATTGGGGATATTTAGGAGTGGGGATCACAGATTTGGGATATTTAAAATGGGAATCACAGATTTGGGATATTTGAGAGTGGGGATCACAGATTTGGAGTATTTGAGAGTGGGGATCACAGATTTGGGATATTTAGGAGTGGGGATCACAGCTTTGGGATATTTGGGAGTGGTGATCACAGATTTGGGATATTCGAGGGTGGGGATCACAGATTTGAGATATTTAGGAGTGGGGATCACATATTTTGTAGAATAGGGGTGGGGATCACAAATTTGGGATATATGGGAGTGGGGATCACAGATTTGGAGAACTGGGAGTGTGGATCACAGATTTGGGAGAATGGGAGTGCAGTGGGAAGTGCTTGGGAGAATCAAATGATGTTAAGGGTTGGAATATATTAAGTGGAGATTGAGCGATTGAATGGGAGCAGAGATGGAGGTCGAGTGTTTGAGCAATCGATTCCTTGGATCAACCGATGTCTTTTTAAAGACTCGAAGTAAATTTAGCTCCAACAGTTAGAAATCTATTAGCTACAGCAGATTGAGCAGAAGTCTAATTTAGATGCTACATGTACACATATTACTCGCAATAGTCACAGCCAGGCGTGAGCCACAGTCAGCATGCCGGCGAAGCAGACGGTGGCAGCGGTGAAGCCGCCGAGAGCCAGGTAGAGCACTCCAGCCGGGCCGACGCTTGGCGATATCAGCAGGTGGCCGGCCAGTGCTGGCAGCACCGAGACACCCAACTGGCTGCCGATGGTCCAGCTGCAGGCCAGAGGCCCGGTGACATCAAGCCGCTCCTCCAGCCAGGAGATGCCGCCGGCGTAGATGCTGGCGACGGCTAGGCCGAACGCCGCTGTGCTGGCCGACGTCAGCCAGGCTGGGGCGCCGGCGTCCAGCGAGAAGTCGCCAGCCAGGAGGCAGAGCGTTGCTAGGGAGATCTGCAGGGAGTTCCAGAGCGAGGATTATGCTAGTAAATATTTTTACATTTTACAGGTAATCAAGATGCAGTTAAAAATTGCATATGAGAGCAGAGTATACACGTAGCTTTCTGTAAACACGAATGTGACTCTGAAGGCGATGACATTGTTAAGTGAACGATAATATCCAAACGCTCCAATGAGAGTGAAAGACAGTGTCCCTAAGCTTCAGTGAGTGAATGACAGTGTCCCTAAGCTTCAGGGAGTGAATGAGAGTGTCCCTAAGCTTCAGTGAGTGAATGAGAGTGTCCACTAAGCTTCAGTTAGTGAATGACAGTGTCCCTAAGCTTCAGTGAGTGAATGACAGTGTCCCTAGGCATCATGAAGTGAATGAGAGTGTCCCTAAGCTTCAGGGAGTGAATGACAGTGTCCCTAGGCATCATGAAGTGAATGAGAGTGTCCCTAAGCTTCAGTGAGTGAATGACAGTGTCCCTAAGCTTCAGTGAGTGAATGACAGTGTCCCTAGGCATCATGAAGTGAATGAGAGTGTCCCTAAGCTTCAGGGAGTGAATGACAGTGTCCCTAAGCTTCAGGGAGTGAATGACAGTGTCCCTAGGCATCATGAAGTGAATGAGAGTGTCCCTAAGCTTTAGGGAGTGAATGACAGTGTCCACTAAGCTTCAGGGAGTGAATGA
This sequence comes from Macrostomum lignano, assembly GCA_002269645.1. Taxonomy (NCBI): domain Eukaryota; kingdom Metazoa; phylum Platyhelminthes; family Macrostomidae; genus Macrostomum; species Macrostomum lignano. The sequence continues at coordinate 146,543 of NIVC01001757.1, read as the reverse complement.
CAGTCCCTAAGCTTCAGGGAGTGAATGACAGTGTCCCTAGGCATCATGAAGTGAATGACAGTGTCCACTAAGCTTCAGGGAGTGAATGACAGTGTCCACTAAGCTTCAGGGAGTGAATGACAGTGTCCCTAGGCATCATGAAGTGAATGAGAGTGTCCCTAAGCTTCAGTGAGTGAATGACAGTGTCCCTAAGCTTCAGTGAGTGAATGACAGTGTCCCTAGGCATCATGAAGTGAATGAGAGTGTCCCTAAGCTTCAGGGAGTGAATGACAGTGTCCACTAAGCTTCAGGGAGTGAATGACAGTCCCTAAGCTTCAGGGAGTGAATGACAGTCCCTAAGCTTCAGGGAGTGAATGACAGTGTCCCTAGGCATCATGGAGTGAATGACAGTCCCTAAGCTTCAGGGAGTGAATGAGAGTTTCCTTAAGCTTCAGGGAGTGAATGACAGTGTCCCTAAGCTTCAGGGAGTGAATGACAGTGTCCCTAGGCATCATGAAGTGAATGACAGTGTCCACTAAGCTTCAGGGAGTGAATGACAGTGTCCCTAGGCATCATGGAGTGAATGACAGTCCCTAAGCTTCAGGGAGTGAATGAGAGTTTCCTTAAGCTTCAGGGAGTGAATGAGAGTTTCCTTAAGCTTCAGGGAGTGAATGACAGTGTCCCTAGGCATCATGAAGTGAATGACAGTGTCCACTAAGCTTCAGGGAGTGAATGACAGTGTCCCTAGGCATCATGGAGTGAATGACAGTCCCTAAGCTCCAGGGAGTGAATGAGAGTTTCCTTAAGCTTCAGGGAGTGAATGAGAGTTTCCTTAAGCTTCAGGGAGTGAATGACAGTGTCCCTAAGCTTCAGGGAGTGAATGACAGTGTCTCTAGGCATCATGAAGTGAATGACAGTGTCCACTAAGCTTCAGTGAGTGAATGACAGTGTCCCTAGGCATCATGAAGTGAATGAGAGTGTCCCTAAGCTTCAGGGAGTGAATGACAGTGTCCCTAGGCATCATGAAGTGAATGAGAGTGTCCCTAAGCTTCAGTGAGTGAATGACAGTGTCCCTAAGCTTCAGTGAGTGAATGACAGTGTCCCTAGGCATCATGAAGTGAATGAGAGTGTCCCTAAGCTTCAGGGAGTGAATGACAGTGTCCCTAAGCTTCAGGGAGTGAATGACAGTGTCCCTAGGCATCATGAAGTGAATGAGAGTGTCCCTAAGCTTTAGGGAGTGAATGACAGTGTCCACTAAGCTTCAGGGAGTGAATGACAGTCCCTAAGCTTCAGGGAGTGAATGACAGTGTCCCTAGGCATCATGAAGTGAATGACAGTGTCCACTAAGCTTCAGGGAGTGAATGACAGTGTCCACTAAGCTTCAGGGAATGAATGACAGTGTCCCTAGGCATCATGAAGTGAATGAGAGTGTCCCTAAGCTTCAGTGAGTGAATGACAGTGTCCCTAAGCTTCAGTGAGTGAATGACAGTGTCCCTAGGCATCATGAAGTGAATGAGAGTGTCCCTAAGCTTCAGGGAGTGAATGACAGTGTCCACTAAGCTTCAGGGAGTGAATGACAGTCCCTAAGCTTCAGGGAGTGAATGACAGTCCCTAAGCTTCAGGGAGTGAATGACAGTGTCCCTAGGCATCATGGAGTGAATGACAGTCCCTAAGCTTCAGGGAGTGAATGAGAGTTTCCTTAAGCTTCAGGGAGTGAATGACAGTGTCCCTAAGCTTCAGGGAGTGAATGACAGTGTCCCTAGGCATCATGAAGTGAATGACAGTGTCCACTAAGCTTCAGGGAGTGAATGACAGTGTCCCTAGGCATCATGGAGTGAATGACAGTCCCTAAGCTTCAGGGAGTGAATGAGAGTTTCCTTAAGCTTCAGGGAGTGAATGAGAGTTTCCTTAAGCTTCAGGGAGTGAATGACAGTGTCCCTAGGCATCATGAAGTGAATGACAGTGTCCACTAAGCTTCAGGGAGTGAATGACAGTGTCCCTAGGCATCATGGAGTGAATGACAGTCCCTAAGCTTCAGGGAGTGAATGAGAGTTTCCTTAAGCTTCAGGGAGTGAATGAGAGTTTCCTTAAGCTTCAGGGAGTGAATGACAGTGTCCCTAAGCTTCAGGGAGTGAATGACAGTGTCTCTAGGCATCATGAAGTGAATGACAGTGTCCACTAAGCTTCAGGGAGTGAATGACAGTGTCCACTAAGCTTCAGGGAGTGAATGACAGTGTCCACTAAGCTTCAGGGAGTGAATGACAGTGTCCACTAAGCTTCAGGGAGTGAATGACAGTGTCCACTAAGCTTCAGGGAGTGAATGACAGTGTCCCTAAGCATCATGGAGTGAATGACAGTCCCTAAGCTTCAGGGAGTGAATGAGAGTTTCCTTAAGCTTCAGGGAGTGAATGACAGTGTCCCTAAGCTTCAGGGAGTGAATGACAGTGTCCACTAAGCTTCAGGGAGTGAATGACAGTGTCCACTAAGCTTCAGGGAGTGAATGACAGTGTCCCTAGGCATCATGGAGTGAATGACAGTCCCTAAGCTTCAGGGAGTGAATGAGAGTTTCCTTAAGCTTCAGGGAGTGAATGAGGGTGTCTCTAAGCTTCAGGGAGTGAATGGCGATGGCAAACATGAGTTGATTCAGTGAGTCTAGAACTACAAAGCAATGCCGGTGCCCCCAAGCGCCAGACAGCGGACATAAAAACCAAGACTCCGACCTGGCAGGCGGCCAGATCCGCCAGCAGCAGAGTCGTAGGCCGCACGCACCGAGCCAGCGCCACGCCAAGGCAGCGGCCGGCCAGAAAGCCGGCAAAGAAGGCCGCATTCAGCGAAGTCAGGCGCAGCCGGCTGCACACTCCGTAGGCACTGATAAACGACCAAAACACGTTTTCAACTCCGACAAAGCAGAAATAGAAGGCGACAGTCAGGGCTACCAGGAGGCGACGTCGCCAGAGCGGCAGCGACCCGGGCTTGCTAGCGATACTCGCTGGTAGTAGAACTTCCACTTCCACGACAGCTACATGTAATTCAGTCTTGATTGTCGCAGGCGGCTGCGGAGTCGCAGGCGGCACAAGTCGGTGTCGACAGGCCAGCAGTGCGAGAAAGCCCACAGCCGCCAGAGCTTGAGCAGCGTGCACCACAGCGAATGGTGCAAATATTGGTAGGTGCAGAGCCGGCTGCGATCTGCTGACGCTGCTGGCAGTGCTGGATTGCGTGTAGTTGTTCGTCAGAGAGTCAACTGTTGAGTTAAATACAGCTTCTGGGTCTGATGATGGAGCTTGACAGAGGCTGGGACGAAGACTGTCCAGGGTTGAGTTAGCTGTGTCTTCGGTGGCGGCAATGTCGACAGGAAACGGTGGGCTTTCCGCCGCTGGCGGTTGCCAGTTGCGAAACTGGTGCAGCAGCGCCGGGGCGGAGACAGCGCCCAAGGCCACGGCCAGGTGCAGAGACTGCAGCACCGGGCGGGAGTGCTGCGAGCCGAATAGCACGATGACCAGAATGCCGTCGGCTGCGGGTCGGTCACGTGACATTGGACCTAAGCTGTCAGGAGTTCAGAATTTATGTACTTTTGTCACAACTCTCATACAGGGGTGTACATTGATTCTGACTTAGAAAATTTGTAATTGCTTTTGATTGGAGGCAGACCCAATGTTCTTCGTTTGATATGACTTAATTTGAATGACGTGTGTGTAGGCTAAAAATTAATATAGAATCCTTATTTTCTAAACGCATTTCATATATCAGTAATATCAATAGAGTATCATTAGAGCTACAAAAAGGCACAACATATCAAAAGATGAACATTGGGTCTGCCTGCGATCAAAAGCAATTAACAATATTTGCGCTGAAAAATGAAAACCTCCAGTCTCTGTAGTGTGTTTTTTCAGTAAAACCAGCCTCCTAATATTTGCGTCAGACATAAACTCTTCCTGTGCTTTGGGGTTGGCCTTGACGAGCGTGAATCGCACCGGCCCTGCCAAATTTCTTGCACAAGCACCGAATAAGTGTGGACCCTCATGCGAAGAGTCACCCACTGCCGGCATCGATCTGACCCTCCCTGAACTCGAATTCAAAGGCTCTTTGACTTTTTAATGTCATCGGGATTCACTGAACTAGTAATCTGCGCCCTACATGACCTTAACCATCCTCACCCTCCTTCACCTTATAGATATCCTCACCATCCCTGAACTTAAATATCCCACCCTCCCTGACCTTAAATATCCTCACCCTCCCTGACCTTAAATATCCTCACCTTCCCTGACCTTAAATATTCTCACCCTCCCTGACCTTAAATATCCTCACCTTCCCTGACCTTAAATATCCTCACCCTCCCTGACCTTAAATATCCTTGCCTCCCTGACCTTAATATTCTCACCCTCCCTGACCTTAAATATCCTCACCTTCCCTGACCTTAAATATTCTCACCTTCCCTGACCTTAAATATCCTCACCCTCCCTGACCTTAAATATTATCACCCTAACTGACCTGAAAATCCTCCGATATAACTCGCAATTCAAACTTTAACCGAGTTCCATCTCACCAGTCTCAAGCGCGCTCTGGCCAGCGCCCAGTACCCCGGACAGCGTCAGCGATGTCCACAGACTCCGCGCCATCGGCAACGCCAGCAGAGCGGCAGCGCAGATTAGATTTGCCGCCACTAAGAAGCCCAGCCTCTGCCTGGACTTTGGCAGCCAAGGAATAGCGAATCCGGTGACTATAGCGAGTAGGCAAGCGGCGGCCGATTTGACGGTGAACCAGAGACCCATGACGCGGAGACTGGCGCCGACTCGGCTGGCCAGGACCAGCAGGCAGCCGCCGGGCAGAGCGTTGGCCGCTCCGGTGGCGGCATGGGCGAGCCACATGAACAGCAGCGGCGCCCAGTGCCGGCGCAGCACCGATCGCATCTGGTTTTTATTTTAATAAAAATATTTTCGCCAGTCTGTAGGAGTTCGTCTACTGACTAGTAGAATGTAAAGCGTTTGAAGAAAAAAATCTTGCAGTGATTTGCGCAGTTCTCAGCATATGGATATATTTAATGCTTTACAATGCGATGGGGTGCATCGGGGGCGCAATCATAGGTGGCGCCAGCACCAAGGGGCGCCAGCACCGTGCCAGCACCAAGGGGCGCCAGCACCGTGCCAGCACCAAGGGGCGCCAGCACCAAGGCTTTCGCACCAAGGGGCTTTAGCACCAAGGGGCTTTACCACCAAGGGGCGCCAGCACCAAGGGGCTTTAGCACCAAGGGGCTTTAGCACCAAGGGGCTTTAGCACCAAGGGGCTTTAGCACCAAGGGGCTTTAGCACCAAGGGGCTTTAGCACCAAGGGGCTTTAGCACCAAGGGGCTTTAGCACCAAGGGGCGCCAGCACCAAGGGGCTTTAGCACCAAGGGGCGCCAGCACCTTGGGGATTTAGCACCAAGGGGCGCCAGCACCTTGGGGATTTAGCACCAAGGGGCTTTAGCACCAAGGGGCTTTAGCACCAAGGGGCTTTAGCATCAAGGGGCTTTAGCACCAAGGGGCTTTAGCACCAAGGGGCGCCAGCACCAAGGGGCGCCAGCACCAAGGGGCGCCAGCACCAAGGGGCGCCAGCACCAAGGGGCGCCAGCACCAAGGGGCGCCAGCACCAAGGGGCGCCAGCACCAAGGGGCGCCAGCACCAAGGGGCGCCAGCACCAAGGGGCGCCAGCACCAAGGGGCGCCAGCACCAAGGGGCGCCAGCACCAAGGGGCGCCAGCACCAAGGGGCGCCAGCACCAAGGGGCGCCAGCACCAAGGGGCGCCAGCACCAAGGGGCGCCAGCACCAAGGGGCGCCAGCACCAAGGGGCGCCAGCACCAAGGGGCGCCAGCACCAAGGGGCGCCAGCACCAAGGGGCGCCAGCACCAAGGGGCGCCAGCACCAAGGGGCGCCAGCACCAAGGGGCGCCAGCACCAAGGGGCGCCAGCACCAAGGGGCGCCAGCACCAAGGGGCGCCAGCACCAAGGGGCGCCAGCACCAATTAAGGGGCGCCAGCACCAATTAAGGGGCGCCAGCACCAATTAAGGGGCGCCAGCACCAATTAAGGGGCGCCAGCACCAATTAAGGGGCGCCAGCACCAATTAAGGGGCGCCAGCACCAAGGGGCGCCAGCACTTTTGATGGCGCCAGCACCAAGGGGCTTTAGCCATCAAAAAATTATAATTTTGCCAGACTATGTGGCGGGCCACAGCCCCTCTGCCCCCTGACCACGCCTCTAAAAGTGCGCATGCATGTACATGTACATTCACTCACGGAAACGGATTTGCCAGGCACTGCAGCGCAACCATTGGAAGCTGCAGCTTCAATACGACTTAGATCAGCGGCAGTCTCTGGTGGATCAATAGATTTATCCAATAGGCAGTTCTCCCTGATGCTAATCGAATAGTCCTTCTCTTGCTGTTCCGGCTGTTGCACTTCTTCTGTACTGCTTCTGCTGCTGCTGCTGCTACTAGAAGCCAGCAAGCCATACTCGACTGAATCTGCTGGTTCTGATGAATCTGACAAAGAAATTGTTTTGGCTTTTTGGCTCGACTGGCTTGTCTGGTAGCTTGCTGTGTTCTAGATATTGTAGTAACGGAGACAGTTCCGCCTAGTGATTACTGAAACATTCCACCTTAGCAATTGAGACATCTTCCCTTAGCAACTGACACATTTCTCCCTTACGATTGAGACATATTTACCTTAGCAACTGAGACATATTTCCCTTAGCAACTGAGACATATTTACCTTAGCAACTGAGACATTTTTCCTTAGCAACAGAGACATTTTCCAATAGCAACTGAGACATTTTTCCCTTAGCAACTGAGACATTTTCCCTTAGCAACTGAGACATATTTACCTTAGCAACTGAGACATTTTTCCTTAGCAACAGAGACATTTTCCAATAGCAACTGAGACATTTTTCCCTTAGCAACTGAGACATTTTCCCTTAGCAACTGAGACATATTTACCTTAGCAACTGAGACATATTTACCTTAGCAACTGAGACATATTTCCGTTAGCAACAGAGACATTTTTCCCTTAGCAATTGAGACATATTTCCCTTAGCAACAGAGACATTTTCCCTTAGCAACAGAGACATTTTTTCCCTTAGCAATTGAGACATATTTCCCTTAGCAACTGAGCATTTTCCCTTAGAAACTGAAACATTTCTTAGCAAATGAAGACATGAACCGAAGCAAATGAAGTTCATTAGCAAATGAACCGAAATATTTTTGCTTTGACAACTTCCGTAAAAGGAGTTGGAACATGCTGATGCTACAGTAGCTACACCTTCAAATTACATGTACTTCTATAAGAAGCGATATTATACCGATCATATTAAATCAATTAGAAATTGAATCTTACCCATTTACAGTGTATGACAGTTCCAACAACAATCTAACCTTCAGCTTGTTGAAGCCAGTATTGTATTATCTAAGCTGTAAGGCTCTCCCTACATAAATATATACGCATGGCGAGAGCCTGACCTGAAGCAGTTGCACCCTGGCACCCACAGTAAGTTGTTTTTTGCCAGTTTATACTGGTCAAACCCTGCACTGCCGCCTCCCCAGTCGCCAATTGATGCAAAAAACTGGCAGTCAATGTACACTCTTGCTCTGTGGGGTTGGGGGTGGGGAGTCAATGTACATTGGCTGCTTTAACAAGACTAATAAAACTCTTTGCAAATGTACTTTTTTCTCTCTGCAAATATATACTGCATTAGTGATGCTGCGTACTTTAATGGCATGAACTATGGACTTCGGACTTTAAATTGATCATGACAATGATGATAATCTTTTAAAAAATGCGAATAAATAAATTAATCCACTCCTTTGCTTTTTACATTAGCTTATGTGAAATGCTGTTTATGCAAAGATACTACAGCCAGTTTCAAAAAGATTCGTGTTCCAATTTTAAATATTTTTTAACCCTCGTTTCACCCAAAAACAGTTTCATACTCATAAATGCATATCATGCTTTACTTTATTGAATTTTTTGTCTGGTTTACAGTTGGGTGAGTGTCTGATGTACAGTTGGGTGAGTGTCTGATGTACAGTTGGGTGAGTGTCTGATGTACAGTTGGGTGAGTGTCTGATGTACAGTTGGGTGAGTGTCTGATGTACAGTTGGGTGAGTGTGTCACACCTGGCTGTTGAGTGTCTGATGTACAGTTGGGTGAGTGTGTCACACCTGGCTGCTGAGTGTCTGATGTACAGTTGGGTGAGTGTCTGATGTACAGTTGGGTGAGTGTCTGATGTACAGTTGGGTGAGTGTGTCACACCTGGCTGTTGAGTGTCTGATGTACAGTTGGGTAAGTGTGTCACACCTGGCTGTTGAGTGTCTGATGTACAGTTGGGTGAGTGTGTCACACCTGGCTGTTGAGTGTCTGATGTACAGTTGGGTGAGTGTGTCACACCTGGCTGTTGAGTGTCTGATGTACAGTTTGGTGAGTGTGTCACACCTGGCTGTTGAGTGTCTGATGTACAGTTGGGTGAGTGTGTCATGTCTGATGTCCAGTTGGGTGAGTGTGTCACACCTGGCTGTTGAGTGTCTGATGTACAGTTGGGTGAGTGTGTCACACCTGGCTGTTGAGTGTCTGATGTACAGTTGGGTGAGTGTGTCATGTCTGATGTACAGTTGGGTGAGTGTGTCACACCTGGCTGTTGAGTGCCTGATGTACAGTTGGGTGAGTGTGTCACACCTGGCTGTTGAGTGTCTGATGTACAGTTTGGTGAGTGTGTCACACCTGGCTGTTGAGTGTCTGATGTACAGTTGGGTGAGTGTGTCATGTCTGATGTCCAGTTGGGTGAGTGTGTCACACCTGGCTGTTGAGTGTCTGATGTACAGTTGGGTGAGTGTGTCACACCTGGCTGTTGAGTGTCTGATGTACAGTTGGGTGAGTGTGTCATGTCTGATGTACAGTTGGGTGAGTGTGTCACACCTGGCTGTTGAGTGCCTGATGTACAGTTGGGTGAGTGTCACACCTGGCTGTTGAGTGCCTGATGTACAGTTGGGTGAGTGTCACACCTGGCTGTTGAGTGCCTGATGTACAGTTGGGTGAGTGTCACACCTGGCTGTTGAGTGCCTGATGTACAGTTGGGTGAGTGTCACACCTGGCTGTTGTGTCTGATTTCGGATATCGAGTAAGGTATACAAAGACTGCAATCATGTCGTGTGGCTTAAGAATGATTAAATAACCAACAATAGAATGGCACCAAACAGAAACATTGTTTGTACACAAAAACAAAAAACTTTTAACAGAAGAGGCATAGAGCATTGCTGCAACAACCGCCATCGATTTATTTCGGAGCGCGTCCGAAAAAAACTAAAAGTACATAGAAAGTACACCCTGTACTCTCTGCGTTTCTTTTCAAAGGGCAAAATTATGGCAAATTGATGAATGCAGTTTCATTAAAGTCAAAACCCAAGTCAAAGAGTCACGTAAAAAAGGTTATTATATATTATCTGGACACCTACCAGACTCCTCAGTATTGATTTCCCTATAAGTGCTGGTCTCAATAATGCATATTATCAGTGCATAGCGAGTTCCATATCCCAGCGACACCAGGATAAAAGCAAAACCAACTTGAACCACACACACACACACACACGCAAAACTAGAAAACCGGTAATATTGTAATAGATAGACATTTGCTACTAAAATACAAAATCAAATTAGCGTGCATGGGAAAGCGATTTAAACAAAAAATCTGGATTTACATATTAGCGGTTTGTGTGAGTTTAGCTTACAGTCTGACTATCCACTGTCTATCTGCTTGTGAGGGCAGGTTTGGTTTAGCTTTAATAATATAAAAAAATAAATGTACATACAATATTTCTCTCCGATCCAATACTCAAAATTGCAAAAAGCATTGATGAACTTATTGACAGAATTAATCAAACGATTTAACAATTAATCAGCTACTCCTCTATTTAATATTGTACGACAAAGAAGTACTTTCGTTTAATAAAATTTTATTTTAAATTAAATTCGCGCTAAAACTTCTCGTAGTTCGTGAAAAACGATTTTTGCGCGAGTTTAAAAAAAAAGAAATTAAATTTATCAAATAAAAGTGCAATTATTTTTTTGCGTTTAAAACTTTCAAGTACTACTAAAAGTAGAAAAACTGGACTCTGCTTACATGAAACTTTGTTATATGCATGAGTCCAGTTTTTCACTTAAGGAGTCGTCCTTGAAAATTTGGCGCAAAAATATATTTTTATTTGACGCAGCAACTTCGAAAATGAGTCATGCGGCAATAAAATCACCATTATAGAAATCAATAATTCATTTATTGATTAGCCAACGGAGGCGGCCGCTCCGGCACCAGCGAAGTGATGAAGGCCACAAGCGTCGTTAGCAGAGCGTCCAAAAAGGCCGCCAAAGTTTCTGTTAGAGTGGCGGCGCGCTGCGGTGGCGCTGGGGCCGGCGCCTCTTGCGGAGCGCCAGATTCCGACGGCGCACCGGCAGCGTCGGGCTCGATGACCTCAGCTTGAGCGGCTGCTGGAGGCGCGGCCGCTTCAGCAGCGGCTGGATTTCTCACAAACAGCCGGTGCAAAAACCCAGCCTGAATGACTTGCATAACAAAGAATATAGCGAAAGCGCTGATTGCTTTGCCAGCCGAACTATAATAGAAAATGATTAACGACATCAAGGCGCAACGGACGGCAATGTGAAACCATTCGCGTATACCGCCAGCACCTCGGGCTTCGGCTGCGTCCAGGGCAGCGGCGCCTCCATCCAGTTCGGCTGCAGGATCTGGGGCTATCGGGAGTTGCTGTTGTTGCTGCTGCTGCTGCTGCTGCTGTTGCGGCTGGAACCTCTGGAGCACGCAGTCGCGATAATGAGTCAGCACATATTGCGAGTACTCATGCCACAGTGCTGACAGCTCGTCATTGTTGTCATGATTACTACTAGGAGCAATCAATGATGCCGAGGCACCCATGGACATGGCTGGAGCGCTGATACTTCTAGCTGGCGATGAGCAAGCGCCGCCTGGCAACACCAGGTGTACAACTCGAGCTGGCGCCTGGCTTTGGCCCAATGCCTGGCCAAGCGGCTCCTCGTTGCCTAGCAACCGGCCAGCATATACAATTCGCTGAGTGTCGGCCGCTGGCCTGCCCGGATACACCTGGCTAAGGTGCTGCTTCAATTCGGACACTCGCCAGCTGGTTTGGCAACTAATGCTGACATCTCTCTCGCGACCAGATGGGCAGCGGACTGTGATCTCCATGGCAACTAGATGTGCAATGCAGAAATTTTTACAAAATTATCTTATTTTTTTATACAGAATAGATAATAAGCTTTATAATTTTCCATGATACTTTTAAAGCTAGGCATATTAGAATAATTTTAAATATTCCAAATTCTTCGCAATCTCATTATTTGGTTCTAATTATTTGGGTGAACCTATTGTACAGAAACAGTTGGTTGCAAAAATGATGTTTAGTGGATTAATTTATCAGCTTAGGTAATTAGGTCAGGTTGGATTACTATCTGTTTAAATCAAGTGACTCTTAAACTACAAGTGAAAAAGAAGGTGAGAGGGTGAATAAGTGGCAAGGAAGCAAGAAAGGCAAGGAAGGTTAGCTTCTGGCTTGGTTTTAATATTGGTTTATATAGCATTTTTATTATTTTGCATTAGAGAATGATTCAGATGGTGCATGACTACATTTCATTGGCTGAGATTGAGTTGTGTCCTTGGGCTTAGCAACTAGTTTTTGCTTGTTGGAGTGCATTGATTGGTTGGAAATACATTAAAATTTGCTTGTTAAAGTGCATTGATTGGTTAGAAATATATTCAAACTAGATGGGAACTTTTAGGGCTAAAATGTATGACTTCAATTATACAATACATAAAACAGTTGGGTATAGGTAAGCAAAGTAAAATCTAAAATTATATTGCAATAAGGTATCAAAAAGTAGAGACGAAGTAGAGAAAAGTAGAGAGAGGTTTTAATTGGCTTTATGCATGGTTGACTCTCCTTACCTTGCTCTTGCTTTCTTTTTTTCTTCTCTTTCTCTTTTGCTACTTATGCATGTTTTTGTTTATCTTGCTAGTCCTCTACCCATTGTATGCATTACATTGCATTTGAAATGAGCACTAGTTTAGTGTTAGGTGCCCCCTTTGTCAGCTGTGCCCTGCGCCCTTCTGAGCTGTTGGCTGCCGCTGGCCGCAGCTCTCCCTCTCCCTCTCCCCCTCTCTCTCTCTCCCTCTCCCGCTCCCTCTCCCCCCTCCCTCCTGTTGTCCTTTTTCCTGCCTCTGCTCCTCCCTTCCCCCCCTCCCTTTTTCCGGTTCGTTTGCGTTCCCAGTGTCTGAGCTTCTCTGCTCAGCCTGTCCTTGATTCATTGTCTGTCTGGCCTCTCTCCCCTTTTTCTTGTGTGGCTGCGTTTGTTCTCTCTGTCCAGCCTGTACGGTAGCGGATCACGTGCCCCAGGCACTCTGTCCTTTTCTTGTGCCGCCTTGTGCAATCTTGGGATAGCATCCTTGCCTCTCTGGCGGGGGCTCCGCACTTCTTTCTAATAATAGAACTGAATCACGCCACATTGAGGGCCACAGTGAGAGTGGCCTTGCACACTCTGGTACAATGGGGAGTTGCACATTATGGTGAAATCGATCTGCTATCCTTTAAGTACGGGCCTCTCGTGCTTCCGTTTGGCAACCCTTCCTCTCGCTTATCCACCCTCGTTCATGAGGCTAGGCTAAGTTTAGCTCTAACATATAAGACTCGCGCATCTCGCGCTGGTCCTTGCAAACTCCATTCTGACTTCTGATCTATCATTGACTGTGTGTCTGAGCTTATGCTAGACTCCCAACCAAGCTAACAAGAAACTAGCACAGTTCCTTATCCCCGCACTTGAGCCTGGCAGGACCACTGACAAGGTGTGCACCGGTGCGAGCTGTCAAATCTGCATGGCGTGCTGAGTTCTCGTGTCTCATTTATTTTGCTTAGCCCAGAGTCTTCCTCACTGAAGGACAAGATCCGAGCGAGCTGGTGGCAACACTACCTACACTACAAGTATTGTTTCTAAGAAACAAGCAGCTAAAGGTCACCGCCCTGTGCCAGGAGTCCTACCAGGCCAGCTTGAGTCAAAAGCAAAGAAGTCTGTACTTCACTGGTGGCAGCGGTGGGATTCCAAGACCTACGGCTAGACTGCCCGAGACAAACTAGAAACAACAACAAACAGCAAATACTTCACATTGCAACATTACATTGCTACAACCAAGCAACGACTGTTTTACCTAGCTATAGAAAAACATAGAAGACCACCCTTTTCAGACAATATCATTTAAATTGGAATTCTTTAATATGCATTTGGTTTGGTATAAATTCCATATCTATTTAATAAGATCCAAAGTATAGAAAGAGACAACTACCCTTTTGCCTCTACCACTAGATCCATCACTAATAATAACTTATCAAATACCTTGAGTTACAAACTTAAAAGCCAACTACTTTTCTATTTTGATTAATATTAATAAATCTATTTAGAATTAAGATTTTTGTTAGATTTTTTTCAAAATTTAATTTAATTAAAATACAATTTTATCTTGACTAACTGATACTTTATGTTCAATAATTGTACTAATTCTACCTTTGGTATGCCATTATTAATTAGCTATTGGCTGAAATTTTTATAAAATACAATATATTAAAACAATAAAATATATACTAAATTATAAATCACCTAAATATTAACTAAACTTTGTCTAGCCATAAGTGACTACTAATTTATAATAAATGTTTATTCAAAAATTTTACAACCAAAATCATTTAACAATTTGTTAGCAACTTAATAGTAGAGGTTAGACGGGATTGAAATCTTTGGGCAGGATTGGGATCAGGAATAATTTTTTTCTTGGGATCGGGATTCAGGATCAGGTCTACTAGTGTATTGTAGCTAGGTAGCTTGTAGGTCCATATAAAGTTAAACAAAATTGAGCTAAAAATGTCAAGATTAAAAAGTAGAATACAACAAAATTGATGCAGTTTTGTAACCAACAAATTAATAATGTAATGAGTACAAGGTAAAACAAAATACATTCAAGTAATCACTAATTCTATAAATTTTTAATCATAAGACCTGTTCCCAATTCTTGTGTTTTTTTAGGGTCAGGATTCTAGTCCCGCAGGAAACCAATTTTCCTTGGGATCCCAAGATTTTGGGATTGGGATCGGGATCCCGTCTGACCTCTACTTAATAGCCTAACTAAATCTAGTTGAGGAAGGTCCCTCTCATTTTATGTAAAAAAATCAATTGCTAGTACGCATAGTACGCAAGAATGACATTTTGTTTTATTATTCATGTTTTCCAAAATATTTTCACAATTTATTTTTTGTTAAAAATAGACCTAAAAAATTGCTACAAATAGAAGCAAATTTTGCTTCAAGAGGAGCAACCTGTTTGGTCTCATTTCACAACTTGCTCTTGCAGCTTAAGCAGTAACATAGTTAAGAAGTGTTTCAAGTAAATACTGAAAAGTGTTTTCCGAGTTTTTCATTTGCAGAAGTAAGAGTGAAGTAGATGGAAGTGAATACCATACATACTACTGAGAAGCAGCAGTGTTGAGTAGTAAGAAACTGCGAAGTAGATCTGAAGTAATATGTGTAAGAATAACCAGAGGCTGTGACCCTCTGATCTTGGTAACACCCAAGGACTTGCAAAGTACATGAAATACATATACCAATAAGCCAAAATACTGCTCTGGCCAAATTATTAAGTAGAATGCTACCAGAATAATAATAAATGCTACCAGAATAATATATTTATAAGGACTGAATAATATACTCAGACTAAATATTCAGACCTATTCTAAGAAATATTCTCAGATTATTCTAAGATTGATAAACTCATATTTATTAATTGAATAATCTTGGTGGCAGCTACCAACACTAAGACATTTGTAGAGACAGAAGAATCAGCCCTGTAACCATAGTCAGGATCATGTCATGGTATATGCCGGAATAAAAAGTCCCCTAAAAAATCTATGCTACTTTATACTGAAATGTATGCCAAGGTCCTAGGAACTTATACCAGGTTTTCTAGGCTTTGTGACAATAAATGACCTTTTTTGCATGTTACACATTTTTGCCTACTTTATAAACACCTCTACTTTACCCGCTTCACTCACCAAATATAACGCACTAGTTAATATCATATTTTTTGTTTAATTTTTTTAAGACAATTACACGCTTAGTTTGTGTAGAATTTTAAATTTTAATAAATTACAAATAGTTATGAACTTTCATCTTACGAGTTTTACAGTTTTTATGATTTATACCATGGCATCACGCCAAAAGGTACGCCAAATATATTTTGCCTCATTTTTTACGCCAATTGTATACCAAAAAAAGTAAAATTTTCAATTGTATGCCAGAAATTTCTGGCGTAATGTACATCATCCTGACTATGGCCCTGTAACAGCTTTTGGTGACTTAGCAGTAGGATTTATTAGAGATAGAACAACAATTCAAGTGACATAGTGACATAGTGACATAGTTCAAATTTTTGCAAAAACTTTAACAAAAAGGACATTTTAAGGCAGTTGTTCTTTTTACAGTAGTATATTCTATAACTATAAATATTGCTAGTGTTATTGATATAGAAAGTTGAACTGAAATAAATACCTTATAAATAGTTATCTTATCTGATATTACAATCAAGGACAATTCAATATTCGGCCCTGTCCCTGTATCTTTTATTTTCATAATGCATTTGAACTAACTAAAGCTGGTAAATGGAGTTTAGGTGTGATTATAGCTTAGCATTTTTTATTAGGCCTAGCTTATACTATATCTATGAATTCCAGGCATTTCGGCGACAGTTAATTTCGGCGACACGGAAAATGGTGACTTCGGCGACAAGCAATGTTAAATTCGGCGAAAAGTTTCTCTTTCAGTTTCACAAATTACTTTCTATGGCTATTTATTTAGTCTTTTTATTATATTCTTACTAACATAACCAATGCGTCTTCCCTTTTTGTTAAATGTACTGTGGTTTCCGCGTTTATTGAATCGAAATTTCAATTTTATCGTATAGCCACATCTTTAAGTACCATGCATGTAAATACAAATGTTTCACGTAATTTCTCTGGTTTCGCAGTCGGGGTGGGTGAGGGCATTGCGTCATTCGCGCGGCTTTTTGGTCTACGGTTTTCAGTGACAACTGCATTGACTTTGACTTGGATTGAGTTAGAACGCTCTTGGAAACACACAGTTGTACTCAGACAATAAGCATTGTTGACAAAACGTACTTGTTGCCAAATTTAACATTGCTTGTCGCCGAAGTCACAATTTTTCATGTCGCCGAAAAGCCTGGCACCCATATCTATAGGCCTAAATAATGCAAAGTACAAAGGAAGGCCAAGGGTGTTTCAAAACTCAGAAATAATGAATGAGATTATACTGCTTATTTGCCTTCAAAACAAAAGGATGGATTTGTGGTTAAATGTAACTGGATCATAGCTATAAGTACTACACATATAAAACTAGTATTTATTTTAGTTACTGTGTAAATAATGACAGTTGACAATACTATTTACAAGGTACCATGCACATATAATGGGTGCCCATTTTTCAACCATTTATTTAAGGAAAATACTTTTAAAATTTTAAGTCTGGGATTCTTTAAAATCTACTAATAGTCTAGGTCTAGCTAGTCAAAGTCTAAAGCTTTTGAAATAATTATTGTTTATTTAGAAAAATGAAAAGATTGAAAACCTTTTTTAAAGCTATTCACAAAAGATATTTTCACAAAAATACATAATCGCAGTCTATGTATGTTTTGAAAAGCTATTAGCAAAGCAAAGCAAACCGACTGAATTTACGCACCGAGTGCGTAAAGATCGGTGATATGATCATTATGTATTTACGAAACTTAAATGAATCGATTAAATGATGACAATTATGAAAATCAAATTTGTTATTAACACTTAATTCTACGTCACAGTAACAAAGCTCCATCTTATTATTTTTTGCATGAAGCTTTGCTTTTTAAGAGTCAAAATCATTTTAAAGTACAAAGCAATAGCTTTAAAAAAAGCACCTACTGTACTTTTTGTTGAAACAATAAAATATTTAGTAAAGTAATTCCGGCAGAGAATTTTTGTAAAGCTTTCTAAAATTACTTACTTTTCTAAAATTCAGTACTGAGTTGATTCTTTTTTTACTTTGTATTAGGAGCAGCGAAAATTCTAAGTACTGCCAAAAGCAGGTTTATGTGTAGATATTACATTAATCAGCCAGTCATCTCACCTGATAACTTTACTACTTTATATTAATATTATTGCTACTTGTGCTAAATATTTCTTTAGTAGAGGAAATACAACAAGTTTTTATTTTTTTGGGTAATGGAGCCGATTATTGTTGAAAATTTAGTACTTAGAAACTTTTCAACTAAGAAAATTAGTTGAAATCGTTAAAAATGTGTAGTAATTTGAAATTGGTATATTCTTAACACGCGCGCGCCAGAGATTTTAGACTTACGCCGAATTTATGCCGCATTTTTCATGCACGGTCATCATTAATTAAGAAGTCTGTGGTTGCATCTTCATTATCTGATTATACCTCACCTAAAATGGAAAAAGAAAAGTAAGTCTTTTACAAAAATCCTTTATATAATTTGACATTTACTTTTGGCCTACTATTATCTGCTATACATTAATTATAATTACAACTAACTTTTATTAATTTTTTAATAATACCTAAAGGCCAATAATGACAATAAATTAGCTATTTGAAAAAACTATCTTATTAAGACTAAATGCCTCATTATCTAATTAGTACTACCTCTATATTCTTTTTAAATGGGCATTTTTGTGACTCATCCTTGGTCCAACACAATTTACCTGGATCTGCCAGGTTGGCTAGCAGTTGAGCATGTATGATTTCTAGAAATCATTGATGCAGTTCAACAATTTTTCGCAGGTAATTATTGTACTGTATTTACATTTGTAAGTAATGATAAATTTTGGTCAATAAGTATTTAGGCAATCTTCAAGTTTCGTTTGTTAAATTATTTTTTCAATGATTTCTGAACTATCTTGCCCTGAGATGATTATTTTCGAGTTCCCCAGTGTACCCAGCCCTTTCCTAGCTGAGAAAGTAGCAGCTTTGTTAATATTAACCTCTAACGTACCATAAAGCTAGAAATATAAGATGCAAACAAGCAAAGCTAACATGTAATGCTAAGTACAAACAGACAGAAATATTAACACAGTGGGGTACAACAGGGGCAGTAATAGCAGTCCAGTTCAGTAGCAATGGTATACAGTAGCATCTTTATTCCCCATAGACATTCTTTGCTAAAATGCCATGTCAGTAAAAGCCACGTCATCATTACGTTACCGTAATATGGGCCATAGACATTCCTTTGCCTACCAACAGCCCATACTCAGGAAGGTGGCCTGCACGCGGGAATTTTTCCGCGTGCACAAGCCACGCTAAAATTTTGGCGTGCAAATACGAAGAGCTTGCGTGCACGGCCGCCGTTCATGTAAGCTCAGAATTGCGTGCACGGCAGAGCTATATCTTATAGGCTTAATACAGTAAGTCATATACTATTCGAATGAATATTCAAGTTAACAAAAAAACAATGAATTAAGATTACATTTGCAGTCCATGGTGTACGGGGGATAAAACATTATAAAACAATATAGTAAAAATATTTTTTAATTAGGTTTGCCAATGCCAATGCGTGGATTTAAGGGCCCCAGTCCTGGCCAATTGCCGGCTGCCGTGCACGCAATTACAACACTAGGTGGACGGCTGCATACATGCAAATATAGCACTAGGTAGATAGCCGCCGTGCACGCAATTCTAAGCTTACGTGAACGGCTGCCGTGCACGCAAGCTCTTCGGTGCAAATAGGGGTCTCAAGCCACGCCTAAATTTTCAGCGTACAAGTTTTTTACTTGGCGTGTAACCTTGGCATGCAATTACAAACTGACAGTATATCCATAGTCAGGAAGGTGGCAGTTTGGTCGGAAAATTCCGGCGCACACAAGCCCTTTTTGGGCACACAACGGCGCACAACGGCGCACAGCGGCGCGCCACAACAGCGCACAGCGGCGCACTGGCGCACAGCGGCGCACAACGGCGCACACCAGAGGACACCGGCGCATGGCGGCGCGGCGCGGCAGGCGCCGCGCCACATGCAGCGTTACCCTTGTGGCGATCCCATGTAACGATGTAAGTCGTTACTTGTTACAGTACACTATTCACTGTTCTGTCTAATGTAACACTGCATTCTACCAAAAAATAAAAAATAAAATAAAATATTTTCCTTTTCCTTTTTACCTTTGTTTTTGCCATTTGCTTACTTTTTATGTTTGTTTTGTTTTAAAAATTAGAAATTAAATTAAAAATTTTTTAAATTTCTATTTTCGGTTTAACGATCTCAATTTCTCAAAAAAAAGGTCTTTTATTGTCGCAAGGCAGGTAGTGGCGGGCGCACAACGGCGCACACGAGAGTTTTTGTGTCGGCGCACGGCGCACAATTTTGGGAGAGGCCAAAATTTGTTCCGGCGCACACTCTGCCACCTTCCTGACTATGGCAGTATATCAACAAGTCAGATATAGATATATACACTATATATATACAATATATAAAGTTAAACGTGAACAATTGAATTTGAATATTGATTAAGCCCAACTAGTTGAGGGCTGAGGCTACAGCCTAGCCTATAGCCAGGCCTACACTCTACAGCCTACATTAAAATTAAAATATCCAATAACTTTTAAATGCTCTTATTTTGTGACTCTTGTAGGCTTTTAGTTTATTTGTTTCTTGAAATGTGAAGAAATTTTTTTTGATACTCACTATGTTCTTTGTAGCAAATTTCCTTTTTTTATAGAAACTTTGTTTAACGTAAGTAGAAAATTTATTTAAAAATAGTATCTAATACAGTTAATATTCAAATCAAAAATGCAAATAAATTTTTGGCATGCAACAGAAACGTCATGTTAAGGGTTTTAAAAAATTGGCGTACATTGGTGTGCACCAAGGATTTTTCCATAAATTGATTCCCGCGTGCACTTGCCACCTTCCTGACCATGCTTGGGCGCAACCTTGGGATTCACTCGGCCGTTTCTATTGGCAACACACACGTGTATGTCGCTATTGGACAGAATAGTAGTCACGTGACTGCTCTCAGCCAATAGCGACTTACATGTGTGTGTTGCCAATAGAAACGGCCGGGTGATTCCCAAGGTTGCGCGCGTATGTTCCTGACTATGGCCAACGGCTTTATGGTACATTAGATATATAATATTAACAAAGCTGCTACTTTCTCAGCTAGGAAAGGGCTGGGTACACTGGGGAACTCGAAAATAATCATCTTAGGGCAAGATAGTTCAGAAATCATTGAAAAAAATAATTTAACAAACAAAACTTGAAGATTGCCAGTATTTATTGTATGGGATGAAGTAATTGATAAACAATAAAACTATTTGGCTAATAATTTTCAATGTTAAGACTTTGAATTACACTTTTCTAGTTTTCTACATTTGCTTTTTCATTTGGAAGTGCTTATCCCCATGGTCCCATGCCAAAAATACCAATTTTATCCACATGGATCCATGTCAATAATTTCCAGCTTATCCTCATAGCAGCTTATTGGAATAAAGAACATTAAAATGAATCTTTTTAAAAACTTTCTTTTTGTTTTCACTGTTTTACAAATCTTCCAAATAAACTACATTTATTGAATATTGAATAATATCAAGTATTTTGTTAAAACTTTTCATTATTAAAAGGGTTAATTTTAAATATTTGCTTAGCTGCCGCCTGCCGGCTTTGCTTAGAACAACCAAACGACCCAAATATGGAGGCAAATGAGACTTGCAAAATTCAAAATTCAATATATAATAATAATGATAATATTATTAATAATAATGACAATATCAATTTAATGTTAGTACACAAAACTAAACACAAGCAACTGCACAATCTTAGCCTTGGCAATGGAGATAAGCTGAAAATTATTGACATGGATCCGTGTGGATAAAATTGGAATTATTGACATGGACCCATGTGGATAAAATTTGAATTATTGACTTGGCCTATAGACTTGATGGTAGTAGCTAATTCAATAAGCTGCCATAGGGATAAGCTAGAAATTATTGACATGGATCTATGTAGATAAAATTGGAATTATCGGCATGGGATCATGGGTATAAGCACTTCCTTTTTATTTTGTAAGTGGAGCATAGGCCATGCATGCGCGTGCTAATATAATAGACACCAACACATGGTGAAATCCAAAAATGTGAGATAAAATGATAAAACAAATTTGCAAACATTTTATAAAAAGTAATGTATCTGAAAAAGCTTTTTGAAAGACAGATAAGTCTGTAAAAATAGTTTTGGATAAAAACCTTTTTTATGCTCAACATTATTGAATAAATGATTAAAAAACTACAAAAAAAACATTTTAAAAGTCTGAGTTGACCAATTTGCAATTTTTTGTTTCACTTTTTTTTCATTAATAAACAATTAATTTATAGACTTGTAGACCTTAGAGAAGGCTAATTTTTTAAATACTTACAAAACAGAAAGTAATCTGTGTTTTACTTTTTATTTTATTTAAAAAGATGAAGTATTTCTAAGGATTTTTAAGTTTTTCTAAAACCACATAAACTTGTGAAAATTCATACAAATTTAAAGTGCAACATTTGCCAATAAACATCTTTCTTTTAAAGTAAATATACCGCTAATTCCTTGTTGCAAAATTATCTTTAAGTTGTTTTCTTTCATTTAAATATCAACTTGCATAGTATTAGTGTATGTAATATGCCTATATTAAGACTTTAAAATTTCAGGTAAAAATGGTACCACAAAATCTGAACCCGGCATCCAAATCAATTGCTTCCTGTAGACTTATGAGGCAACAAAGAACAATGAAATTATACTTAAATATATACCATTGCATCGTGTATGTAGAAAAAAAAAGAATTTTCCAAATCACTTCACTAGAAGCTGAGTAAAATGCAATTTTCCAATCCTTGTGGGAATTCCAATATGTTACCCAGCTTCCAAATCAGATGCTTACTGTATGCTTATTAAGTAATAAAGAACAATGAAATTACACTTAAATGTGTATTTTCGTAGCATATATATAGGAAAAAAGAATTTTCCAAATCACTTCACTAGAAGCTGAGTAAAATGCAATTTTCCAATCCTTATGGGAATTCCAATGTGTTATCCGGCTTCCAAATCAGATGCTTAGTGTTTGTTTATTAAGCAACAAAGAACAATGAAATTACACTTGAATATATATTATTGCGGCGTGTATACGGGAAAAAAAGAATTTTTTCAAATCATTTCAATAGAAGCTGAGTAAAAGGCAATATTCTGATCCTTATGGAAATTTGTATGCTTAAATAATAAACTTACGTTAAATACAATTTATTGTAAATGAACTCTACAAAATACACATTGTCAAGAGTAACGAAAGTGTTAAACAAATAAACCGTAAAAATAATTTTAAATATGTTGTAGAATTATAGAGTGTACATTATAAGATACTTGAAGTTAATAAATACATTATTAGAGCTTTTCTATCATTTTTATTAGAGTCATTTTAGGTTGTAATTTAACTTACCATTTTATAAAAAATAAGGCTATACATGAATAATTTATGCTTATATAGATGTTTTTAACTTTTGAAACTTAAATAAAATTTATTTTATAGCTTTTTTGCTTTTGAATTGCCAAAAACAAATTTTCAAAAAACTTGCCCCCGATTTTTGGATTTTGCCACATCTAAAAGTGTATCCATGCATGCCAGATGGGTGTCTGCAAAATGAAGACTTATTCCAATAGGGTATGTAAGATTTGGGAGTGGGGTTATATAGGATAGTAAATCCCTAAATTTTTGGCTTAAGAAGTAAAAACATAGATCTTACCTCTCTTTATTGATAATTAAGGAAGGCATATATTAGATTTGAATTATATCTTTATAAATGGAGCCTTTAGATAACAGTGCCATCTATTCTAAAGTGAATAGAGAATAGATATTTATTCTATATTCACTTTTATTCTACAATCATTTAAATAAGTAGATTGTATTAAAATGATTATAGAACAAAACTGAAAAAGATATCTGTTTCACTTTATGTTTATCTTTATAGGAGATTAGAGATTATAGCACAAAAATAAATAAAATTGAATGTACTTTCCACACTAACTAATTTCAGTCAATCATTCTAGAGACAAAGCCCTAAGCATTAAACCAAAACATTATAATTGAACATATAGGCTTATGTTCATATTTGTTTTTTAGTATGCTTTTATTATGCAAATATGCACCTTCTCCCATTTAACTTTTGCCTTATAATTTTGATTGACTAATTGACATTTTATAGTTTGAAAACTTAGTGATAGATAAAAATTATTTTTTGTATTGAAATCAAATAAATGTTTAAGCAAATAAACTTTATGCCTATTTATCAATGCTACTACTTTCTGATTTATATGCTTATAGTAGCTTTTTTAATTTAGTCTAGGCTTTTGGAGCTATTTATAAGTTTTTAGATCTAAATTTGAAGTAAAAACATGAGAGTATTTTGACAAATTGTTGTTATAGTTGGTTTTATTTTAATAAAAAGAGTTGGATGTTTTTAAATTTTCAGTTTCAATCCTTTGGTTTATGATTCAAGAATGAGTGATGCAACACAGGATTCTACATTTGCCGCACTGCAATCACCATTCCCTGCTGGTAAGAAAATATATAGCCAATGTCTTTGCTTTTGCCATTTTAATTAGTTGTAACCGCTAATTACTAAGTGCTTATTTTATGTTTTATCAGCAGTTGGGACCAAAAGTGTAAAGAAGTTTGCCAATATTGCTCATGGTGCCGAGCCTGATGAGGTTTGTAATTTTTTTAGTTTAATGTTTTCATATTCATTTTTAATGTTAGAATAATTTGTTAAAATTTAGAAGCATTTTGCTTTTTTCTTGCAGAAAATGACCAAACTAGTGCAGGAGAATTTCGATTTACGTTTGCACTGCTATCATTTAAAAGAAAAGCTGGATAAAGTCACCAATGGAGCCGATGTTTCTACTGATTTGGTTTGTTTCACAACTTTTCTACAGTCATACGTACGCAACCTTGGGAATCACCCGGCCGTTTCTATTGGCAACACACGCATGTAACTCGCTATTGGCTGAGAGCAGTCACGTGACTACTATTCCGTCCAATAGCGACTTACATGTGTGTGTTGCCAATAGAGGCGGCCGGGTGGATCCCAAGGTTGCGCCCAAGCATGTTTCTACTTTCCTAAACCAAGTATAGTAAGAGCAATTAGATATTTATATCATGGAGGACCTCATTCTGAAATGGAATTTTTCAATTATCTTTAGTCCACAATGTGATTCTTAGAAAAGGAGCCTGTGAATGAACTAAATCTGTGAATTGCGCATCTGCTTTGTCCACTTAGAATTTCACGTAAAGAGCCCCAGAATTTAATATAATAATTTTTTATTTGAAATTTCGTAGTGAGCCTCACGATCTTAATTTTATCAATTGTAGATTAAAATTTACTGACCCGCTTAGTCTACTTACAGTACCGCGTAGAGAGCCTCACGATTTTAACCTTATCGATTATGAATTCGAATTTACAGACTCATTTAGCCTTCTTATAATTAGGCGTAGAGACTCGAGAGCCTTATAGTATTAATTTTATTGATTGGACGATTGCAAATTGAAATTTACAGACTATTATCTTACTTAGAATCACGCGTAGAGAGCCTCCTAATATTAATTTTATCAATTGTAAATTCAAATTTAGACTCGGGTCGCCTACTTAGAATCACGCGTAGAGAGCCTGACTCGCGAACTAGAAGTTAAGCGACGCCTATTAACCGAAGGCTCCGAAGCGCTCAGCCAGTTAGACGAACAATTAAAATCTGCTCAAATCGAACGCGACGACGCCGAAGCCCGATGCGCCAAATTGCGCGAGCAACTCGACAACGCCGTTTCTGCCAATGTCGTCGGCGGCACAAGCAGCTTACCTAATAACAACGATTCCAATGCCGCCGCGACAGCTCCGGGCGCTTCAACGTCGGCTGGCGGCGCGGCTTCGTCTACGAAATCTGGCGATTTGAATGAGCAGCGCATATTGAAGATGGCCGGCCTGTTGCAGGGCTCTTGGCGTAGGCAGGAGAAGCTCGAGTCTCGCCTAGCCAAGGCTGAGGCAGAAGCGGCCAAACTCAAAGAACTGGAAGCCGCTGCGGAAGAGTGCGGTTTTGCTTTGGCCGAACTGCCCGAACGAGTGGCCGAGCTGAATAAGGAATTGGAGGCTGCGAATGGCTCTCTCGCTGATGCTGGCACCGTTATTGAGGTATAAGCTACCGCTATTAAAGTGCTTAAGTGTGACTTTATGGAATCTGACGCTAAACGATAATGCATTTTTGTGTGATAACTTGGATGGCCTTTCGTGGGATTCTTAGCTTGGGATATTTCTAGAAATTCGATTTGTTCTTAAATCATAAATGGGATTTCTTGGGATCTCACGCTCAAATGGAATTATCTTTTATTTGGCATCTAATGCTCAAATGAGATTATCTCCTATCTGGGATCTGATACTCAAATGGGATTCTCCTATCTGGGATCTGATACTCAAATGGGATTCTCTCCTATCTGGGATCTGATGCTCAAATGGGATTCTCTCCTATCTGGGATCTGATGCTCAAATGGGATTCTCTCCTATCTGGGATCTGATGCTCAAATGGGATTCTCTCCTATCTGGGATCTGATGCTCAAATGGGATTCTCTCCTATCTGGGATCTGATGCTCAAATGGGATTCTCTCCTATCTGGGATCTGATGCTCAAATGGGATTCTCTCCTATCTGGGATCTGATGCTCAAATGGGATTCTCTCCTATCTGGGATCTGATGCTCAAATGGGATTCTCTCCTATCTGGGATCTGATGCTCAAATGGGATTCTCTCCTATCTGGGATCTGATGCTCAAATGGGATTTTCTCCTATCTGGGATCTGATGCTCAAATGGGATTTTCTCCTATCTGGGATCTGATTCTCAAATTGTGTATTGCTTTGCATTTGATGCTCAAGTTCAAAAATTTCTTTGGATAAATCCCTCAGATTAGAATTCTTGCAGTGTTATTCTGACTTAGTGCTATGCATCATATTAATCACTCTGTTATCCTTCCTCATTGCACAGAATCTGCAAGCGCAACTAGACGAAGGCAAAGCTGAAATCGAAGAGCTCAATCAGCTTCTGGATGAATATCGGGTATGTAGTTTTTATTTTTATTTATGCCTAACATGTAGCTTTAAACACTATTCTTCATATTCTACCCGATCTTGCTACTTACAGCAGGAAGTTGCGTCTCTAAACGCCGAGAAAGCAATCAACGGTCAGGCCAGCGCTCCGGTTCCCCTGGTAACAGCAGCAGCAGCAAAAACTACTACTAATTTCCAGCAGCATCTGCAGCATCGCAGTACGGCTACGGATGCTGACACGGCCTCTTCATCAATTCAACGCGGCGGCGGCGGCGGCGGCTTAGACGTGGAAGCTGGCGGCTCGTTCTGGGAGAGCATCCAACTGGGAGCTCAGAATCGACGCAGCCTCACTATTGCCGGCTCAGTGCCCGCCTCCACTTCAGCTGGTCCAACTAGCGGTGGCGGCGGTGGCAGCGTGTCTGCTCTGGTTGAAGGTCTCGGCGCTTTAAGCCTGCTTGGCTCTGCAGCGGAGTTGCAACAACAACAGCAGCAGCAACAGCAGCAACAGTTGGTTGAAATGAGCGCCGAGGCGCGTCAGTGCTTGAATGCTAGCGGTAAACGGTTCTATCATCTGTGCGTCACATCTCTGGCTAGTAGTGGCGGGGTTGCGGCACCCGGGAATGCTCCTGCTACCATTGAGGACGATGACTGCGCAGTGACAGAAGCGGCCGCTGCTACGACTAATGCTGGACAGATTAATTACGAATTGAGCATGTCTGAGTTGACTGGGCCAGGGCTGATAGAACAGGTGAGTTGACTCTGTAAAGTTATTATATTTAGCACCCAGTGAGCCCTTGATAATAAGCACAAGTTGCTATAAAAGAGAGAGCCCCTATTCTCTTCATCAACTGAGCGGAGGTTAGTAGTTTATTCCCTGACAAGTAGGTTACTGACAGGTAGAGGCTTCTGACAGGTAGGTTACTGACAGGTAGGTTACTGACAAGTAGGTTACTGACAAGTAGGTTACTGACAGGTAGGTTACTGACAAGTATGTTACTGACAGGTAGGTTACTGATGACAGTTAGGTTACTGACAGGTAGGTTACTGACAAGTAGGATACTGATAACTAGGATACTGACAAGTAGGATACTGACAGGTAGGTTACTGACAAGTAGGATACTGACAAGTAGGTTACTTACAAGTATGTAAATGACAAGTAGAAACTAATGTCACCTTATTTTTATAAAAGGAGTAAAATCTTACTGGGCTGCTTTAAAGTAGTAAGACCAGCATTTTTGTTAGCTTAAAGGACAAATATAATATTATTCTCATGGCTTTAACTATCGCCTGCAACTTATCGTTTTGGATAATAAAAAGTATGATAAAAATATTTTTTTGCAACTGCATTTGGACCTCGTGGGAATACGTGCGTTTTTCTTGATAGCTTGTGTTGTAATTCTACTTTATTCCCAATTAATTCTTTACATAATTGCATACATTTATTACTTCCTCTTTGATAAGTGATAAGCTTTGCTATAAAATACTGAATTGTATTTTATTGCTTGTAGCTTTTATGGCTAAATATTTCTGGGCGCCGGTTAATCTTAATAATCTGTTTTTTTCATGACTAGTCACTGCAACAACTGTCTAATTGTCTAGTACTTTAAATTTTCTGTTTGTACTTTGAATTTGAATTCAACTTTCAAATTAGAATAGTGATATATATATATATACTGTGTATTATCTCCATGTAGGCACATATGAGAGCTGACTGTCAATTTAGTTGACTCCAGTTGCAACTTTGCTTACTCCAGTTGCAACCCTAGTTGACTCCAGTTGCAACCCTAGTTGACTCCAGTTGCAACCCTGATTGACTCCAGTTGCAACCCTGATTGACTCCAGTTGCAACCCTAGTTGACTCCAGTTGCAACCTAGTTGACTCCAGTTGCAACCCTAGTTGACTCCAGTTGCAACCTAGTTGACTCCAGTTGCAACCCTAGTTGACTCCAGTTGCAACCCTAATTGACTTCAGTTGCAACCCTAGTTGACTCCAGTTGCAACCTAGTTGACTCCAGTTGCAACCCTAGTTGACTCCAGTTGCAACCTAGTTGACTCCAGTTGCAACCCTAGTTGACTCCAGTTGCAACCTAGTTGACTCCAGTTGCAACCCTAGTTGACTCCAGTTGCAACCCTAGTTGACTCCAGTTGCAACCCTAGTTGACTCCAGTTGCAACCCTAGTTGACTCCACTTGCAACCTAATTGACTCCAGTTGCAACCTTAGTTGACTCCAGTTGCAACCCTAGTTGACTCCAGTTGCAACCTAATTGACTAGTTGCAACCTAGTTGACTCCAGTTGCAACCCTAGTTGACTCCACTTGCAACCTAGTTGACTCCAGTTGCAACCCTAGTTGACTCCACTTGCAACCTAATTGACTCCAGTTGCAACTTAATTGACTCCAGTTGCAACCTAATTGACTCCAGTTGCAACCTGATTGACTTCAGTTGCAACCTAGTTGACTCCAGATGCAACTTAGCTGACTCTCTCTCTCAACAATAAGCCTGCTGTATTTGCACCCATCAACCCTAACGCAGGTGTCGCAGTTGCGCACCCATTCTCTGCCAATGTCGATGGACGCCGCGGCAGCGATGAGCGCCGCCGAGCTCGGCCAGTTGAAAGGCGTCTTCGACCGGCTGCTCGGTCAGCTGCGCGGCGCCGAGGCCGGTCTCCAGGCCGCTCTGTCCACTACGCTAGGCAATGTGTCCGCTCTGCTAGGCTCGGCTACCGCTTTCGCTAACAATACTACTATGAACAATACTAATCATAGGATGTCATCAATTCGCCCCTGCGGCGCTAATCAGGAAGACGATTCGTTTGCTCTGGGTAACAACCAGTACAATCGCGACGTGTCTCTGCTATCCGCCCAGCTGATGCAGCCGCCTGGTACGCCCGGCCTACGCTCGATGGAAGAAGAGAACGCGTTGGCTATGCGCAATCTGCAGGATCACGTGGCCGAGGTTAAACAGGCGCTGACTGGCTTTGGAAGGATTGGCTGCATGCTCGAAGCGCTGCTGGCTGGGGCTGGTGAGTACAAATTTGAGTCAAATTCTTATTATCTGATAAATGCCTCAATCTCCTCACAATCTGCTTCACCTGAGCCTAACTCCTTTAACTAACTAGATGTCCTTTTCTCAGATGTCCTTTTCCTTTTAGTCCCTTCTCAGAATCCCTAATCCCAAGTGACTTCACTTATTCCAAAATCTGCTTCCCATATTCCCAGATCTCTTTCCTCTATTCCCAAGTCCTTTAATCTAATCCTAAAGGCACCTACTCTAATCCAAAACTTTCCTTCCCCGCTAATAGGGAATGTTTCTTAGTTTTAATAATTCTGGCCCTTTAAAAACCAGCCTCCCCGCTGCATCAATCGATTTCCTGATCCTACTTCCTTACACAGTTGCCGAGGCATCCAACTGCAGCTTCAATCTAGACGATCAGCAGCAAGCATCGGCTAGCGAGCATCAGCTGTCCCAGCCTCATCAACAGCAGCAGCAGCAGCATCATCGCCATAATCGCCATCAGCATCATCACCTGCTAGACACCGACGCCGACGAATGGGCCACGCCGCCGTCGCCTCCGCCAACGACAACGGCGCCCAAGCCGCCGCAGCCACCTGGCGTATCGGTGACTTCCACCTTGACAGACGTGACCACCTGTCCTGGCAGCAGTTTAATGACTGGCGAAGTCGCTGAAGGTACCGCCAACGCCGCCTCTGCCTCCACCGCTGCTGATGCTGAAACCGAAGCAGAAGCGGCCACTAATTCGCCTCCAAGCCTTCGTCTAGACGATCTGATGCACCTAGCGAAGAAGCCGCCCGGCCCGTCCGCGTCGTTGTCCATTTCAACATCGCGTTCGTCGGCTGAGTCCTCGACTAGGGCTGTTGCTGTTGAAGCCCAGACCGACTGCCATTACGATGAACAAGCGATGGCTGCTAGGTAGGTTTTATTTAATAAGGCAACTGTGCCAACAGCACAGATACATGTAACTTTGTGGCACAATTGGCAGAGTTTAGTGTGCTAAATCGAGTGTCCTTTCCCTTTTGCCCCAGATGCCGCACCCTGGAAGCCATTTGGCGCAAACGACCTTCAAGTGTCCTTTCCCTTTTGCCCCAGATGCCGCACCCTGGAAGCCATATGGTGCAAACGACCTTCAAGTGTCCTTTCCCTTTTGCCCCAGATGCCGCACCCTGGAAGCCATTTGGCGCAAACGACCTTCAAGTGTCCTTTCCCTTTTGCCCCAGATGCCGCACCCTTGAAGCCATTTGGCGCAAACGACCTTCAAGTGTCCTTTCCCTTTTGCCCCAGATGCCGCACCCTGGAAGCCATTTGGCGCAAACGA
The DNA here is from genome assembly GCA_002269645.1 of Macrostomum lignano. NCBI lineage: Eukaryota > Metazoa > Platyhelminthes > Macrostomidae > Macrostomum > Macrostomum lignano. The sequence continues at coordinate 115,985 of NIVC01001757.1, read as the reverse complement.
CCTTCAAGTGTCCTTTCCCTTTTGCCCCAGATGCCGCACCCTGGAAGCCATTTGGCGCAAACGACCTTCAAGTGTCCTTTCCTTTTTGCCCCAGATGCCGCACCCTGGAAGCCGAACTGGCCGCCGCTATAAGCCGAGCCGATCACCTCCAATCGGAGCTGTCAGGCGCTCTAGCCGACACCGAGCAGGCCCAGGATGAAGCCAAGAATCTGGCCGCCAATTGTGATCAGCTGCGCGATCAGATGGCCGAATTAGCCGAGGAGGGCGCCGAGCTCAAGGCCAAGTTGGCATTGGCTAATCAAACTGCCGATTCCAAATCCGACGACTCGGTTTATAAAGAATTCGAAGCCGCTCTAGTTGAGAAATCTGCTCAGTTAGCCGGACTAGAGGCTGAGTTGGAGTTCACCAAGGCTGCTCAGTTGGATTCTGAGAAAAAGGAGGCCGAATTGAATGCTCTGCTGGAGTCGGTTAGGGCTGAGTTGGAACAAGCTGCAGCACAGTTGAGTGAGAAAGTTGCTGAGTTGGATGCCGCAAAGGCTGAATTAGAATCTTCAACTTCCAAACTCAAACTCGTCGAAGCTAATCTAGCTGAGAAGTCTACCCGGCTTGAGTCCGCCGAGTCTGAGCTCGAATTGGCTAAATCCAATATCGAACAGTTGGAAACCGATCTGGTTGAGACTGCGAATCAACTCGAAACCGCCGAGTCTGAGCTGGAATCCGCTAAGTCCAACATCGAACAGCTCGAAGTTAACCTTAACAAAAAAGCTACCCAACTTGAGTCCGCTGAAACCGAATTGAAATCTGCTAAATCAAATCTTGAACAGATGGAAGCTGAAATAGTTGACAAAACTTCTCAACTTGAGCAAGCTCAATCCGAATTAGAATCAGCTAAATCCGGTATGGAACAGTTGAAATCCGAACTCGTTGACAAGACAGCTGAACTCGATTCCGCCGAGTTGCAGTTGAATTCCGCTAAATCCAGCATTGAACAGTTCGAAACTAGCCTAATTGAGAAGACTGCTCAACTAGAGACAGCAGAATCCGAGCTAGAATTGCTCAAGGCCACCGTCGATAAATTAGAAGCCGAGTTAGTTGATAAACAGACTCAGCTTGAGTCCGCCGAGTCCGAGTTGCAGTTGGCCAATTCGAATGTCGAACAGTTGGAAGCCAACCTAGTTGAGAAGGCTGCTCAGTTTGAGTCTTCCAGATCTGAGCTGCAGTCGGCTAAGTCAAATATCGAACAATTAGAAGCTGAACTGGCTGCTAAGACTGCTCAACTTGAGACTGCCGAATCTGAGTTAGAGTCCGCCAAAGCTAATTATGAACAGTTGGACTCGAACCTGATTGAGAAGACTGCTCAACTTGAGTCGGTCGAGTCCGAGTTGAAGTTGGCTAAATCCAATATTAAACAGCTTGAAGCAAATCTGCTAAAGAAGACTGTTCAGCTGAAATCCACCGAGGCTGAGCTGGGCGAATTGCGCGAACAGTACGGCGTTGCACAGGTACTGCCAGATAGATGTTGCACTGCAGTAGCGAGATGTAGCCTCTTCTATAAATAGTGCATAGATATTGTCTTATAAGCAGATAGATATTGTCCTTTACTAGATAGATATTTTCCTACAGTAGATATTGTCCTACAGTAGATAGGTATTGTCCTACAGTAGATAGATATTGTCCTACAGTAGATATTGTCCTACAGTAGATATTGTCCTACAGTAGATAGATATTGTCCTACAGTAGATATTGTCCTACAGTAGATAGATATTGTCCTACAGTAGATATTGTCCTACAGTAGATAGATATTGTCCTACAGTAGATAGATATTGTCCTACAGTAGATAGATATTGTCCTACAGTAGATAGATATTGTCCTACAGTAGATATTGTCCTACAGTAGATATTGTCCTACAGTAGATAGATATTGTCCTACAGTAGATATTGTCCTACAGTAGATATTGTCCTACAGTAGATAGATATTGTCCTACAGTAGATATTGTCCTACAGTAGATAGATATTGTCTTACAGTAGATATTGTCCTATAGTAGATATTGTCCTACAGTTGATAGATATTGTCCTACAGTAGATATTGTCCTACAGTAGATAGATATTGTCCTACAGTAGATAGATATTGTCCTACAGTAGATAGATATTGCCCTACAGTAGATAGATATTGTCCTACAGTAGATAGATATTGTCCTACAGTAGATAGATATTGTCCTACAGTAGATAGATATTGTCCTACAGTAGATAGATATTGTCCTACAGTAGATAGATATTGTCCTACAGTAGATAGATATTGCCCTACAGTAGATAGATATTGTCCTACAGTAGATATTGTCCTACAGTAGATATTGTCCTACAGTAGATAGATATTTTCCTACAGTAGATATTGTCCTTCAGTAGATAGATATTGTCCTACAGTAGATAGATATTGTCCTACAGTAGATAGATATTGTCCTACAGTAGATAGATATTGTCCTACAGTAGATATTGTCCTACAGTAGATATTGTCCTACAGTAGATAGATATTGTCCTACAGTAGATATTGTCCTACAGTAGATATTGTCCTACAGTAGATAGATATTGTCCTACAGTAGATATTGTCCTACAGTAGATAGATATTGTCTTACAGTAGATATTGTCCTATAGTAGATATTGTCCTACAGTTGATAGATATTGTCCTACAGTAGATATTGTCCTACAGTAGATAGATATTGTCCTACAGTAGATAGATATTGTCCTACAGTAGATAGATATTGCCCTACAGTAGATAGATATTGTCCTACAGTAGATATTGTCCTACAGTAGATAGATATTGTCCTACAGTAGATAGATATTGTCCTACAGTAGATAGATATTGCCCTACAGTAGATAGATATTGTCCTACAGTAGATATTGTCCTACAGTAGATATTGTCCTACAGTAGATAGATATTGTCCTACAGTAGATATTGTCCTTCAGTAGATAGATATTGTCCTACAGTAGATAGATATTGTCCTACAGTAGATAGATATTGTCCTACAGTAGATAGATATTGTCCTACAGTAGATATTGTCCTACAGTAGATATTGTCCTACAGTAGATAGATATTGTCCTACAGTAGATAGGTATTGTCCTACAGTAGATAGATATTGTCCTACAGTAGATATTGTCCTTCAGTAGATAGATATTGTCCTACAGTAGATAGATATTGTCCTACAGTAGATAGATATTGTCCTACAGTAGATAGATATTGTCCTACAGTAGATATTGTCCTACAGTAGATATTGTCCTACAGTAGATAGATATTGTCCTACAGTAGATAGATATTGTCCTACAGTAGATAGATATTGTCCTACAGTAGATATTGTCCTACAGTAGATATTGTCCTTCAGTAGATAGATATTGTCCTACAGTAGATAGATATTGTCCTACAGTAGATATTGTCCTTCAGTAGATAGATATTGTCCTACAGTAGATAGATATTGTCCTACAGTAGATATTGTCCTACAGTAGATATTGTCCTACAGTAGATAGATATTGTCCTACAGTAGATAGGTATTGTCCTACAGTAGATAGATATTGTCCTACAGTAGATATTGTCCTACAGTAGATAGATATTGTCCTACAGTAGATAGATATTGTCCTACAGTAGATATTGTCCTACAGTAGATAGATATTGTCCTACAGTAGATAGATATTGTCCTACAGTAGATATTGTCCTACAGTAGATATTGTCCTACAGTAGATATTGTCCTACAGTAGATATTGTCCTACAGTAGATAGATATTGTCCTACAGTAGATATTGTCCTACAGTAGATATTGTCCTACAGTAGATATTGTCCTACAGTAGATATTGTCCTACAGTAGATAGATATTGTCCTACAGTAGATAGGTATTGTCCTACAGTAGATAGATATTGTCCTACAGTAGATATTGTCCTACAGTAGATAGATATTGTCCTACAGTAGATAGATATTGTCCTACAGTAGATATTGTCCTACAGTAGATATTGTCCTACAGTAGATATTGTCCTACAGTAGATATTGTCCTACAGTAGATAGATATTGTCCTACAGTAGATATTGTCCTACAGTAGATATTGTCCTACAGTAGATAGATATTGTCCTACAGTAGATAGGTATTGTCCTACAGTAGATAGGTATTGTCCTACAGTAGATAAATATTTTCTATGGTAGATAGATATTGTTCTACGACATATACACATGTCTAACGAGCAGATAGATACTATTCTGCAGTAGAAAGGCATACACAGTAGCCAGTACAGCACGTAGACACGTACTCTGCTAAGCATTCAGCCAGCGTGTAACGCCCTTACCCTCCGCTCGCACCCGCAGCAGGACCAGGAGCATCAGAAGCGTCAAAGTCACGCCGCCGAGATGGCCGAAGTGCTGACCAGCTATCGCGAGCTCACTAGCAAGTGCGAGCGGGCCGTCAGCCTCAGCGTGGAGCTGCAGAACCGGGCAGAGGAGCTGCGGGCCAAGCTGAACTCGCGGACTAAGTGAGTTAATATGCGTTTCTTGGAATTGGTTGCTCTGGGTCCTTTCACATCTTTAGTTGCTGGGCCACAGCCTCCCAGATCCTCAGTTGCTGGGCCATTCTCCCAGATCCTCAGTTGCTGGGCCATTCTCCCAGATCCTCAGTGGCTGAGCCATTCTCCCAGATCCTCAGTGGCTGAGCCATTCTCCCAGATCCTCAGTTGCTGAGCCATTCTCCCAGCTCCTTAGTTGCTGAGCCATTCTCCCAGCTCCTCAGTTGCTGGGCCAGCCTCCCAGCTCCTCAGTTGCTGAGCCATTCTCCCAGCTCCTCAGTTGCTGAGTCATTCTCCCAGATCCTCAGTTGCTGAGCCATTCTCCCAGATCCTCAGTCGCTGGGCCAGCCTCCCAAATCCTCAGTCGCTGGGCCAGCCTCCCAAATCCTCAGTTGCTGGACCACAGCCACCGTTCCAGATCTTCAGATTTTAGAATGCTGATTTGAATTTGTAATTAAATAGTACACACTAATAAACTCTTTTACTCCTAAATCTAAAATAACCCACCGACAGGCGACTTGAATCCGTTCAGAAGTCCAACAGTCAGTTGAAGGCTATGTTAAAGAAAAGTGACGACACCTGCAATCAGCTGAGTCTGGAGCTCAAAGCGTAAGTGTATAACATTTGTTATTAAAGATTTAAGTTATTTTTCTTAGAAGCAGCGTTTCTTAGAATCAAGTCTCGTAATGCGTCATCCCTATTTTGTTTCGCAGCACCAAGCTTGAAATCGAGGACAAGACGGCCCTGACGGAGAAGCTTCTGCGCTACATCTCTCGTCTAGGCGCGCCGCATCCCGCCGGCACCGGCGCTGCCGCCAACGCCGCCGCAGGCGCCGATTTCGATCCCGACGAGCTCGAAGGTTCACTGTCGACCAACGCGTCGTCTTCATCGACTTCAACTGCCACGGGCGCCAGCAGTTCTGGCACTCCCCTAGAAGCGGCCAGAGCTTGCAGTCCGAGTCCTGCCGTCTGCGGCGATTCCGCCTCCGCCGCTGCCGCCGCCGCCGCTGCCGCTGCTTGGCCCGAGGTGATCCAAGCCGAGATCACGCTGCACGATGCTCTGGCCCGCGTGTCCAACTGCGGCGCAATTGGCGGCCTGAGCGCCTCGGCCAATGCCAACACCGGATGCAGCGACGGTGGACCATTAGCTTTGGCGCGCGAATTGCGACGCGCACTACGCGATCTGCGCCATCTACGCTCGCGCCTATCGCAATCCTTGGCCGAATCGCGTCGCTTAGCTGGCCAGCTGGCCAACGCTGACGGTCGAGCGGACGAATTGGCCAGTCTGCGTCGGACGGCCGACGAGCTGCGCAAAGAGAATAACGAGCTCAAAGCTGTTGCTAAGGACAACAACAATTCTAGTGAGCAGTTTGTCTTATGTTGCTTGTTGTGGGTAGAATTTGTCGATTGTCGTAGCGGTAAACCGCCTCATTATTCTTGTTTAACAATCATTCCTCAAAGAGTAGAAAATGGCGATACAAACTTTGATAATCACCCCATGAAATTGCCTTCAATCCTCCAGAAATCGCCTTATGAATCTTAAAAATCGCCCTGGGAAATCGCTTCACCAACTTTAAGAATCGCCCTGGGAAATCTCTCTACCCAACATAAAAGTCGCCTTGGGAAATCGCTCTACCAACATAAGAATCGCCCTGGGAAATCGCTCTACCCAACATAAGAATCGCTCTGGGAAATCGCCCTGCAAAATCTCTTCTGAGAAGTGAATGGTCACTAAATACCTATAAAATAAATGCCTTCGCTAACTCATGACCTTCAATGTCCTTTAATGTCGCAACTCGACTTCCTCTTTCACTTGCAGACGTCGCTGCTGCCGCCGCCGCCGCTGAGCAGCCACCGGCCCGTCTCTCCGCTGGGCCTCAACGCGCCGTCTGCCGTCTCGACCGCCTCGAACTGCTGCGCCTCGAAGTTGCCGAATGTCGCCGCGCCGTCGATCAGGCCGTCGTCTTGACAACAAGCACCGACGCCAATAACGAGGTCAACAATAGTCGTCAGCTGCGTCGCGAGTTGTCCTCGGCCGCCAGGTGCGCCGCCGCCGCCGTCGCCATTCTGGCTACCGACTTTGTCGACTACGACGACAACGAAAACAACAAAATTGGCGACGCTGACGTCGACGGCGACGAGTCTGTCGAAATTGGACGCCGACTCGAAGCTGCCAAAGCCGAGTCCGATTGTCTTCGACAGCGCGCCGTCGACGCTCAGAGTCGCCTGCCGCAGTCGGCGCCGCCGCGGCCGCCGTCAGACGAGGACGCCGGCTGGCTGTCGTCGCTTGGCGAATTCTCCGATCGGTTGAGCACGACAGAGACTCTGCTGGCCACTGCTAAACAGCGACTTTTGCAGGCCGAACGGCAGCAGCACAATGCATCGCTTTGAATTGGCAAAACTCGTTATTTATGACTATTAATATATACTTGCTAATAGTTTGTAACTTGCAACAGCTTACTGCGTACTTTACTGATCATATATATACTCATATATATTGACTCCCTAGTCCAAACAAAGACCCAACTTGACTCCCAAGTCCCAAAGACTCAACTCGACTCCCGAGTCCCAACAAAGACCCAACTCGACTTCCAAGTCTCAACAAAGACCAACTCGATTCCCAAGTCCCAACAAAGACCCAACTCAACTCCCAAGTCTCAACAAAGACCCAACTCGACTCCCAAGTCCCAACAAAGACCCAACTCGACTCCCAAGTCCCAACAAAGACCCAACTCGACTCCCAAGTCCCAACAAAGACCCAACTCGACTCCCAAGCCTCAACAAAGACTTAATTGACCCCTACCAAAGAGCCTAAATGATCCCTAATTAAGACCTAATTAATTATTGTTGTAATTTAATTGCTCAATTGCAAGCCTACAAGGCCAATGCCAAATTCACCAGTAAATAAATCGCTAATTTTAACCTTCTACTGCTCTATTTCAGCTGCTAAACTTGCACAAGCATTTTTATTTATACCATAATTAATATTATACTTATTTTTGTGTCGTGATTGTTGGTAACCCATTGCACTTTTGTCAATTTTATACGAATTATACAACCGTCAAAATGGCTCTTTTATACGACTTTATTAAACTGCTTACTTTCGTAGTTACCAGAAAATGCATCTTACGCTCAACTATTGCAATTTATTTTTGTTTAACACCTGCTTTTCTATATCCAATTTTCGGCGTACTTTTTGTTTCTACCTACAATATATGTGCCGCAATTATTAAAACAATAAAATAATTCCTTTCGGGCGGAAATAAAGTCTTTAAGCTTCGTCGGGTTCTAACCTTAAATTGTGTGTGGTTTTTCTAGTCTTAATTCTTTAATTTTGTTTTAATTAAAGTTTTTTTATAAATAACACTTTAAACTTAGCAATTAGAATATCAAACAAAGTGCAACGTTCATAAGAATGTGTCAGCCGGAGTAAAAAGTCCCAGAATTCTTGAGGTTCTTTCGCTTACGTGAAGTAGTAAAATCTAAAGTACTTTTGAGTTTTTACTCAATGTAAAGTTCATAATTTCGTATTTATGAGTGTAGTAAGTATAGTGTAGTGGTAGAGGTTTAGCTTAGGCAACTGCCTAATTTGGCCAATTTAATTAATCGTAGTATCAGAATCCATCAAGGAGTAGACTACAGTGTATGCGAGAGCTAGTGAAATCTGTTCCAGGGGCGTCGCCACCGGGGGGGCATGTGCCCCCCCCCCGTTATAAAAATCAATAATTTTGCTTCAGGGCGACAAAATATAGAGCCTGCGGCAGCAAAATGGAAATGAGTACCTGCAGCGCAAAAAGGGTGCCTGCGGCCATAAGGCGTCGGAAGAGGGGGGCGTGACCCTGCCCCCCCCCCACTTTTTGAGCGACCCTTGACATATTTTCATCGCGGGTCTACTCGTAGATATATATATTTACATCTGTGACTTATCAACAAAAGCACTGATCAGTGATACGCTTCAATTAGTAAATTTCGTGATTTAAGGCAGAGTTGACAATGGGCCCAATCACAGGATCCCCGGGATTGCGATCACAAAATGTCAAAATGTTTTTCGTCTGCTTTGGCGATAAAGATTGGCGGCGCCTGTGCTTGTGTTTACTGACTGCTGTTGTCTTTAGTCTTGGTAGTAGAAGTTCAAACGAGTTTTTTGTTTGATTACTTTTGATTTAACAATTGCACAGCCAAGAGTTAGTTCAGCAGAAGAGTTGTAAACAACGACATAAAATTCACTCCGGGTTGGATTAACGCCTTTTAAATCGAAGCCTTGTTCACCCCTTTTGCATTTGACCTCGCTGGTTCAATCAACACTTTCCGATTCCGTCCAGAGTCCAGACCAGACGGCGCCAGTGAAATAGGTCTGTTGCTTTCATTCTCGCTCGCCTGCTAAGTTGAAACCTGAATCCCGTATTATATTATTAGTAGTAGTATAATGTCGATCACGTGAAAAGCGACTATTATTTATTTAATGTAAAGAAAACCCGGAAACTTCTCTAAGCAGTGTACTAGAAATTCAGAAATTCCTGAACCCCTTTGGTCCCTGGATGAATGAACTTGACTGTTTTAAAGTTGTTTATCGACGTAAAAAAGTGTTTAAGCAGCACTAAACTTTTATTTGTACGCTCGCGCGCCCCAGGTCTTTATAGGAATTGACGTTTATCGTCTAAAAGGACCAAAAGGTAGACTCAAAATCCTGCCGACACTCTAAAAAGGCCAACGGAGTTGGTCCATTGGGGGGTGGGCTGGGTTGGAAAACGCCAGTCAAGGATTGGCCTAATTGAACGGAGGGGTGGTGGGAGAGGCCTGCGCAAGGGGGTTGGCTGGTTTGTGCCGCCGCCCCTTCCCGCCCAAAACTAAAATAGGGAGGGGGTTGTAAAGGCTCACGGCGGCGGGTGTAAAAGTAAAAAGAGATACAGCGGGACAGAGAGCTCGGCCTGCGGACTTGCAGTTGGACCAAGCCTTGCAAATTTATTTTCATTCATTGATTTAGCTAAATTTCAAGTCTACGCGACCACTTATATCGGCCTATATAAACAAAAAAAATTTCACTTTGGGGGTTGCAGCGGTCTATTTTTAACGAACTTTTTCACCACTTCCGCTGGTTCCAATCTATACAGTGTAACAGTGGACTATGACAGCTCGGCGTGTAGTTTCGGCCGCGTTATTATTTCTGCAGGTGAGACTTGCGGTTTACTCAACTTTACTGGTAGTTGTTCAATTCACGAAAGCAATGGCGGCCATTGTGCCTGTGGGTTGTGATTGTGACTGTTAGAGGTGACTGTTAGAGGACTGTTAGAGGTTAGAAAACTTGGGAAGTGAAAATTGAGGGCTGTAGATTGACTGGATGATCAACTGAAGTACGACAGAGTCAAAGCAGAGGCAGAGTAGGGATTGCAATCCCGGGATTCCGGGATCGCAAAAAACCGGGATTTTGCTATCCCCAAGGCAGAGTCGACATTTGTCTTCGTGTTAGTCTGTCTGAGACAAACTGAGACAGCTCCCTGGGAAGCAAAAGCTTGAATAAACAGCCTTTTGTTCAAAATCCCCTAGGTCAGATGCTGCCAGATTAGCACTTATCCACAGGTCACAGAAATCCCAGCAGTCAACCATAAAAAGTGGTTCGTTTATCCCAGAGTTTGTATTAATCCCCAATGGCAATAATAAAGAATTAATCCCTAATTATCCCCAATTTGACATTTTGCTATTCTATTCCCATTTATTCCCATCTCCCTATTCCCATCTATTCCCATAATATAGATTCTACTAGACATATAGCTCGTATGTTCGGGTTATACATACAACGAAAACAACAAAACAGTTAGCGTATAAGCACACACCTGAAAGGTAGAAAATAGCGTTTATTTTATCAATAGATCTTAATTAACTAATTACTCCATTTAACTCCATCCATGTGGACTAATTAGACAATTTGAAAGAGGTCAAAATTCCCCGGCGGAAGTCCGGTAGAAAGTCCGGGGAATCGGCATCCTCTAAATTGATCTGATTAGATAAAAAATGAAAGTCGGTGCTTAAAATTTTATATTGTTTAGCTAATAATTAAATGATTTTTCCTCCGCTGTCCGTGCGGCCTTATTTTAAATTCTATTTTATGATGCCTAACTCTGGGTTCGGAGCGGAGGCCTCAGTATACTTATCTGTGCCTTAGGAAGTTTTCCCGCATGTTGTTCAGGTGGGTAATATAATTAATTGATAATCGAATTGGAGTTGGGCCCTCTGCCTTTTCCTCGCATTATTGTATTTAAGAGAGGGTTTGTGTGGACGCCGCTGATCACATCATTTTAGCATTTAATTTGACTTATTTTTTAAATTAAATGAATGGGGCCTGCGCCTGGGTGAGGGGGCTCTCAGTGTGCAAAGGGCATCTCGCTTTGATCGGAGAGGAGGGACGAGATTAGAGGGGGGTGCGCGGACCATGGGGGCCCCCAATTCTACCCCCAACCCTATCCCGCTCATGGTGTACATTTATTTTGCCTTGGCTCACTTTGCGTACAAACATAGTAGACCTTGGCCTATTTATATCGCCCGAAAAAGTAATAGGTTCTTTGATAGGAGAATTCCTCAACTGGTTATAGATTAGGACGTGCATTCATTCAAGCTTATATAAACTGCGCCTCAATAAGAAACAAAAGAGCTACACACAACACACGAGAGTCGAAACCCATCTGTAGAATTTATTTTTAATACTTGCGATCGTATTACTAACTTTAAATGCTACGCTTTTGCTTTGTCGCAACGCTTCTCATGCTACAGACTCTGTGCCTATGCGGCTCAATGAACATGGAGATTGAAGTGCATCTCGACCGGCTCAACAATACGGTAGGCAAACTAGCCGATGGCGCCTGCTGTAGCAGCTTAGTCTCTAGAACCGATGGAAGCTGCATTGGCGACTGCAATACGTTTGCCAGAGTGTGCATCGCTTCTAGTAGCAGAGCTAGTGAACTACTACAGCTAAATAGCGTCACATGCAATATAGCCTACCGGATTACTGGTCTAGTTGGCCATAACAACATCAATGGTGCCAAGGATATTCGATTCTCTCATCTGTCTAATAATTGGGAGGTAATTAAGATTTTTGGCCTTTTCCGACTTGTCGCTTATACAATCGAATGGCTAGAGTCTTGTCAGTTTGAAATTACGCCGATCTAATAATATATTTATTATTTTCTTATTTTATATATACAGCCTACCCAGGGCCCGTTTCGACTTATTGTGCAACTCTATCACTCTCCATCTACAACGCAATTCAACTTGGAAAATTGTAAGTTTACATATACAGTATAGCTATAGCTGAATTATTCCAGGGGTCGGTAAAACTTTTTTTCAACTCAAATGCCAGATAGTCGACCTATATAGAGCATGACTATGGAATAGAGACAGGGGCGTAGCGAGGGGGGTATCGGTATATCGGCCGATACCCCCAAATTTCCAAAGCAACATTTTTTTTCCTTTTTTCAGTTGCAATTGTGACCATTAACTAAGGAAGAGAAAGGTATCCAAATCGAAAGAATAACAATTAACAAACAAATAGAGTAATTATATGTATTATGCACTAGAAATACATTAAGGGGATATGTGGATCTCAAGCCCTTGCTTTCTGATAACAGCTAACCGATACCCCCAAAAGAAAATCCTGGCTACGCCCCTGAATAGAGAATAGAGTAGGCAGAATGGATAATGGAGAAAGGAAAGGCCAGAGAATGTAGGAGAGGAGAGGAGAGCAGAGAGATTAGAGAGAAGAAAAGTCTCAAAGGACCCGAGGGTCGGATAGAGAAGCTTTGCGGGCCGGGCCGCATGTGGAGTTTGCCGACCCTTGACTTATTCTGAGAAGTTTTAATACAGCCAAAGTCTTATATATATCCAAATGCCCCATAACATCATTGACCTCTAAGCGTACCTGATCGCTGACGGATCAACCTACGAAAAAGACTACTCGCCAAGTCAGAACTGGACAAGCCATCGTTCATGGCGTTCCGACGGCGTGGAATTAGTCTATAGTTATCGAATACGCTGCCCAGCTAATCACTATGGCAGCTCGTGTCATCGCCTGTGCGTACCTAGAAACGATATTGTTGGTCATTTCACCTGCGACTCGCAGGGTCGCAGAGTTTGCATGCCGGGCTACACTGGCAGTCTTTGTAGTAAACGTGAGTTTCGCTTTTTCAGATTGCTAATTATATGACGAGGCATTAGCTGTTGAAACAATGAATATACTTACTCCGCCTGTTTACCTTCGAATGACTTACCCGCCTTTTCCACTGACAGCTGTCTGCAGCAAGAACTGCAGTTCTAATGGTATCTGCGAGGGGCCCAATCGTTGCAGGTAAGTTGAATCTCGGTCTTTTCACTTCTTAAATCTATATAAGTGACTTCTTTTTTAAATGCTTTTTTCAAGTTTCCTTTCAACTAGTATGAGGTTTCTAACTAATATAACTATAACTTACTTAGCCCAAGCCAGCTAATTGTCCCAAGACTCCCCAACGATGCCAAGGGCCGCCATTTTCACCATTTCCCGTTCTGTCCCGCTCGCCCACGGGTGCCAGTCAGTTTTTGTTTTGTTTTGACTCTTCTTGAACTGACTTCCTGCAATCGCATCTGTCAGTAGAATCCTTAATAGGCTTAGCCATAATCTTGAAATTCTACTGCATGGGGAGCATAAGGATTTGGGGAGCTGGGCTTGGTGCGTGCATCTTGTTCTGTCTTATCCTATTAGCATCTCCTCTTACTGATTGTAAATTGCTCCGAGTGTAACAACGACTTTTGCCGAATGTATGAGTGGTACTGTGTGGTAACTATATTATAATACCGAGTTCTTATCTTTGAATGCTTACTGGTGTTTTCATTTGATTGTATCTAGCGATTATCGAGCGGTTTTACAATATTTTATGTGCGGAGTATAATGCAGTGCATGAGGATGGATTCAAATTCAGAATTTGTGGGATTTGGGATTCACACAGTCTGAAATGGGAATCTATTCGAATTCAGAATTTGTGGGATTTGGGATTCACACAATCTGGAATGGGGATCTGTTCGAGTTCAGAATTTCTGGGATTTGGGATTCACACAGTCTAGAATGGGGATCTGTTCGAGTTCAGAATTTCTGGGATTTGGGATTCACACAGTCTAGAATGGGGATCTGTTCGAGTTTAGAGTTTGTGGGATTTGGGATTCACACAGTCTGGAATGGGGATCTGTTCGAATTCAGAATTTGTGAGATTTGGGATTCACACAGTCAGGAATGGGGATCTGTTCGAGTTTATAATTTGTGGGATTTGGGATTCACACAGTCTAGAATGGGGATCTGTTAGAGTTCAGAATTTGTGGGATTTGGGATTCACACAGTCTGGAATGGGGATCTGTTCGAGTTTATAATTTGTGGGATTTGGGATTCACAGTCTGGAATGGGGATCTGTTCGAGTTCAGAATTTCTGGGATTTGGGATTCACACAGTCTGGAATGGGGATCTGTTCGAGTTTAGAATTTGTGGGATTTGGGATTCACACAGTCTGGAATGGGGATCTGTTCGAGTTCAGAATTTGTGGGATTTGGGATTCACACAGTCTGGAATGGGGATCTGTACGAGTTTAGAATTTGTGGGATTTGGGATTCACACAGTCTGGAATGGGGATCTGTTCGAGTTCAGAATTTGTGGGATTTGGGATTCACACAGTCTGGAATGGGGATCTGTTCGAGTTCAGAATTTGTGGGATTTGGGATTCACACAGTCTGGAATGGGGATCTGTTCGAGTTTAGAATTTGTGGGATTTGGGATTCACACAGTCTGGAATGGGGATCTGTTCGAGTTCAGAATTTGTGGGATTTGGGATTCACACAGTCTGGAATGGGGATCTGTTCGAGTTCAGAATTTGTGGGATTTGGGATTCACACAGTCTGGAATGGGGATCTGTTCGAGTTTAGAATTTGTGGGATTTGGGATTCACACAGTCTGGAATGGGGATCTGTTCGAGTTTAGAATTTGTGGGATTTGGGATTCACACAGTCTGGAATGGGGATCTGTTCGAGTTTAGAATTTGTGGGATTTGGGATTCACACAGTCTGGAATGGGGATCTGTTCGAGTTTAGAATTTGTGGGATTTGGGATTCACACAGTCTGGAATGGGGATCTGTTCGAGTTTAGAATTTGTGGGATTTGGGATTCACACAGTCTGGAATGGGGATCTGTTCGAGTTTAGAATTTGTGGGATTTGGGATTCACACAGTCTGGAATGGGGATCTGTTCGAGTTTATAATTTGTGGGATTTGGGATTCACACAGTCTAGAATGGGGATCTGTTCGAGTTCAGAATTTCTGGGATTTGGGATTCACAGTCTGGAATGGGGATCTGTTCGAGTTCAGAATTTCTGGGATTTGGGATTTAGGTTATTATCTATTTCGGATTTTTTGGGATTTTGAAACTTGAAAATTTATTTGGGATTTGAGTGATTCACGCTGCTGTCTTTTGGGGAATTTTTGGGATCACTGATTAGATCAGTAACATGGTTTTTCTGCATTACACCTCACCTTGCAGGTGTCTGCCAGGCTGGGACGGCCCCGACTGTTCCAGGTGCGTCCCGATGCCCAACTGCAGCCCGAAGCACGGCTTCTGTCGCCAACCGATGGAGTGCGAGTGTAAAAAAGGTTACGGCGGCATGCTGTGCGACATTGGTGAGTCACGGGAGATTTCTATATGTAAAACTAGTGTCTTGGCAACCCGTTTATAGTGTAATTACTCTTTCAAAATTTATTCTAATCCCTATATCAGAGTTTCATTAACTCAACAGTCTATACACTCCATATCTAAATAGAATTTGACTTTTATAGCTTAACTTTTAAAATCTTTTTGTCAGCTGTCTGTATCGTGTGTCTTTGTCAACCTGACTGTGTCTTTGTCAGCTGTATCGTGTGTCTTTGTCAACCTGACTGTGTCTGTCAGCTGTATCGTGTGTCTTTGTCAACCTGACTGTGTGTTTTTGTCAGCTGTATCGTGTGTCTTTGTCAACCTGATTGTGTCTTTGTCAGTTTTTTGTGTCCTTTTCAATGAAACTTTTCTTTAAAACTTTAAGCGTCTGCAACTGCGAGTATTTATCAGTTAGTAAAATCGTAGCATCGTTGCTCTCTGCCTAATTATATTTCATAATTTGGACAAATTGGTGGATTAAAAAAAGAATAACTAGATCCTACTGTCTTTTCAATTCATTAATTTAGCCATGTATGCAAGCTCGCACAAAGACTATAGTGGGTACTGATGCAGAGATGGGTCGAGGGAGTATATATGTATCAGTAATATAGATGGCTATCTTTCCCATGGCTGCTAGGGTAGTTAAGGAAGGGGTCCTAAGCCTGCAGTTGTTGCTAACGAGCTAACGGCGAACAGCAAAGGAAAGGTTGTCTGCCTGTCGCCAAATCCGCGATTTCGGCTACAGATGATTACGAATTCAAATGATTACTTTGCAGAGTGAGTCACCGTTCTAGCTTCCTTCCTTCCTTCCTTCCTTCCTTCCGGTTTTCCAGCTCCCATGCAGAGTCGGGGGACTGAAAAGGATCAAGGTGCAAAATACCTAAGGTATAGGGTCCCCCCACCTAGTTTCTCTCTCCTGTAGCGCTTGGTGGCTTTAAATCAACAAATCCTACAGCTAGTAGACAAAGACTTGTCTCCATCTGCAGGCAGGTCGACATGTCTACTGGTGGCTGAAGTGGGGCTTTAGCTTGAATAATAATTTCTAAATCTTACTAATGAAGGAAAATATAGTATCTCCAAGGGCTTATTTATAATCCCGTTAATTACTCTTAGCGAAATAGCAGTTGCTACGAGTATATGCGGATGGTATGCAGATATATTACAACATTAGTCCCTCATACAATGCTATGCTATAGCTATATAGCTGTATTTCACAATCGAAATTATCTATTATATGCTATTTTTAGCGTCAGAAACCATCATCTGTCGGCGCTAATAATATAGCGCTATTTTTGGCGCCAGAAACCATCATCTGTCGGCGCTAATAATATGGCGCTATTTTTGGCGCCAGAAACCATCATCTGTCGGCGCTATTTTTGGCGCCAGAAACCATCATCTGTCGGCGCTAATAATATAGCGCTATTTTTAGCGTCAGAAACCATCATCTGTCGGCGCTAATAATATAGCGCTATTTTTGGCGCCAGAAACCATCATCTGTCGGCGCTAATAATATGGCGCTATTTTTGGCGCCAGAAACCATCATCTGTCGGCGCTAATAATATGGCGCTATTTTTGGCGCCAGAAACCATCATCTGTCGGCGCTATTTTTGGCGCCAGAAACCATCATCTGTCGGCGCTATTTTTGGCGCCAGAAACCATCATCTGTCGGCGCTAATAATATAGCGCTATTTTTAGCGTCAGAAACCATCATCTGTCGGCGCTAATAATATAGCGCTATTTTTGGCGCCAGAAACCATCATCTGTCGGCGCTAATAATATGGCGCTATTTTTGGCGCCAGAAACCATCATCTGTCGGCGCTATTTTTGGCGCCAGAAACCATCATCTGTCGGCGCTAATAATATAGCGCTATTTTTAGCGTCAGAAACCATCATCTGTCGGCGCTAATAATATAGCGCTATTTTTGGCGCCAGAAACCATCATCTGTCGGCGCTAATAATATGGCGCTATTTTTGGCGCCAGAAACCATCATCTGTCGGCGCTAATAATATGGCGCTATTTTTGGCGCCAGAAACCATCATCTGTCGGCGCTATTTTTGGCGCCAGAAACCATCATCTGTCGGCGCTAATAATATAGCGCTATTTTTAGCGTCAGAAACCATCATCTGTCGGCGCTAATAATATAGCGCTATTTTTGGCGCCAGAAACCATCATCTGTCGGCGCTAATAATATAGCGCTATTTTTAGCGTCAGAAACCATCATCTGTCGGCGCTAATAATATAGCGCTATTTTTGGCGCCAGAAACCATCATCTGTCGGCGCTAATAATATGGCGCTATTTTTGGCGCCAGAAACCATCATCTGTCGGCGCTATTTTTGGCGCCAGAAACCATCATCTGTCGGCGCCAATAATATGGCGCTATTTTGGCGCCAAAAACCGCGCTAATACTGAAGAAAATCAGACAACTTTCTGATTTCCTCATCTTGAAATAATCTTTTAAGAAAAAATAGGAAGTCCGAAGGACCAGGAAAAAGGCGGGCACATACACAAGTCTGGTCATTTTTAATGCGCAGTATTTTGAAAAGAAACTACATCCTATTATTACCTGGTATGGAAGCATGCTTGCAACAATTATACTGTTCAGTCCAGGCAACATGCCATATGAGCTGTAGTAATAATAAAACAAAAGGGTTACGCTGTACGCACAAAGACCAACAAGTGTGCAATGCACAGGGAATCTTTGTTGCTTTTTCACCTATACTTAAATGCTTCGCTTACGGTGTACCTGTACAGTGTATGTATATTGCATTAGTTTCTATTGCAGTAATAGTTTAGCATATACAATAAGACTGCGATTTCGCTACATTCATCGCAAACCGAATCCGTCAGCGTTCCATTGCGGGCTCTTTTAGCTAAGGGTCTCCTAGAAGCGGAAGACCAAGAAAGAGAAACTTGTCATTTGATCCGCTTCTTACTTGACTCTCCTGTTGGTCAATGAAACTCCAGTGTTATTTTTTACAGTGTAGCTGAACCCTGCACTGGGCGCTCGATTCTTGGGTGTCTTGGTTAGCTTTAGCTCTATAGCTTTGCTACCTTGTCATTCTTCAAGTGGTTGTAGTCAAATAGCGATGTATTATGTTTCTACTACGATGGGAATGAGATTAGGTAAATGAATGTACCATAGAGATGATATCTCATGCTTTTGGTGTCTCATAAAGATGAGATCTCATGCTGTTGGTGTCACATAGGCATGAGACCTCATTGGTGTCTCATAAGGAAGAGATCTCATTGGTGTCTCCTATAAGGAAGAGATCTCATTGGTGTCTCATAGGGATGAGATTTCTTTGGTGGCTCATAGGGATGAGATTTCATTGGTGTCTCATAGGGATGATATTTCACTGGTATCTCATAGGGATGAGATTTCATTGGTGGCTCATAGGGATGAGATCTCATTGGTGTCTCATAGGGATGAGATCTCATGCTGAATTAGTGTCCCATAGGGATGGGATCTCATTGATGTCCCTCAGGAATAGTCATCTAGATGTGAGATTTCAGAACTGAACAATTGGAGTACTTAATGTTTGAAATAGATAAATATTACTTATAATCATACATGCAGTTATTTAAAAACAAAATATCTGATCTTTACATGAAATCTTCACTCGCAGATCTGCAGTGGTGCCGCAACAATCCAAATCCGTGCGAGAACGGCGGTCGCTGCGTCAACAAAGACGGTTTGGGCTATAATTATACCTGCCTCTGCCAGCCGGGCTACACTGGCTTTCACTGCGAGAAAGAGTTGAACGACTGCAGACTGACTGGCTGCGCCAACGGCGGCACTTGCCCATCGGTAAGGGGGTTAGAGGGGCTGTGCAGGTATGCTTGTGTCCATTATGTGCAGAAGCTCATTGATTCAAGTGACAGGTAGTTATTTAATGTTTTATTCCCTAGCCTTTTGTACTGGGGCTTCTTCCCATGGTCTTCAATCATTTGGGTCACCGCTTCTTCCCGTGGTCCTCAATCAGTTGGGTCACCGCTTCTTCCCATGGTCCTCAATCAGTTGGGTCACCGCTTCTTCTCATGGTCCTCAATCATTTGGGTCACCGCTTCTTCTCATGGTCCTCAATCATTGAGTGCCGCAGCTTCTTCCCATGGTTCTCAATCATAGCACCGCTGCTTTTTATGGTCCTTCGGTCCTCTTTCATTTGGGCTGCCATTTTTCCAGTCGAATTCCAATTCACCCATACCACCACCCCCCTTCAGAACTCGAGTGGCAAAAAAGTCGTAGCGGATTTGCCGCATAGCAACGCCTTGACAACGGCAACGCCGATTGACAGTTCTGACACGCGCTGCCATTGCCGGCCGGGCTTCACCGGTCGCCGGTGCCAGTTCAACATCACCAGGTGCTCGGAGAGACCCTGCCAGGGTCGCGGCCGGTGCCGGGACCTGCCGGCCAGAGCTGGGGGCGGCTTCGCCTGCGACTGCGATGCTGGCTGGTCCGGTCAGAACTGCGAGATCAACACGGACGATTGCAAGCCCGGCTACTGTCTGAATGGTGAGCGGGCTGGATGAATAATCATTACTTTTTAGATTAGCGATAATCCACTTGAGATATTTTTAAACTACAGATTATGCCCTTAATTATTATTCAAATTGGCGATATTCTTCGTCAGGAAAATTGTTTGAATTAGTGATAATCCACATGGCATAATTGCTTGGATTAGTGATAATCCACATGGGATAATTGCTTGGATTATTGATAATCCACATTGCATAATCGCTTGGATTAGTGATAATCCACATGGCATAATTGCTTGGATTAGTGATAATCCACATTGCATAATTGCTTGGATTAGTGATAATCCACATGGCATAATTGCTTGGATTAGTGATAATCCACATGGGAGTATTGCTTGGATTAGTGATAATCCACATGGGGTAGGATAATTGCTTGGATTAGTGATAATCCATATGGGTCTTATGGGATAATTGCTTGGATTAGTGATAATCCACATTGCATAATTGCTTGGATTAGTGATAATCCACATGGGGTAGGATAATTGCTTTGATTAGTGATAATCCACATGGGATAATTGTTTGGATTAGTGATAATCCACATGGCATAATTGCTTGGATTAGTGATAATCCACATGGCATAATTGCTTGGATTAGTGATAATCCACATTGCATAATTTCTTGGATTAGTGATAATCCACATGGGATAATTGCTTGGATTAGTGATAATCCACATGGGATAATTGCTTGGATTAGTTTGGATTAGTGGCTCGGATCAGCGATAATCTACTGTCTGGATTTAAATGGTTATTGAAATTCTTTTGACAAATCCAGGCCAGTTTATAGAAATTTTTGGTTTAGAAATCGGCAGATTTTTACCTGAGCTATCTGACGATGAAGTGCAGCGAGTGCTTAATTCACAATGGCGCTGGGCGCTGAACGGCAGTTCAGAGAATGATTTATAACTGCTCAGTGACCAGGGCAGGAGAGTGGGGTACACTCGCGGGCCATTTAGTATGAAAACTGCATTCTAATTTCGCCTCCATCTAAGTGAGCATATGGTTTAAGTATTATAAATGACTGAGTAGAGGTAAGGGCTGAGGGAGGTTGGAGGTCAGTGCTGGGAGCGCTAGTGGATTGCCCCCCCCCCCCCTGACAGGTGCAGATTGGGCGCAGCTGTGTGTTTTTAGACTTGGCGACCTGCTGAATGAGTTCTGTGCTCTTGGTCTTGGTGCTCTCCAAAGTTCAAGCTGTCACGACTTCTTCAGTATTAATTATTAATAGAATTGCTTAGGTCGAAGGTTCATTTAATCATTCCCTGAACAATTGAAGGCTAAATCGTTTAACCTTTTCGTCATTTCAAAAGTCATATTTCACCCCTTCGTGACGCATATTCATTAACTCTTTAACGGCTTTTAATTTGATACATTAAGTCATAAATTATTGCTATCTCATTTCATAGGAATTCAGGGTCCCGCTGTGATCTGATTTCATGCGAATTTCAGGGATGTCATATCCCTCTGTGATCTGATTTCCTGCGAATTTCAGGGATGTCATATCCCGCTGTGATCTGATTTCCTGCGAATTTCAGGGATGTCATATCCCTCTGTGATCTGACTTCATGAGAATTTCAGGGATGTCATATCCTGCTGTGATCTGATTTCATGCGAATTTCAGGGATGTCAAATCCCTCTGTGATCTGATTTCCTGAGAATTTCAGGGATGTCATATCCCTCTGTGATCTGACTTCATGAGAATTTCAGGGATGTCATATCCCTCTGTGATCTGACTTCATGAGAATTTCAGGGATGTCATATCCCGCTGTGATCTGACTTCATGAGAATTTCAGGGATGTCATATCCTGCTGTTATCTGACTTCATGAGAATTTCAGGGATGTCAAATCCCTCTGTGATCTGACTTCAGAAGAATTTCAGGGATGTCATATCCCGCAGTGATCTGACTTCAGAAGAATTTCAGGGATGTCATATCCCGCAGTGATCTGATTTCAGAAGAATTTCAGGGATGTCATATCCCGCTGTTATCTGATTTCAGAAGAATTTCAGGGATGTCATATCCCGCTGTTATCTGATTTCACGAGAATTTCGGGGGTGTCATTCTTCGTTCTTCATTTTTCGGGACCATCAACATCATGAGATTTGGTCGATTAACAAAGGAAAGTTATCTCTGTTTTTAAGTGTACTCTGAAAATATAAAGTTAAAGGTAGTTAGTACTGTTTAAATAGACTGTTAAATATAGTTTCAATCCGGAATGCTTGTCAACAGGTTTATTAGCACTCCCTGATGCTAATAATAATTATATCTGATACGAACTGATGTTTAGCCACGTGCTAATTATCCAAACAGCGCAATATGTAGCGGGGGTTATGGATCAAAGAATGAAATATATATTGGATTATAAGGATTTTGATATAGGGATTGATAATCTCTGCTAGGCTATAGGTGTCCTGCATTGTTCATCCGTTAATCCCTATCTATCTAACGCCATCTCTGCCATCCCCGTGTGTTAAAACTGCTGTTTATTAATTATTAATTAGAGAATATAATTTCAGTAAAATATCCCAGGGTTGCCCTAGCCTGGTTTATTAAGCCTGTTTTTAACCCCGGCCAGGTACTCCGACAGCCAGTTGACAATGGTAGGGGAGACAATCAGCATTTAATATTAATAATTATTATTCTAATCGCCAACAAAGAAAATATGCGGTTGACAATGTACAGGTAAACCTCAGTAAATACCTGTGAGTCTGATAAGATACATGAACGAGTGTTCACTTAAATGTAATACTTCAAAGTCGCAAGGGTGAGATTTTTTATCTCGGAATCGCAGTGTTGAGAATTTAGATCTCAAATCCTAGGATGAGATTTTAGATCTCCGAATTGTAGGGGTGAGATTTTAGATCTCAAATCGTAGGGGTGAGATTTTAGATCTCTAATCGCAGGGGTGAGATGATCTCAGAATCGCAGGAGTGAGATTTTATAGTTAAGATTTAAAAATTTGTCTGTGTGAGTCTGTGTAAACGGTCAATCATTATCAAGGTGTTCGTTTTTTCACGTGTTAGTTTTTTATTATATAAAGCTAAGTAGCTAACACATATTAGGGTCACAATGACGACATTTTATCTTTTGACGGTCACACGAGTGACCGTTTTGTGATTGTCACATTTGAAGGTCACACGATGGTCACGTGAGTGTTTTTTAATGGTCACATTCACATTAGTAAATGACGATCACATCACGGTCACAAGTGTGACAGGCAGTGCCACATTCACATTTTGACGTTCATCAAAAATTGTGACCGTCCCACTATTATACGGGTCAAAAATCATAGTTGTCGGATCTTGTCGGACCATTGAGGATATAAATTTTAGAGAAACCTTTCTAGCATTTGGAATTTCAGACTTTATAGATGACGTTCAATAGTCCAAATCCAAAATGTTACATACGTATTGCTATGTTGTATTGTATTCTAAGGGCTATCTGCAACCAACAGGTGCAGTTGCACTGCCAGCTCACAGCGTGTCTCAGCACGTGCAATGTTGCATTTCTCATAAAAAGCCTGGCTGGTGAAGGGACATAGGAATTCATTCAGCTTGTCTTGATTACTGTTCGTTCCTTTTTCAAACTTTGGCCGCAACAAAACCTACGCTGCAAGATGGTATGCATGCGAAAAAAGCACTTGTTTTATTAGTTTCTAAATCTGATCTAAAACAGGCACTAAAAGTAATAGGTGACTGTCTAATGTGTCATGTTTGGCACAAGATGATTGGCCAAGACAAAAAAGCTCCAAGATAAGATGATTGCTACAACACCAAAATGAGATGATTGCTACAGCACCGAAATGAGATGATTGCTACAGAACCAACATAAGATGATTGCTACAACATCAAAATAAAATGATTGCTACAGCACCAAAATGAGGTGATTGCTACAGCACCAAAATGAGGTGATTGCTACAGCACCAAAATGAGATGATTGCTGCAGCACCAAAATGAGATGATTGCTGCAGCACCAAAATGAGATGACTGCTACAGCACCAAAATGAGATGATTGCTACAGCACCAAAATAAAATGATTGCTACAGCACCAAAATGAGGTGATTGCTACAGCACCAAAATGAGATGATTGCTGCAGCACCAAGATGAGATGATTGCTACAGCACCAAAATGAGATGATTGCTGCAGCACCAAGATAAGATGATTGCTACAGCACCAAAATGAGATGATTGCTACAGCACCAAAATGAGATGATTGCTACAGCACCAAAATGAGATGATTGCTACAGCACCAAAATGAGATGATTGCTACAGCACCAAAATGAGATGATTGCTACAGCACCAAAATGAGATGATTGCTACAGCACCAAGATAAGATGATTGCTACAGCACCAAAATGAGATGATTGCTACAGCACCAAAATGAGATGATTGCTACAGCACCAAGATAAGATGATTGCTACAGCACCAAAATGAGATGATTGCTACAGCACCAAAATGAGATGATTGCTGCAGCACCAAGATAAGATGATTGCTACAGCACCAAAATGAGATGATTGCTGCAGCACCAAAATGAGATGATTGCTACAGCACCAAAATGAGATGATTGCTACAGCACCAAAATGAGATGATTGCTACAGCACCAAAATGAGATGATTGCTACAGCACCAAAATGAGTTGATTGCTACAGCACCAAAATGAGGTGATTGCTACAGCACCAACATGAGATGATTGCTACAGCACCAAAATGAGTTGATTGCTACAGCACCAACATGAGGTGATTGCTACAGCACCAACATGAGATGATTGCTACAGCACCAAAATGAGATGACTGCTACAGCACCAAAATGAGATGATTGCTACAGCACCAAAATGAGATGATTGCTACAGCACCAAAATGAGATGATTGCTACAGCACCAAAATGAGTTGATTGCTACAGCACCAAAATGAGGTGATTGCTACAGCACCAACATGAGATGATTGCTACAGCACAAAAATGAGGTGATTGCTACAGCACCAAAATGAGGTGATTGCTACAGCACCAAGATAAGATGATTGTTACAGCGCTAAAATGAGGTGATTGCTACAGCACCAAAGTGAGATAATTGCTACTTAATACAGGTTATTAATTGTTTGGATTCGGTTATTTAGTTTTGTTCTCTCCCTGTCCCTCGGGCCAATAGCATGGAACATTGTTCATTCTTGATTTTGATTAATGAATTTTTTGCGGTTTCTTTCCATAGAGCGACCGGGCAGTGGTAAACAGGGGAGTAGCGGTGAGGGAGCCTTCCTTTCCGCTCAACAACCCCCCCCCCCTCATAAAAACCTGTTTGCAAATCCAGGGGCGGTTGTAACTTAGCAATGGTTCCCCAACGTAGGGATATATCCTACCCTGTTGTAAGTTCTTATCGTAGTACCAGAGAAGAACCGCCCTGTCCTACCCCCCTTAAGCAAGGGTACTTGTCTTCGGCTATAAGCTTGCATACAGCGTGTTTTTATGTTGCGTTGCGCTATTTTTCTCATTAATAACAAAATGGGCGGAGCGGGTTAGCTGTTGGTTGAAACTATAGTAGCTATTCATTGATACTGGGTATTGAATAGTAAGTCATTAATGTCTTTCCTTCAGTAGCTATGCTCTCCCTACCAATTCAACTTTACCCTTTGTATGTTAGCTGCTGCAAACTCGATGGCTTTGTCAAAGTAGGGTGCTTTTTTATTATGAGATCTGCACGGTACTTGATTTATTCAGAAGTTTGTTTGTAGGTTGATTCTGAGATATTTATTCGGGACTCGATTCTGGAATCTATTCGGGAGTCGAATTTGGGATCCATTTTCCGACTCATTCTGGGATCTATTCGCGACTCGAATCTGGGATCTATTCGGGACTTGAATCTGAAATCTATTCGGGACTTGAACCTGGGATCTATCTGAGACTTAAATCTGGGATCTATTCGGGACTCGAATCTGGGATCTATCTGTGACTCGAACCTGGGATCTTTTCGGGACTCGAATCTGGGATCTATTTGGGACTCGAACCTGGGATCTATCCGAAACTTGAATCTGGGATCTATTCGGGACTCAAATCCGAGATTTATCTGAAACCCAACTCCAAGATCTATCTGAGACTCGAATCTGGAATGAATCTGTGACTCGAATTTGGGATCTTTTCGGGACTCGAAGCTGGGATCTATATGGAACTCGATTCTATGATTGATAAAAGTTGTAGCAATATAGCTTTTGCCTCTTACAAACTGAATTGCATTTCAGCCGCAAGGAGCTGACATGGCTTAAACTTTCTTAATTATTAATAATTTGCACGAACAGATTAAAGAGATACGCAATCAAGCGTGTGTCTAGCGCAATGCTCTACGACCTAATTACTTTTTTGGCGATTAAACGTTTCTTGTCCTGGCGATGCTGCATGTGCCACTCGACCAATTATGCAGGGTTTTAATTATGTTAAATATATGCTAATTTTATAGATATGCTAATTAATTGTTTCGCCTGCGTAGGCGGAGGCTGCGCCCATGAAGTTCCTTATTTAGTTTCTAATCAAAATCTTCTAGGGACATGGTAGCAGTTGCCAAGGAGACGACGCCGCATATCTGCAGACAAATTCAATACGGCTAAAGGCTCGCCGCCGTCTTCTCGTGCTAATCTTTGCCGTTCCAATCCACGCGCGAAATTGCGCTTAGCAACAAACAGAATACGCTGCGTGTTTCTGCTTTTTCTGCTTCAACTCTCCATCTTACTTACACACAGCTCAGCCGTGTGAAGCTTATGTAATTAGTCTGACAAGCTGCTCATCATTAGCTTAACAGTTCCCTGTCTTCCTGCTCGTTATAGACCAGGCTAGATACTGCAAAATTAATTTAGATCTGTTAGAGTAATTAGATTTTGGATGCAAGATCTTAGCTGTATACGAGTATATAAATATAAATATGATAATAGCATCATTTATTAAGTGATTTATTAGGTTTCTGTAGTTCCTGATCCTGTATGGTTCACACAGTGGCTTTTTTGGGCACCGACCAGGAAGGAGCTATGGTTCGATGAATCGATTCTGTTGAGAGTGTGTACATGCCTGAGGATTTTGAGAGTCAAAGGGCCGCTTGTATGTGCTCAGCAGTCAGAGGGAATGGGCAGAACTGCTTGAGCGCTGACCTAATCGGTCAGGCCCCAAGGGACCATGGTACGAGCTATGGCGAGAGTCTAACCCCCGCCCCATTCCCGAACCGCCCTCCCCCCCAGGTGGCCAGTGCGTGGACGGCCTGAACAAGTTCAGCTGCATCTGCCGCCACCATTTCGCCGGCACCCGTTGCAACGTCAACCTGCTGGACTGTCGCTTCCGCTGTCGCAACGGTGGCACCTGCGTTGACCGGGCCAACGGCCTCGAGTGCCGCTGTCCGCCCGGCTTCCGCGGAGCCTACTGCGAGCACTCGGACAGCGGCGGGCTCCATGGCAACCGTAGCCTTGGCAACAGTAGCAGCGGTCATAATCGATCTATTGTCGGCGTTGTCGAGATTGCCGCCGCGGCTGACGGCGGCGGCGGCGGCGGCACCACTGAGACGATTTTGCTAGCAGCTTGCGGGGTGCTCCTGCCAGTGACAGTGCTGCTGCTGTGCCTGCTGTCTGCCTCCTGTCGGCGATACTGCAGTCAGAGCCCGCAGGGTGCCTCAGTCCCGGCCTCCAATACCGCCACTTCAATGACGCCTCTCAGCAGTTCGAACTCCAAGGCTAAAGACGACGCCGAGGACGAGCTGGACTCGGGACTGGGCGCCGTCAGCGGAACCTCCTCAGCGTCGCTCAATAATAACGAGAAAAATCTTCTGGGCGCTCGCAAAGAGAAGGTGGAATATTTTGCGCACAAGATGGTCAACAAGTTGGAGACTGGGCGATGGTAAGTCGTGGTTTTCTTCCCATTTTTTATTTGTATCTTCCCGGATATCGATCTCACCCTGCATCTCTCATTCTCATCTTCAAATCTCACCCTGCATCTCCCCTTTCTCATCTTCAAATCTCACCCTGCATCTTCCATTTCCCATCTTCAAATCTCACTCTGCATCCTCCATTTCCCATCTTCAAATCTCACCCTGCATCCTCCATTTCCCATCTTCAAATCTCACCCTGCATCTCTCATTTCCCATCTTTAAATCTCACCCTGCATCTCTCATTTCCCATCTTTAAATCTCACCCTACATCCTCCATTTCCCATCTTTAAATCTCATCCTGCATCTTTCATTTCCCATCTTTAAATCTCACCCTGCATCTCTCATTTCCCATCTTTAAATCTCACCCTGTATCTCCCATTCTCATCTTCAAATCTCACCCTGCATCTCATTTCCTGTCTGCAAATCTCACCCTGTAGCTCCCATTCCCATCTGCAAATCTCACCCTGCATCTCCCCTTTCTCAACTTCAAATCTCCCCCCGCATCTCCCTTTTCTTATCTTCAAATCTCACCCTGCATCTCTCATTTCCCATCTGCAATATCTCCCTGTAAATCCATTTTTATCATCAAACCGTGCAGTGCAAATTCCATGCCATTATTAATCTGCAAATTTAACTTCGGAATGTTTGGGAACAATTCATACTTTTTTAGGAAAAGTGTTTATGCCGCCTACAGAATCAACTTGCGGAAAAATTGGAAACCCAAGTTCCGATAAAAAAGAAACTCTTGAAGATTTTGTCGCGGCGTCATCCTTTGATGAAGCTGTCCAGACCCTTTTTTAATATTGCACGGGATCAAATGATTTGATTTTTTATTAGGCTTTGTTCTGAAATTGTTTTGGACTCTGAAGCAGCTGTTTACATCTCACCATAGCAACCTCAGAAATCTCACCCTCTCTGTACGGTGTCACCTTCATCTCTCATCACCTTTCATCTCTATATCCCGATCAGAAATTTCCTTTTACATCTATATCTCACCCAAATCTCGCCCTAAATCTTAGCCATATCTCACCTCAATCACAACCTAGATCTCATCATCTCACCTCAATCTCAACTTAGATCTCATCATCTCACCCCAATCTCAACCTAGATTTCACCATCTCACTTTAATCTCAATCTAGATCTCACCATCTCACCCCAATCTCACCCTTAATCTTAACCATATCTCGCTCCAATCTCACCCTAAATCTTAAGCATATCTCACCCCAATCTCAACCTAGATCTCATCATTTCAACCCAATCTCAACCTAAATCTCATCATTTCACCCCAATCTCAACCTAGATCTTAACCATATCTCACCCCAATCTCAACCTAGATCTCACCATCTCACCCCAATCTCAATCCATCTCTCACCATCTCAACCCAGATCTCACCATCTCACCCCAATCTCAACCTAGATCTCACCATCTCAACCCAGATCTCACCATCTCACCCCAATCTCAACCTACATCCCACCCTAAGTCTCAACCCGATCTCACCCTACATTTGCATCTCCACCACGCCGCCTTCAGCCACCCGCTAGCAGCTGCAGCGAAGCCTCCTGGCAAGTCGGCAGCGGTTTCGCCTACGAAGCTGCATCATCAGCAGCGGCAACAACGGCAGCTCCTGCCGTCTCCACCACTGGCCACAGTCAGCGGCCGACTCGCCGTCGGTGCCGTCAACGGCGACGTCTCCGATCGGCAGATGCTGCTCCGGTCGACGTCTCTGCCAACGCCGCCGCCGCGTCAGCAGCATCGAGCGCTGCATTACCAGGAGAGCTGCCCGTTCGACACTGTG
This sequence comes from Macrostomum lignano, assembly GCA_002269645.1. Classification (NCBI taxonomy): domain Eukaryota; kingdom Metazoa; phylum Platyhelminthes; family Macrostomidae; genus Macrostomum; species Macrostomum lignano. The sequence continues at coordinate 86,554 of NIVC01001757.1, read as the reverse complement.
CACGTGGCCTTCACCGAGGTCTGAGCTAGAGTCTGGCGCCTGTTCTGCACCAACTGTTCCATTCATTCACTCTGGCCAGCCAGCCAGGCAATTGCAACACAATTCCACATTAATTTGCAATCGCGTGCGTAACTCGCGTTGAATTGTCCCAACAGTTGATTTACTGTATCACACTATGATATGTTGTTATCCCATTGGGATCCCAGTTTCATTGCCTTATGATTCCACACTCCTACAATTACTCCTACAATCGCAATTCCCATACTCTTGGGATCCCACACACACACTCAGCCCTAGAATCCCATACTCTTGAGATCCCACACACACACTCAACCCTAGAATCCCATACTCTTGAGATCCCACACACACACTCAACCCTAGAATCCCATACTCTTGAGATCCCACACACTCAACCCTAGAATCCCATACTCTTGAGATCCCACACACACACTCAACCCTAGAATCCCATACTCTTGAGATCCCACACACACACTCAACCCTAGAATCCCATACTCTTGAGATCCCACACACACACTCAACCCTAGAATCCCATACTCTTGAGATCCCACACACACTCAACCCTAGAATCCCATACTCTTGAGATCCCACACACACACTCAACCCTAGAATCCCATACTCTTGAGATCCCACACACACACTCAACCCTAGAATCCCATACTCTTGAGATCCCACACACACTCAACCCTAGAATCCCATGCTCTTGAGATCCCACACACACACTCAACCCTAGAATCCCATACTCTTGAGATCCCACACACACTCAACCCTAGAATCCCATGCTCTTGAGATCCCATACTCTTAAGACCCCACATACAGCCCCAGAATCCCATACTCGATCTTGAGATCCCACACCCACACAGCCCTAGAATCCTCTAAAATATCTAGAATGTGTCATCAGGGGATTAGAGAAGAGGATTAAAGAAAAGTTGTCGCATTTTTCTGATTTCAACCCGTCTCGTCTCTCTCATGTCTCGCGCTCATCACATTGTCGTTTTTGCAACACCCAAAAAAGCCCACTTCTCTTGTTTAGAAAAAGCACAATTTTTTAACTCCCAAATTCACGCGTTAATCCATTTTTCCTGTACGGAGGGAGACCGTTATAAAATTAATGGGCCATCCAGCTGGGCGCACCCAGATAACATTTAAAGTTATAGTTATTTAATAATTGACTTTTTTAATTTTAATGTACGCAACAAAAGTACATGCTGAACTATTTTGCGATTGTCGACATTTTCTCTACTATACTACTATTGGTATTTTCATATATTAACCTGCCGTTTGTGTTTACGCGATTTGGCATTTATAAAATTTGTGTGTTTATGCGTCAGTTTCTGTTGCTATCGAACCCATGTTTCATTTCTATCGGTCTTGTTCATCGTAAAAAAACTGATGAAGTCTGTCTGCTGCAGCTTGTCTTGTCCAATAATTGCGTCAAATCCCCAACTCTTATTAGCTATGCCGTCAACTGTCGCGAATTAACCTATTTTTTTTATTTTCATTCGTTTTCGATTTTGTCTGTTTCTTTGTTTTTGTTTGTTTGTTTGTTTACTTTTTTGTTTGTCAAAACTGTCTCTATTGCGCTGTTTGAATTTCATATACAATTAGCTTAGGTTTGGCCTGTACTTTATAAACAGAAAAGTACAATTAGGTCTATGATATTGATACTCATAAGCTATGTGAGTAGGGTGAGGCTGTGCGCTTCCCCATCAATACACGAGCATAGTTTTGTCCATTCAGTTTTATAGTCAACTGCAGGTAAAGTAAAAAATTGCAAAGCAAATATAGTCTTAGCCATCATTTCCTGTCGCTCAGTTTTTAATTATAAAATATATAAATGCATACAAAATACATTGTACATGTTTATGCACAAATAAACTCGCATCGGCTCTGAACGGACGTTCGGCTCGTCGCTTTTTTTTACTACAAACCTAACTGTGTTAGCGCCTTACTGGCTTTTCATTTACCAGCCTCCCAGTTTGCTGGGCCAGCCTCCCAGATCCTTAGTTTCTGTGACGGCCTCCCAGATCCTCAGTTGCTAGGGTAGTCAGCCTCCCAGATCCTTAGTTTCTGTGACGGCCTCCCAGATCCTCAGTTGCTAGGGTAGTCAGCCTCCCAGATCCTTAGTTTCTGTGACGGCCTCCCAGATCCTCAGTTGCTAGGGTAGTCAGCCTCCCAGATCCTTAGTTTCTGTGACGGCCTCCCAGATCCTCAGTTGCTAGGGCAGTCAGTCTCCCAGATCCTTAGTTGGTAGGGCAGTCAGCCTCCCAGATCCTCAGTTGATAGGGACAGGGTAGTCAACCTCCCAGATCCTCAGTTGCTAGGGCAGTCAGTCTCCCAGATCCTTAGTTGGTAGGGCAGTCAGCCTCCCAGATCCTCAGTTGATAGGGACAGGGTAGTCAGCCTCCCAGATCCTTAGTTTGTAGGGCAGTCAGACTCCCAGATCCTCAGTTGATAGGGACAGGGTAGTCAGCCTCCCAGATCCTTAGTTGGTAGGGCAGTCAGCCTCCCAGATCCTCAGTTGATAGGGACAGGGTAGTCAGCCTCCCAGATCCTTAGTTGATAGGGACAGGGTAGTCAGCTTCCCAGATCCTCAGTTGGTAGGGCAGTCAGCCTCCCAGATCCTTAGTTGGTAGGGCAGTCAGCCTCCCAGATCCTCAGTTGATAGGGACAGGGTAGTCAGCCTCCCAGATCCTTAGTTGGTAGGGCAGTCAGCCTCCCAGATCCTCAGTTGATAGGGACAGGGTAGTCAGCCTCCCAGATCCTTAGTTGGTAGGGCAGTCAGCCTCCCAGATCCTTAGTTTGTAGGGCAGTCAGACTCCCAGATCCTCAGTTGATAGGGACAGGGTAGTCAGCCTCCCAGATCCTTAGTTGGTAGGGCAGTCAGCCTCCCAGATCCTCAGTTGATAGGGACAGGGTAGTCAGCCTCCCAGATCCTTAGTTGGTAGGGCAGTCAGCCTCCCAGATCCTTAGTTTGTAGGGCAGTCAGACTCCCAGATCCTCAGTTGATAGGGACAGGGTAGTCAGCCTCCCAGATCCTCAGTTGGTTGGACTGCATTTGTTTTCATTTGGATTAAGCAGTTTAAGGCCAGAAAATATTCCTATTCTTAATAAGCTCTCGTATTCATGTGTAGCACTACATTACACGCAGCTCAGTGACGTCACGTACATGTACCCCAATACATTCGTGCGCTGTTTTATCTGCCACTGTATAAATACAGTTCATTTTGACTGTGTCGGTCCAGGCCAGGGGTTCCCACGTGCAGCCCCTGTGTGCATGTTGGGCGGGGGGGATTTCGCTGCACTTCTTCCGTCGAGTACTCGAGTCCCCGACACCTGTTTAGATCCCATTTAGTTGGAGCCTGCCCACCGCGTGTGTCATTGCATTCGCTGCTGCAGGGCCGGTTATATTCCTGCCATTCAGTAGTTTCAGCAAGCATATAACTCAATAAAATACTGCAATGGCTGTTATTGCACATTTGCTAATATAAGAACAAAGCGATGAGACATACATGTAACACGGTTAACAGTGTAAGAAAATCCAACTGACTCATATTATGCACGCCCAGATCACAACTGATACTGCCATAGTTTATCATTTCCTCCAAATACTACTTACCGTAATAGTAAGAAAAGCAAAAGTATGCTAATTACATGCATATTGTGGCACATTTATGTCACATTAAATCGTTAATAGGCAAAATCTTTTATAGCCTCGAAACTGAACATGATCGAAACTTCACGTGATCGAATTGACTTCACGTGATCGAGTTAACTTCACATGATCGAGTTATTAACTTCACATGATCGAATTAACTTCACATGATCGGAATTCTTGAGCTCCAAAATTTACAAACACATCGAAACTTCTCAAGCTCGAAAACTCTGGCTAAGTAAGCAATTCTGTTCACTTCTCCTAAATGTGGAAATGAAATTGGCTGCGAAATAGCTGTTTACTTTGTGTACTCTAATTGAGGAAGCCGCGCACATGTCACGTATATTTATCATTCAATATAGGTAATTGGTTTAAATGAAAAAAGTGAGGACAGCGTACTACTGATTCTAACTGTTAGTAGTTTGTAAAGCAAAAATAATTAAATTTAATGCGGAATACGTTTATTACAAAATAACTATCTGCAATAACAATAAATGTTATGAGAATTCAAATAGGATTAAATTATTCTTAATTTTTTTTGAAATCGCCAAATGATGCAGAATCAGGAATTCCTATGAAGAGAAGAGAGCAGTTCACAATGCTTACAATTGACTATAAAAATTACTGTACCTAAGCAGATACTACTGGTAATCGCTAGTAAAATATAGACACAACGATCGTGTTTTTAATGGCCTATCCGCCAATCAAAGATACACTGACTACTATCAGTACATTTCAGAGCGAGTGTACGCCTCTGAGACGGCTGCAGCAAACTCGAAGCAAAAGCGCCAAAATAACAGGGTTAGTTGGATCTTAGTCTTCTTCTTCTAGAAGTGTGCGTAACGGAGATTCTAAAAGCGATAAAGCACTAGAGAAAATTAAAAATTAGTAAATTCAACAGAAGTACAAACTTTTAACCTAAAATTACGTCCAGATTTCAGAACTACAAAATCCTAGAAACTCAGAAATATTCATGGCCTCAATAATCCCAATTTGCTTATCCTCATTCATAGCCATGCTGATCCCGCATAAGCTAATCCCCATTCATAGCCATGCTGATCCCACACAACCTAATCCCCACTCATAGCCATGCTGATCCCACATAAGCTAATCCCATTCATAGCCATGCTGATCCCACACAAGCTAATCCCCACTCATAGCCATGCTGATCCCACACAAGCTAATCCCCACTCATAGCCATGCTGATCCCACACAAGCTAATCCCCACTCATAGCCATGCTGATCCCACACAAGCTAATCCCCACTCATAGCCATGCTGATCCCACACAAGCTAATCCCCACTCATAGCCATGCTGATCCCACATAAGCTAATCCCCACAGACAGTAAAGCAATTGCTACATGAACACATACAGAAGATAAAGGTGGACAAATTATTGGGCAAACTAAACAGAGATAATCTCTCGAGTGCGCCTATAGAATGGTGGATTAAAGAAAGACGGATATCATATTGATCTAGTAGCAAAAGAAGAGATTAAACAAACTAAACGTACTTTTATTGCTAGTATATACATATATATATCAATTTGAAATTGGAATTAATGTTGCTGATACTACTTACTACTTAGTAATAATTAGTTTAGAAGTAACGTTTATGATATTTTGCTACGAAAAATTAGTCGCAATATGCTACATTACTACTGTTCAAGTAACAGCGGTTAGGTGATGTATTTGGATAGGGAAACATTGAGACGGCAAGTGAGTCTGTAGGATTCATAAAATAGTTAATAATAATATTAATACTAATAATACGATCCAATATTATATTCAAATAACACACGCCTTTTATAGGCATTTCTTTATCAAGCCATCCTTGGTTAATGAAGACTGTGTTTTTAAATAAGTGAAGTATCACAACACTTTAAATATACACAAATACAATACCTTAACTTATGTATATATATACATATAATTTACTATAATATCTGTCCCAGTTTGTAATTTTTCAGCAGAAAACGATTTAAAAACAAAATCTTGATTTTTAGTATTCTGAGATGCTAAGGGGAATTGCTGAGATGCTAAGGGGGTATCTCTGAGATGCTAAGGGGAATTGCTGAGATGCTAAGGGGGTATCTCTGAGATGCTAAGGGGGAATTGCTGAGATGCTAAGGGGGAATTGCTGGGATTTTAAGGTGGAATTGCTGAGATGCTAAGGGGGTATCTCTGAGATGCTAAGGGGGTATCTCTGAGATGCTAAGGGGGAATTGCTGAGATGCTAAGGGGGAATTGCTGGGATTTTAAGGTGGAATTGCTGAGATGCTAAAGGGGAATTGCTGAGATGCTAAGGGGGAATTGCTGAGATGCTAAATGGGAATTGCTGAGATGCTAAAGGGGAATTGCTGAGATGCTAAGGTGGAATTGATGAGATGCTAAGTGGGGAATCTTTGAGATGCTAAGGGGAATCACTGAGATGCTAAGGAGGAATTTTTGAGATGCTAAGGGGGGATTGCTGAGATGCTAAGGTGGAATTGATGAGATGCTAAGTGGGGAATCTCTGAGATGCTAAGGGGAATCTCTGAGATGCTAAGGGGGAATAACCGAGATGCTAAAGAGGAATCTCTGAGATACAAAGGTGGAATTGCTGAGATTGCTGAGATACTAAGTGGGGAATCTCTGAGATGCTAACTAGGGGATCTCTGAGATACAAAGGTGGAATTGCTGAGATGCTAAGTGGGGAATCTCTGGATGCTAAGTGGGGAATCTCTGAGATGCTAACTGGGGAATCTCTGAGATACAAAGGTGGAATTGCTGAGATGCTAAGTGGGGAATCTCTGAGATACTAAGGGGGAATTTCTGAGATGCCAAGGCTCAAGAGGAAGTTTGCACGCTTGATATCAGGGATAACTAATGCTTTTTTCTGCTGAAAATCTTCTTTTCCAAGCTCTATTAGCCATTTCTAATCGCGAAAAAGTCAACCCCCCCTACTCTCATCAAGCCTCCTCATCGTCCGAGGCGTCAGCGCTTAACGACGACAGCTTAGGCGTGAAGCTGCCCATGAACGCCTCAACCAAGCGCTTCCAATCGGCCACTCCGTAGTTCTGCCCCTCAAAGTCGCAGTTCAACGGTTCGCGCGGCAGATTTCTCGGCTTGGCTGTTTCGCTGGCAAACTCGGCGAATATGGGAAGCTGGAGGGCCTCATCGGCTGTGGCTCGACGATCCGGGTCGAACTGAAGCAGGCGGCGCAGCAGCTCGATCATGCCGTCGCTGGCCTCGGGGAACAGGTCCTGCATTGGGGAGGGGTGGATTGTCGTTTATAGAAATCCAGTTATGGATCTGATTTTGCAATAAATTCCTATATAAGAATCTGATTCCTATAAATCCCAATTCAAGAATCTTATTTCTTAGAAACTCCTTTATGAGAATCCGATTCCTAAAACTCCCATCTGAGAGTCAAGATCACATCCCATCTGAGGATCAAGCAAGATCCCAACCTACAATCCCATCTGAGGATCAAGCAAGATCCCAACCTACAATCCCATCTGAGGATCAAGATCCCAACCTACAATCCCATCTGAGAATCAAGATCCCAACCTACAATCCCATCTGAGGATCAAGATCCCAACCTACAATCCCATCTGAGGATCAAGATCCCAACCTACAATTCCATCTGAGAATCAAGATCCCAACCTACAATCCCATCTGAGAATCAAGATCCCAACCTACAATCCCATCTGAGGATCAAGATCCCAACCTACAATCCCATCTGAGGATCAAGATCCCAACCTACAATCCCATCTGAGATTCAAGATCCCAACCTACAATCCCATCTGAAGATCAAGCAAGATCTCAACCTACAATCCCATCTGAGAATCAAGATCCCAACCTACAATCCCATCTGAGGATCAAGATCTCAACCTACAATCCCATCTGAGAATCAAGATCCCAACCTACAATCCCATCTGAGGATCAAGATCCCAACCTACAATCCCATCTGAGATTCAAGATCCCAACCTACAATCCCATCTGAAGATCAAGCAAGATCCCAACCTACAATCCCATCTGAGGATCAAGATCCCAACCTACAATCCCATCTGAGGATCAAGATCTCAACCTACAATCCCATCTGAGAATCAAGATCCCAACCTACAATCCCATCTGAGAATCAAGATCCCAACCTACAATCCCATCTGAGGATCAAGATCCCAACCTACAATCCCATCTGAGGATCAAGATCCCAACCTACAATCCCATCTGAGGATCAAGATCCCAACCTACAATCCCATCTGAAATCAAGATCCCAACCTACAATCCCATCTGAGATTCAAGATCCCAACCTACAATCCCATCTGAGGATCAAGATCCCAACCTACAATCCCATCTAAGGATCAAGATCCCAACCTACAATCCCATCTAAGGATCAAGATCCCAACCTACAATCCCATCTGAGAATCAAGATCCCAACCTACAATCCCATTTTAGGATCAAGATCCCAACCTACAATCCCATCTGAGGATCAAGATCCCAACCTACAATTCCATCTGAGAATCAAGATCCCAACCTACAATCCCATCTGAGATTCAAGATCCCAACCTACAATCCCATCTGAGGATCAAGATCCCAACCTACAATCCCATCTGTAGATCAAGCAAGATCCCAACCTACAATCCCGTCTGAGATTCAAGATCCCAACCTACAATCCCATCTGAGGATCAAGATCCCAACCTACAATCCCATCTGAGGATCAAGATCCCAACCTACAATCCCATCTGAGGATCAAGATCCCAACCTACAATCCCATCTGAAGATCAAGCAAGATCCCAACCTACAATCCCATCTGAGGATCAAGATCCCAACCTACAATCCCATCTGAGGATCAAGATCCCAACCTACAATCCCATCTGAGAATCAAGATCCCAACCTACAATCCCATTTGAGGATCAAGATCCCAACCTACAATCCCATCTGAGGATCAAGATCCCAACCTACAATCCCATCTGAGGATCAAGATCCCAACCTACAATCCCATCTGAAATCAAGATCCCAACCTACAATCCCATCTGAGGATCAAGATCCCGACCTACAATCCCATCTGAGGATCAAGATCCCGACCTACAATCCCATTTGAGGATCAAAATCCCAAGTAATTTAATACCAGAGTATTCCCAAAATCCCTAGCTGCTTCAAACCTCAAAGGCAGCCACTTCGCCGACTTCCAAATCTCTGATAAACTGAGCAGCCGATGGGCTCTGGATTTTGGCCATCATCTCCTCGGACGGCTTGCCCAACCGGCGGCACATGAACAGGATTAGGCTGGGAGCGTCTTCGCCGGGGAACAGCGGCTTGCCGAGCAGCATCTCGCCGATGACGCAGCCAGCGGCCCACATGTCCACTGGAAGGCCGTAGTGCTCCCAGTTCAACAGCACCTCCGGGCTGCGGTACCACCTGGCGTGAGGATCGGGTTCATGGTTGCGTATGGGAATGCGTTGGGAATATTGAGGTTTTAGTGAGGGGTGTGGGATCCTGAAGGTTTCAGGGAGGGGAATGGGATCCTGAAGGTTTCAGGGAGGGGAATGGGATCCTGAAGATTTCAGGGAGGGGAATGGGATCCTGAAGGTTTCAGTGAGAGGTGTGGGATCCTGAAGGTTTCAGGGAGGGTTGTGGGATCCTGAAGGTTTCAGGGAGGGGAATGGGATCCTGAAGGTTTCAGGGAGGGTTGTGGGATCCTGAAGGTTTCAGGGAGGGTTGTGGGATCCTGAAGATTTCAGGGAGGGGTGTGGGATCCTGAAGGTTCAGTGAGGGGTGTGGGATCCTGAAGGTTTCAGGGAGGGTATGCATACATGCGCAACCTCCGAAATTCGGTCGGCCATGCGACTTAGTTTTAACAAAAATGCGACGTAGTTTTTGGCCAAAAATGCGACTTACATGTAAAAAACCCTAAAGCAGAATTAACGCAACTTTGGGTAAACGGTAGGAGTAACTATGACTGCCTTATTAAGCCGAAATGCCTCGTCAGCTACTTAGTACTACTTCTTGGTTATTTTTTCGGGATGGCATTTTTGCGACTTCCTTGGTTGGCTGCCAAATCGGTCGGCCGGATCGGCCGACTCGGCCGACTGTTGCGCATGTATGAGGGTATGGGATCTTGAGGGTTTCATGGAAGGATGTGGGATCCTGAAAGTTTCATGGGTGTGGGATCCGGAGGGTTTCATGGAAGGGTGTGGGATCCTGAAAGTTTCATGGGTGTGGGATCCGGAGGGTTTCATGGAAGGGTGTGGGATCCTGAAAGTTTCATGGAAGGGTGTGGGATCCGGAGGGTTTCATGGAAGGGTGTGGGATCCTAAGGGTTTCACGGAAGGGTGTGGGATCCTAAGGGTTTCATGGAAGGGCCGAGGGTTTCAGTCAGAGAGAGTTGTGGGATCCTGAAGTTCTCAGGGAAGGCGTGCTAATAGAAATGAAGCTTGGGTCTAAGCCTAAGAAATTCGCTAATCCACAGTCACCCACTCACCTGGTAACTACGTAACCAGTTAATTGTTCTTCCAACTTTCTAGCCAATCCGAAGTCTAATATTTTGAAATCGTTGTCCTCAGTGATGGCCAGATTAGGTGGCTTGATATCTCTGTGCAGAATCCCAACCGAGTGCAGGTATCGGATGGCCAGCAGCATCTGGTAGGCAAAAAATCTGACGTGTTCTTCGCTAAGTTTGTTATACTGTTTGAGTACACTTTTGAGATCGGCGTCCATCCACGGCGTGACTAGATAGACCTCTCTGAGATCGCCGTGGCCCAGCTGAGGCGAATAGACATCGATTAGGCAGATTATATTAGGATGATCCATATAGGCTAGCATGTACATTTCGCGATAAGTTCGCTTAGCATATTCGGGATCGTAGAACGGTTTGCTAAGCTTTTTAATTGCAACTCGACGCTGCAGGACAGTGTCCATGGCTTTAGCAACGGAGCTGAACGCGCCAGATCCGTGGTAGGTTAAGTCAGTATAACGCTTCGGCACTTCGAATACTGTTTGCATCAACTTGACCTATTGAATTAAGTTATGAAGGCTAAAGTAAGGTAAAGGTAAACGGCGGGAGTAACTATGCTCGTATTTGGATATAGCCATGCCTTGTTAGCTTTTAAGTGTAGAAATATGGAACTAAACTTACCCGATAATATTCGCTAGGCGGATACTTTACAGGTCCTGGGGAGACTCCGCCAACCGCCGCTGCTGCTGCTGGCTCTGCCATGCTGCTGGGCGAAACTTGAAATCAGAAACAAAGTTCCCTTTATTTAGTCGCTAACGCCAGTAGTGTACACTTGCAATCTTCTGTGCTGACTGCTAACAATGCTATAATAGTGTAGACGACTGGCTTTAAAAAACCATCAATCCGATCTCTTTCTTCTTTCTTTTATAATAGGAGCAGCAGTGCGCGCCGTAAAAAAGCCTCTGTCGCCAAAGCCAAAGCGGATGGCAGTTTATTGCCCCCCTCCTTTTAGGGTAGACTTTCAGCCCCAGCGCGCTCGCCAGTCAGTCCGCCAGACAGTCCGCCTGCCCCTCAAATCTCTCAAGACCCTTTAATTTTCCTTTCCCCGGCCTCTCGTACCCCTCGGGGACGGGGGAATGTACATTTCAAACCCTATGTACACTAGCGCGACTTTGTACAGCGGGCATCGACCAGCAGTGAACGAAAACTGAAGTGGTCCAATACGAGAGAGGTAGAGAGAAGAGAGAGAGAGAGGAGAGAGAGTATGAGCTGAGAGAAACTCCCCGCCCCCTCATTGTACATTCCAGACCAAATCAATGTAATTTAATATAACATAAGATGCCGATTGCCCTCCTCATGACACTTAAGTCTTACACTTGCACGAGTCTAATCTTAATCTAATAAGCGTACATAATAAACGCATCAATTTTTAACAGAATTACCTAAACTTGTTTCTGTTTTAAATCTATGCATTGCACTGGACACTCATTTTCGCTTGGGTAGGAGGTTTAGGTATTAGATTAAAACACCCAAATTAGTTTATTGCTAGAGTGCAGTAATTAAGGAATATTATAATATATAGCTTAAAACCAGCGCAAAATCTTCACGTGTATTTATAATGACCAGGTCAAAGTCACTCTGTTATGAATATTTGTTCTAATACAACAAAAAGCATAGGAAAAACAATACCTCTAATAAATAATGCAGTTCTAATATACGAACTTCAAAAAAATTTACACGGAGCTGGAGCGCATATGAGTGTTTCAAACTTAGTTTTAATACAAGATCGAAAATAAATAGATAATTTACATTACATTACATATTCAATAAAACTGCGATTGCAGCAACAGCACTGACCACATGTATTTGATGTGTTAAAAATTGAGGAAGAACAAAGAACAATCGATCAATTACGACTCCAGTTGCTGCATTTTGTTTAAACTGTTAGTCTGAGTTATTAGGAAGGATACAAGTTCAAGTGTCCATGCTTGCAGTATAGATTGTTGGTATGTCCTTGATATAACTGAAAATGAATTTGAAATGAGAAAAGGTTGTTGGTTTCCGTAGACGTGGTTGGAAAAACTCAAGCAGGTTTTTTATGCTTTCGGATAACTTTGGACAGACAGGTTGGAGTTTCTCGGACAGACATGTTGGAGGTCCTTGGACAGCGGAGGTTGGATGTTTTCGGACAGAGGTTTGAGGGTTCTCGGACAGACAGGTTGAGAGTTCTCAGACAGAGACAGGTTGGAGGTTCTCGGACAGACGAGTTTGAGTTTCTCTGAGAGACATGTTGGTGGTTCTCGGATAGACAGGTTGGAGGTTCTTGGACAGAGAGGTTGGATGTTTTCGGAAAAAGAGGTTTGGGAGTTCTTGGACAGAGAGGTTGAAGTTTCTCGGACAGAAACAGATTGGAAGTTCTCGGAAGGCAGGTTGAAGATTTCCAGGGACAGACAGGTGCTCTCGGACACAGCAATTCATTAGCTCACCGTTTTTGTCTGGCATCCTCTACCTCGTCAAAGTCCAGATCGGCCAGATCGGCGTCCACCTGGTCGAGCAGCTCGTCAGTGATGACGCCGAGTGCAGCGTCGGTGAATAGTCGCTGGTGCAGGGCCCTGACGGGCTGGCTCTCCAGAGTCAGTCGTCTAGCTCGAGCCACTTGGTTGAGCTGTTTCAACAGAATGTCCAGTTCTGTAGCTTCGACAAAATGATGCAGAGTTCCGCTGGTGATGAGCAAGGAGTCACCCTGAGCCAGCTTCTCGATCAGCTGTTGAAAGATCAGGGTCTCCAGCGGCTTCTCTTTGGCCGTACGCTTGATCTGCGGGAGGGATGGCGGGGTCAGGAGTAGATGAGGGGAAACGCTCTCAATCTAACAACATGGAAGGCTCTCAATCTAACAACATGGAAGGCTCTCAATCTAACAATATGGAAGGCTCTCAATCTAACAACATGGAAGGCTCTCAATCTAACAATATGGAAGGCTCTCAATCTAACAACATGGAAGGCTCTCAATCTAACAATATGGAAGGCATCTAACAACATGGAAGGCTCTCAAGCTAACAACATGGAAGGCATCTAACAACATGGAAGGCATCTAACAACATGGAAGGCTCTCAAGCTAACAACATGGAAGGCATCTAACAACATGGAAGGCATCTAACAACATGGAAGGCTCTCAAGCTAACAACATGGAAGGCTCTCAAGCTAACAACATGGAAGGCTCTCAAGCTAACAACATGGAAGGCTCTCAAGCTAACAACATGGAAGGCTCTCAAGCTAACAACATGGAAGGCTCTCAATCTAACAATATGGAAGGCTCTCAATCTAATAATATGGAAGGCTCTCAATCTAACACCATAGCTAACACCATAGAACACTCTCCATCTAACACCATATAGAACAGTCTCTAGCATCTCCAAATAGCCAAGTATCAATAAGTATAACAGCAGAACACCCACTCTAATACCAATCTCAGACCTCAGGCCTCACCTCTTTCAAGTCCCTTCGCCTCAATCTAGTGTCATATTCGGCCAGCAGATCCGCCGCCACCTCCGCCGCCATCGCGTCGGCTACGGGTTCAACCAGTTCGTCCAGTAGACTATCCAAGAAGTCCTCTCCGACCGCTTTCCTAGCAATACCCGGCCCGTATTCCATGACGAGCTCGTCAACCAGTTCGATGAATATGTCGTAGTGATAGCTGACCGCCACTTCCTGGAAAATGATTATTCATTCTGGTTAAATTCACTTTTTCCACTGTCCTGCATCAGTTTTTTTTAGCGTCACTCTCTCTCCTCTCTCACCCTTCTATCTCCTGATTTCTCTCTCCTCTCTCTCCTCTCTCACCCTTCTATCTCCTGCTTTCTCTCTCCTCTCTCTCCTCTCTCACCCTTCTATCTCCTGAAATCCAAAATCCGAGTTTAAGCAGTGATTAAATAAAAAACCGTTGATTTATGCAGAACCGCAACTCACCTGCATAGCCATGTGTTTAATAGACTCGCTGCACAGTTCAACAATGAGCTCGTTCAGCGTCTCGTCAAGAATATGCGGCGCCATTATATCAACAATGTCAATTTTATTAACGATGCCTTGAGAAATTTCCACAACAGCTTCGGATGCGACGTCTCGCATGATGTCGGGCAAGATCTCCCGGAACAGCTGCTGCATTGCGTCCACTGAAGTGGCGTCTCGGGGCGACGCGCGGCGACCGCCAAGCAGCGACAGAGACGATTGAGACGAAAGAGTCGGGGAGGAGACCCGGCGACGGGCCTGATAGATGTTCAGGAGGGGTGTTCAGGTGGGGTGTTCAGGAGGGGTGTTCAGGTGGGGTGTTCAGGAGGGGTGTTCAGGAGGGGTATTCAGGAGGGTGTTCAGGAGGGGTGTTCAGGAGGGTGTTCAGGAGGGGTGTTCAGGAGGGGTGTTCAGGAGGGGGTGTTCAGGAGGGTGTTCAGGAGGGGTATTCAGGAGGAGGGTGTTCAGAAGGGGTGTTCAGGAGGGGTATTCAGGAGGAGTGTTCAGGAGGGGTGTTCAGGAGGGGTGTTCAGGTGGGGTGTTCAGGAGGGGTGTTCAGGTGGGGTGTCCAGGAGGGGTGTTCAGGAGGGGTATTCAGGAGGGTGTTCAGGAGGGGTGTTCAGGAGGGTGTTCAGGAGGGGTGTTCAGGAGGGGTATTCAGGAGGGTGTTCAGGAGGGGTGTTCAGGAGGGTGTTCAGGAGGGGTGTTCAGGAGGGGTGTTCAGGAGGGGTGTTCAGGAGGGGGTGTTCAGGAGGGTGTTCAGGAGGGGTATTCAGGAGGAGGGTGTTCAGAAGGGGTGTTCAGGAGGGGTATTCAGGAGGAGTGTTCAGGTGGGGTGTTCAGGAGGGGTGTTCAGGAGGGGTGTTCAGGAGGGGTGTTCAGGAGGGGTATTCAGGAGGAGTGTTCAGGTGGGGTGTTCAGGAGGGTGTTCAGGAGGGGTATTCAAGCGAGTGTTCAGGGGGGGGCTGTTCAGGAAGGGCGTTCAGGTGGGGCGTTCAGGATGGATGTTCAGGAGGGTGTTCAGGGGGGGGGTATTCAGGAGGGGTGTTCAGGTAGGATGTTTAAATTTAAACTAGAAAGTAGATGTTTATTCAAACTAGCAGCGCACCTGATCCCGATGCCTTGCAGCAGCCGCGGCGCGCAAAATTTCGGCCACTTCCGGACTATCCTCATCGTTGAGGTCGTCGTTGAAGCCGTCGTCAACTGGGCCAGCCGCTGACGCCGCGCCTCGCTGCACCGGTGGCAGCGGTTGAAGGCCTCGGAAACCCACGCGACGACCGCGGAAGCCGCCAACGCCGGAATCGTTCGAGCGGGCCGAGTCCAAACCGTTTGTGGTGGCGGCGTCCCTGGCTCTCGGCTGGCGGAACTGCGGCGGCTCCTGCGTAGCAACAGAATGTCTGCCTGTCTGTCTGCCTGTCTGCCTGTCTGTCTATCTGTCTGTCTGTCTGTCTGTCTGTCTGTCTGTCTGTCTGTCTGTCTGTCTGTCTGTCTGTCTGTCTGTCTGTCTGTCTGTCTGTCTGTCTTCCCAACCCCCTTTGTCCGAAACTCACCCTCAAACTGCTCACGCTGTCGATCAGCACATCCGGTATCTCGTCCTCATCTAGGTGCTGATTGATAAATCCGTCAACAAAATCATAGGCGAATTGGCGATTCTCGCAGAAGTAGATGTAACTCTCCAGCGTCTGAAGTGATGCACAATGTCAGTTTTCTGCATTTTACAGGTAAAAATAGTAACATAACAAATATACTCTAGCGCCTCTAAGCTCACGTCGTCTTCCAAATTATCTGATTTTTCGCGCGATCGTCCCGGCTTCAGCCTCATCGATGGTCGGGACGCCGACGTCGCCGCCGCTGCCGCTGCCGCCGCGCCCCCGGCCAACCTGCCAGACGGTCGCACAACTGACGCGTACTCGCTCAGTGGCACATCATCGTCGTCATTTTCCGGCAGAGACGAAGCCGGAGATTTTGTTGATCGACGCCGATTTCCATTGCCGGTGATGTGTGGAAAACGACGCCTCAAATAGTTGCGATAGTTGCTGTGATCGATGGTGCGCGGCTCGTGTATGGTGGATAGGCGCTTGGCCTGTTGCTGCTGCTGCAACTGCTGCTGGCGCTGGCGGGCGTAGCTACCACCCGGGCTGCTGTTGGTTGCGATTGCGTGTTGGCCGGGCCGGGTGTGTGAGTTTGGTATTGTAAAATTAATTCCTAAAATTTTTTTATGACTCACCGTCCAAAAGCTGGAGTTGTTCTCTTTATCAACAAATTTCGCTTGCCATTTCTTACTGTCTGCTTCAATGAACGAAGGCTGCAATAAGATATTATTTTATTCGCATTGCATGCTAGAAACCTCGATTCAAAAAATCAAATTAAACATTTGAATTTCATAATTATGACGTTTGAAGCAGGCGAAAACAAATTTACCTTTCTTTCTTTTTATTCCAGAAGTCTTCAGTGTCACCCGTATCACCTGTCAAGACAGAAGAGCCGCTTTCTTCACTAAGAACAGACATAACGCAATGCTCACGTTACATGCTTCAATGGGTAATGTAAAACAGTGTTTGAGAAGCAATTCAAAATTGCGCTAAATAACTTTATAAAAAGTCAATCGTTAAAATGGACGAATGAAGTAATCGTAGATAAAAGCCGCCGATACAGTTAGTTCAGTAAATAAATTAAGTAATTCCAAAGTTAAAAAACGGTTGATGTCATTTAGTTTAACAAACATCAAACTGTGTTGCTTAGCAACGTGGGTAAAAAGACGCGTTTTAGTGTGCTTTCCTGCGATGATTGACTTCTGGAAGCATTTATTTATGATTTTTTTCTGTTTTCCATAATTCAAACCAAATAATGGTCAATTATTTGGGTTGCCACTCCTGAATAAATTACAAGATTTGACTTAAGCATCACACATTCATTTTTTGCAAATTACTTGGCGCGGGCCAAGGTCTTACACTTACAGTGATGGAGTAGTCGAGCAGACTACTAGACTCGTGTCTCTGTCACAGTATAATAAATTGTTTTTTATTTAAAGAAGTTTTTATAAATAATAAGTTGCAGGAGCAGTTCTGCGCAACAATTGCTCGAGTTACTTGTTAAGTCCTAAGTGTCATTAGGCTTAGCTTAGTTTCTAAGACTGTAGACAAGTAGGCCTATTTTACCTATTTTTTGTTTTGTAAGGTACCAAATTGCTCTGTAAATAATTAGGTTGTGCAATAAAGGCCTATATCTATTACAGCCATAGGCTAGGTAGGCCCTATATATTTTTCCTATAGCCTATCCATATCCATAGGGGCCTATCTAGGCTAGGGCCTAAAATCTCTCTAGGCCTATAGCTAATTAATTTCCTATAACTTTGTTTTAACAATATGAAATCCAATAACTAGGCCTATATCTAACATAGTTCCCCTATCAGTATAAAATAAAAGCCAGATCTTTCTATAAATTAAAAATATTTTTACTTAGGCCTAAAATATTTTTTTAGATAAAGTTAGAGTATATTAGACATTTAGTATAGGTGGATTGTATAAACACCATAGTTTGGATTATTTGTTAGGGCCTAGGGCCTAGTGTATGGGTCTAGTGGGAGAAAAATACAGGACCTTGTTTATAGGCTAGGACTAAAAATATGTCATTGACATAATGTTTCCAATGTGTCATATATAGTGGGATATACCATAGTGAGATGTATATTGATATATGCTGAAAAATGGCAAGTACCCTTATTGTATGCTAGGACAGCAGTTCTTACCCTAACCCTAATTTATTCACTTGCATCATTTTTATGTTTGTGACCCTCTTTTATAATCAATATAATGCATCATTAAGTATCAAGTATATTTTTGTTTTATCTCTTTGCTTTAGCAAAGATGTATTTAATAATATCTCAGATAATTAAATTAGTCAATTTAGAATATTTATTTAGTTGTTTTGACTTTGCTTTCATTTGTTTAATCTATAAAGATTACATTTTATGTTTTTTTTTGACAAAAATAAACACAATTTTCATGATGCAGCAAAATGTATTCCTATAGTCGACATGCAATTGGATACCTTTTGAACTTCCTTCTATTGGCAATCATACTAATCAGTTGGATATTTTTGTTCTACGTATCTCGGACAATTTCTGAAAGATATCTGGAGGAGTCATCGTCTACTGCCTAGACTAGCAATATCTGTCATGCAGTCTTTTCCAACTCTTGAATCTATTAATGAACAAGGACCAGTATATTATGCCCTGCTAATACCATCAATTTGCTTAGTTTTCTTGCTGTGCTATACCCTTTCCTGGGTTGGTCGAATGTTGTACATTCATAATTGAACCAACTTGACTATTTTTAATGGCAAATTGTCTCTCTTGTTTGTGTAATAGGCTCACTTTAAATTTCTGTTTTCAAGTGTCACCTCTGCTTAAACTTCATATATAGGTGTTTTTTGTAAGATTGTCAATTTAAGGTTGAAAAAAAGAATTAGCACTATTTAACTCTGGGAATGGCATCTTCAAAGTTTGGGAATTTTAGAAATAACACCTAAACAATTTATAATTATTTTAACAAATGCAACCTAAACTGGTTGATTAATAGCCATTTATTGGCCCTCACTCTTACTGTTGTGCCAAATAAGGCAATGTGTCCATTTTTCATGTTGTTTATTTTACCAAATAAAATTATTATTTTATAAATTGTGTTTTAAAAATAGTTGATTTTATTTAATTTTTAATAAAATTTTAATTTTAATTTGATATTTTGTTTAATTCCAGTGAGCCTTGTTGATGGTTGGCCCTTAATAGTAAGCATTATCACATTGATTACTTGGTACTGTACTTTGCACTAACATTTAACTTTTTGTTGTTTGCTAAAATGTTCAACTTTTGATCTCCTGCCAATTATATAATTTTTGCATCAATTTCCAGGCTTTTTATTGTAATGTTCAATTCAGTGTAATTCGCCTGCTTAATAAACAGTATGTTATACTAGAATAATACTTTATTAAAACCAAATAAATATTTATAAATATAGTTTTATAAGTTTGTATTTCACAATGCTCGTTCACTTTCAAACACACCAAAAAAGGATAGAAATTCCAAAAATGTCATTTTGAAGAGTGACATAGGCGAAATTGACCCAATTATGGTGTAGCCTTGTGGTTAAAGTGCCCAACTCCCAACTGTAAGGTCGGTGGTTCCATTCCCGACGCACTTGGGACAATTTGTGTCCCTGAGCAAGACACTTAACTCTGCATTGCTTCAGTTCACCCAGCTGGTAAAATGGGTGCCAGCATTAGCTGGGGTAATTGAAGGTGTGTGTGGCGACGCCTCAGTCCTTGGACTTAACAGCAATCTCTGCGGCTGAGCCCATTAGAACAGGTGTAACAATTGATTAGTCGTTAAAAAATAGAGTTATCCTTTAATAAGTCTACTGCCTACTACTGTTAAGTAGTGTAGTCAGAGTTCTAACCTTGAAATGTAAAAATTTTGAGGAAAAAATAGTTAATGATTTTTTTTTTCTTTGCATTCCAGGCGGAGGTCGAAGAGACATTCAAGCGAATCCAGTCGCATAAAGGCGTCACTGGGGTGATCATTGTCAACTACGATGGGATCCCGATTCGTAGTACTTTCTCTGATACCAGCCTCACTGTGCAGTACTGCTCCCTGATCCAACAGCTGGCATTGAAGGCCCGGTCTGTTGTCCGGGATCTGGATCCCAGCAATGATTTGGTGTTCCTGAGGCTTCGATCGCGTAAAAATGAAATTATGGTGGCTCCTGATCAGGACTATCTACTGGTGGTTGTTCAAGAGCCCAGCGACCAGCCTTGAACTGTGTGCTTGACTGCTTGCACTTACTAATGGACTTTTGTTCCTTTCCATTCTGGGATTTTGGAATCTATATTTATGCACATGTAATATTAATGTCAATTCGGTTAGGGAATTTAGTAAGTGGGCGGTTTAGCGCCTTACATTCTGATTTGCCATTGCCCAACAACTCGTTGAGACATTGTCAATGGGGGGAGAGAAGAGAGATGCTGAGCCCTGATCAACACACACTACTTATTGGATTAGTTTAAGTAGTATCTTCCGGGTTTTTACTATATTTTTTATTTCCATAGAAATGTCGGAATAATTTTGTACTAATTAAACTATCTTATTTTTATTGCCTACGCACACTACTGTATTAGTAGTTTGCCAGTAGTATGTACAGTATATGGTTTCAGGGTTTTTTGTGTTTCTAATAATAAAAAATCTCTTGATTTTGGTTTCCTTAACTTGGCTTAGTTGAGTCAAATTTCCTGCAGTTCCAACATTAAAAATATTCCTGCAGCTTGTAGTGCTTTTTACTATTTATTTTGTTAATTCGGTTGTGCTAATTTCGCACCAATTCAAAAGTGTCAGTTCAACTGTAAAAGTTAGAGTTTTTAATAAAATCGAAAATTCCTCTTATTATAATTACTATTATTATCGGTAACTGGGCTATCCATCAAGTCCAAAACTTCTTTCAGGGCAGCTCCTTCCTGACTGCATTTCTTTCTTAGTTTAACAAAGGACTTCCTGCTCTTTAAATTTGAATCGGTTATAGTCATTAAATTGCCAATAAAACTCTGGGTCCATTGCTACTTGAATCCAACGCAAGTGAAGTTAAAATTACATGCCGTATTTCAATGGTATATATTTACAATATAAAATATCACATTTCAATCTTAGCTAAGCAATTATGACATTAAAAGTGCAAGCACATGTAATAATAACCATTTTGGCCAAAAAACGCGATCAAAATTACTCACACGGTTCTATCTGTAGCTCGCGGAAGGACATATGGGATGGCTTGTCTGCTTGCATATCTACCCGACCAGCATGACCCATTTTCTACCCATGACCCGACTAGCATGACCCATATTCTACCCATGACCCGACTAGCATGACCCATTTTCTACCCATGACCCGACTAGCATGACCCATATTCTACCCATGACCCGACTAGCATGACCTATATTCTACCCATGACCCGACTAGCATGACCCATATTCTACCCATGACCCGACTAGCATGACCCATATTCTACCCATGACCCGACTAGCATGACCCATATTCTACCCATGACCCGACTAGCATGACCCATATTCTACCCATGACCCTACTAGCATGACCCATATTCTACCCATGACCCGACTAGCATGACCCATATTCTACCCATGAATCGACTAGCATGACCCATATTCCACCCATGACCCTTTTTTATTAGAGGCAGGGGGTTGTGTGCACCCTGGCGCACTTTAAGCGACATAGGCACACAACCGGCGAGAGGCATTACTGCCCATTCCGCCGACTCCCCTGAGCAGGCACACAAGCGCGCGGATACGTACGCAGGCACATACTCACACAGGAGTGTACAGCGGCCCTAACTTTATATTATCGTTAGTCATGTACACTTCACTGTGCCTTGGGGGGTTGGCTCTCAAGGCCGTTAATTGCACGAGCAGAGCCAAGCCGAGATTCCAATTCAGCCCCAAATTAATGTGACTGCACTTGGAATCGAGCCTGGGCCGCTGGCATATCAGAGCAGCTGCGCTACCGCTGCATGGGCTACGGCCCCCCTACCCATGACCCTACTACTAGCATGACCCATATCTCCCATGACCCAACTATAGCATGACCAATATTCTACCCATGACTCGACTATAATATGACCCATATTCTACCCATGACCCAACTAGCATGACCCGACTATATAGCATGACCCATATTCTACCCATGACCCTACTACTAGCATGACCTATATCTCCCATGACCCGATTATAATATGACCCATACTCTACCCATGACCCGACTAGAATGACCTATATGAAAAAATTATCATGATTTCAATGCCACCCGTGACCCAAATATCCTCAATGACCCGAAGTTTACTCATGCGACTCGTTCTAATCTGGTCTGCTATCAAGACCTGTAGACATTGATTGCACATCAACAAGGGCGACATTTCAACAGCTTAATAAACTATTAGCCAAAATCCGCATTATTAATTGCAGTGCACTCGCATCAAACTCTGCCAATCTTGCAGCAATCTAGCCGGCCCGGTATCGCGACCTTCCGGCTTCAATCCGTAGCCATGCTTGGCCAATAATGGCTGCTGCGGGTTTAGCTTAGCAACTTGGCCCAAATCCAGCAGTTCAGTCAGGCAGACCAGCGTTAATCTCAGCTTAGCGGCCAACAAGCCCAAGTAGACATCGTCGAATGGCAGTCTAGGTTTAACTCGATTAGCCGCCCATAGCAACCGATTCAATAGTCGGCTAGGCATGACTAGCCAACCTGCCGATATGTAGTCGGGATAGGTTTCTGGGGAATAATCTGATCGATTGATTGACCACTTGTGGCCCGGAGTTCGAATCGGAATTGAATTGGAGATGCAATTTCCTGCTAGAAAGTTTTCTTGGCCGTTTCTTGAGACTGCGGCAGCGACGCTGCTTAACAGGGGGCCGGCTGCGAATGGGTTCATTAGAAGGTCATCGTCTGATAGAAGCACGAGCCGGTGGGATGAGCCTGCCTGGGGAAGGTGGCGGCTGGCCCAGACTAAACTGGAGAGCGTCTTGACCGTGTTGTTCCTGTATGAGGGAATGAGGCTGGAGCTTATGTGCTGATTAGTGAGAATCATTTAGTCATGATGATTATGGAGAATCATTTAGTGATGATGATTAGTGAGAATCATTTAGTGATGATGATTATTGAGAATCATTTAGTGATAATAATTATTGAGAATCATTTAGTGATAATGATTATTGAGAATCATTTAGTCATGATTATTATAAAGAATCGTTTAGTCATGATGATTAGTGAGAATCATTTAGTGATGATGATTATTGAGAATCATTTAGTCATGATGATTATGGAGAATCATTTAGTCATTATTTTTTAGAATCATTTAGTCATGATGATTATGGAGAATCATTTAGTGATAATGATTATTGAGAATCGACATTTAGTCATGATGATTATGGAGAATCATTTAGTCATGATGATTATGGAGAATCATTTATTCATGATGATTACTGAGAATCATTTAGTGATAATGATTATTGAGAATCATTTAGTCATGATGATTATTGAGAATCATTTAGTGATAATGATTATTGAGAATCATTTAGTGATAATGATTATTGAGAATCATTTAGTCATGATGATTACTGAGAATCATTTAGTGATAATGATTATTGAAAATCATTTATTCATGATGATTATTGAGAATCATTTAGTCATGATGATTATTGAGAATCATTTAGTGATAATGATTATTGAGAATCATTTAGTGATGATGATTATTGAGAATCATTTAGTCATGATGATTATGGAGAATTGATGAGGACGCACTTTTTCCCAAATCCCGCGCTAGCACACGGGTTCTAAACTTACTTGCCTACTAACAGTGGGCAGTGGGCATTTTTATCCTTTTTCTGCGAATTTCCATAGAATCTATACTAGATATAATGTCTGGCCATACTAGTAGTCATAATAACATAGGCGCAGCTTTTTGGGTCATAAATCATCGCTTTCGAAGCTGATCTGACAGCCACCTGCGCCTCACTCAGTGTTGAAGCGGGCGCCAGATGGTCTGAGAGGATGCGGGCGGTAGCTTTTTTCTCATCATTTTGACAGGCCATCAAGATTTATGAGGTCAGAGCCTATTGTTCGGATTCACTCAAGCGTGTGACAGCTTTGACAGCTATGCGTTTTACCCCTAAAAGTACCTTGGGATTAGCGATTAGCGATTTCTCTTCATTATCTTCACTTTCTATTTAATAAGAGCTTTCTAATGTATATTTTTTCATTAATTTTGTCAATCCTACGCGAAAAGTCATAAATCATTTTGTTGCGATTTTGAGTGATTTATGGCCGCACCTGTCATCTTTTTACGACCCTGTGGGAACTGATAGGATCTCTCGGTCACGTGATTCTGGGTAGCAACGAGCTTAGCCAATCAGAAAATTCGGCGCTCATTTTAACAAAACGGCTCAGCCAATCAGAATCGACGTGTTCTGTTATAACAAACTGCGGTCCAGTTGGCGGCTATTTAAACCGGAGTTTTTGGCCCGCTCGGACGCAACTTCTTCTTACTTTGGCTCGGGCCCAGCGCGCAACTTCTGGTTCCCGGAGCACGACCGTCGTTTCTTGATCCCCGGATTGCAACTTCCCCCATCATCATCAAGGACGAGTCCCCCGGTCGACAGCAGCGAACATCCAGTTAAGAGCATCACCTGCTAGCTAACAGCGAAGATTGTGACAGCATCATCCCGAGTCTACAGCTGCAGAGCATCGAGCCGATTCGGTCACTGTGGAATACCTGGTCTCCGGCTGTTGAGTTTCTGATTGGTTGGGTGAGAGGCTACCTAGACTTGCTTGATTGGGTGATCCCTTTTCTGTCCCCTGTTGCAGTAGCTGAATTAGGCGCACACTTTTGCTCATTTTGTTCAGTAGTGCTGCTGCTGAGGCAGGAATCATTCAATAATACTGCTAGTAGTCTAAGACTCCAATTCAATCTAAAGTGTGAAGTGAACTAAGGAGAAGGTTAAATCTAACAGTTATCTTTGTCGGCTTTATTTCTTTGTTCGCCGATGGCTCAGGTGAGTAGCTAAGCTAGTAGGCGCCGGTCACAGTGGACCAATGGCAAGGCAGTTCTCAGTCGACCAATCTAACAAATCAGTGAGCAAAACTGCCAAAAGTGCAGAATCGGCGCCAGAGATGTACTTTGTGCACTCTAGGGTAGCCAAGCGGCTCGGGTAAATGAATCATGCGGTCTCTGAAGTTCGAGTTAGCCTATCATCAGCGCTATGAGAGGCTAGTTGGCGCGTTGAAGGCTAAAAGTACATATCTTCGTATTTAGCAATGTAATAGTACATGTAGCTACCCCATAGACTCGCCACCGCAAGAATCCCCTGCACAAGTCCCCTCTGTACCTGCATGGCCAATGCGATCTAGTCCCAGCAGTGTCCCTTATCATCGGCTATGACTTCGAGATTGACAGCAAAAAGACACTAGTTGGCAGGTAAGTGCAAAGCCCCTTCTAGTCGGAAGCCCGATTTCGAGAGTCCCGGTGTGGTGAGCCAGGGCGCACGGGCTGGTGGCAGCAAGTTAGTTGATCTGTGGATTAGCTAATTTCTACTTTCAAAATTCTCCCTGCTCGTCTCTCGCTGTCCCTCTCTTAGCTATAGGACCTAGACTGCTCGCCACACGATCAAGCTACCATGGGGCTGACCATCTGACAGGAGTGGGGGGCCAGGTCTCTAATTGATTTATTTCTGAGCCTGAGGCCCGAAGGCT
Source organism: Macrostomum lignano (assembly GCA_002269645.1). Taxonomy (NCBI): domain Eukaryota; kingdom Metazoa; phylum Platyhelminthes; family Macrostomidae; genus Macrostomum; species Macrostomum lignano. The sequence continues at coordinate 61,137 of NIVC01001757.1, read as the reverse complement.
TCCCTAACAAGGAGCCCGAAGGTCGAAACCCATCAAATGGTGGCAGCGGTGGGATATGGTAAACACTAGCCGGTAAGAAGTGGTAAAGTGCTCACCGGTAGTGATGGCTGGTAAATGGCAAATTATGACAATAATAAAATCGAGTTGCGCCGTTTAGATTTCAAAATAGGGAATTTAGGTTTCTTTCAAATTACTGTAAGTAGTCAGTTGCGATAGCTTTTCAAGTCTGAATTATGAGAGTCCAAAAATGCACAAAAAATTTATGCTACTGGAACCAAAAAAATTACTAGTATGAATTGCTTACCATTAAATGCATGCCTATTCAAAAAATCAACCAAAAAAAATATAAAATTCAAAAAGCCAGAGCATATAAAAAAAATCAACCCCGCACATATAACTCTCTCAGCTTGATCAGTTATCTAGGCTCTCTGCTTAGTTCTCCAGTTTTGATTTCAGCCAGCTAATTATGCGGAAAATAGAGACTTAGGATAGTTCTTGTACTTTTGCTAAACAGAAAAGTTTCGAACTGATCACTCGAAATTAAGCTATTAATTTTTGTCGTGTAGACAAGAGGCCATTATCCGAATGATAATGCTTCCTCGGCCAAAACGTTCATTATAGAATGCTGACAGCGCTCGTAGTTTTTGTCTTGTTTGCAAAATTTAGAATCAGGCAGCTTTTTGGATGTGCGAAGCCTTGGTTTCATACGCAGGGCCTCACGGGTTTTGGGTTCAAAGGTTATACTCTGGAGCAGATTAGTACGGGACAGTCGGATTAGCGTACTGTGTGATTATAGTATCATTTCGATTTAAATCGGGGTGTTCTATCTGAGTGCTTCCACGAATTGTTGTCCGCTATTCGGGCTTTGGTGGTATAAATCGCCTTAAGTGGCAACGGAGAGCTCAAATTCCCACCGCAATTCTCGGTATTCCGGCTAACAATGGCAAGTGCTGTGCCGTTGGGCCTCTGGATGCGCTGGGTCAGACATCCATGTCCTGAAAAATATGTCTGGGGTTGATGGCTACCGGAACGCGAGAACAGCCACGCTACTTTGGGTTTGGGTACAGAATTGTGAGGTCTGAAGTTACTTTAAGTTCGTACATTTACCATCTGCTTAGCCTAGGAGTCTGGGAAGTGTGTAGGTATTACTTTCAGTAGTACAGTTTGCCAGTGCACATGTAATTTTTCCTGGTTGCGGAATTTAGGGTTTGGAAGTTTGCTTTTGCTCTTTTGGTTCTTTCTTAGAATCGGAGGGGTATCTAATGTAAATACAGTAAGGAAAGCGGAGAGAATTACCCACACGGTGCCATGGTAGTATGTGCGAATTCCAGCTACCGCTCTGGTTAACGATTCTGCAGAGAGCAGAAAACGCCGTGGCTATTCATTTTTATGATAGCAAGAGGAGGGGAGCGCAGCTTTGTCTGGACAGACTCTACTGACTCAAGACACAGATGTCTTCTGTGGTTCGCCGCTATAAAAATACCCGACCCGATAACGTAGGGTCATAATATTTGACAAACTTTCCTGCTGCCCATAGCTTTTTCTATGATCAAAAGTCTTAGGGACCGTGCCATAAGGTTTTGTTGCGGAGTGAACACTACACTACGGACCTGCTTAACTCCTTGTGTATTATCTGTCTGTTCGCGAGTATCGTATATTAGGTGTAATCCGCCCTCACCGGTCAATGCTGACGAAAGCTACACAGAGGGGCCACTGGGCGCGCTGGGTCAGACGTCCAAGTTCCGCTAAAAGATCAGCCTTGATGGGGATTGTGAATCTGTCTAGCCGTAGCAGCACCCGGACGGTTTCCTAGTGGCGATACCACGCAGGAGAGCTCTGATACACATGAGGTGCCCACATATTGGCGCCTGCAATTTAGACTAATGAGAGCTGATGAGACCCTCCATGATTTACTAGCCCATCAAAATTATTCGGAAGCAAAAAAGAGCCGCTCAGAGAGAAAGAGAGACTGAGACTGTAGTAGCCTGCGGAAAGCTGTGGCCTTAGCCCAGTTGAGAACCAGTGAGTTTAAAAGCAGCAATTCGAGAAAATCCGAGATCGGATTCAAGACAGAGACAGAAGGATTTTAGGTGTGAAAAAATTTGAGTCAAGTGTGACTGCGGTGTGAGTGGAATAAGTGAAGTTTCCGCTTCGTTGGTTTTTGCATATTTTTCCATTTTTGTGCTGTGTTTGCGATCATTATCGCAAGCCCCGCGCTCGTATTGTACGCTTTTTGTATATAGATCGCGTATCTTTTGCTTATTTGCGTGTTTTATGCTTTTTGCTTATTTTTGCTTGTAATTGATTGTTTTAGCTTTGAGCTCCCCAACTCGCGGCGCTCAACCCCCCATTGCTTACTTGTGTCAAAACCCTACCCCAGTTAGGCTTTTTGCACAATCTCCTCCCCCCCTTCCCCCCATTCGATTCGATTCATTGCCATTGTCTTGCTTTGATGCAGACACCCAATTTCGGCTAGTAGCCAATTGCATTCATTTTTTCCGCCCGGTTCAGATTTTCATCCTTTAGTTCTGTCCCGGCAACTGGTGTTGTGCCCGAACTATGGAAACATGTAATTACAGTACTAGTGGAGTAGGAGGGTTCGGTAGTAACGAGAGTTTTTATACCGAATCAGAATCAGAGGTAGGAGAGCCCCCACCTTTTCCTGGGGCTAGCCTGCCGCCAACTAGGATGGAGACTAACCAAAGAATCCCGTTTCACGTCGCACCTTTCAACGGGCGCAACGAGAATGTCTTCTTATGGTTTAAACGTTTAGAATTTAAGTTCCAATCGGAGTGCATTCACAGGGGGTTGAGAAAGCGAATACCTTGATAAATCACTTAGAAGGAGACTGGCGAGATGTGGCAATCTTCCACCGGTGCAGAGGTCGAAGTTATCACGAAATCAAGGACATAATCATCAGCCAGGTAGTTCAAGCGTACACCCAACTCGCCCGAAGGAACATGATTGAGGAAATTTGCCAACGAGAAAACGAGAGCCGCCCTGTCTTCGTCGCCCGTTTGTCTTGCACGATCGATTGGTTAGCTGCGGAGTTCCCACCCAACTTGCGAGAAAAGGAGAAGCTTAGGGTTTACCTCACTCAGGCCAGAGCATCGAAGGAGATTAGGACGCAACTCATCACTTCAGGCCTCTCAAAGGTTGAAGCCCTTCTGCAAAGGCATGAGGAGTTAGAAGAGGCGCAGTGCCTTGCTGATCAGATAGAGCGGAAGCTGCGGGCAGAAAGGGAGATCCCCGAGGAAACAGAGGTTGAGGTGGTAGACGATCGTAGCATGTGGGTAGAAGTCGATGAGGACACTCTCATTCCGGCGTGGAGTGAGAAGTCTTTTGAGGCCAAGCTTAGTGAAGGTCAGGTTGGTGAAGGCGAGAGTTGGTACATGGAGGGTGACGCCGATCTTGAGGAGGAACCGATTCAAGTTGCTCGTACTGTCTCAGTCGCACACGAAGGATTTCTAAGGGTCCATGTTATGAATTTGGATGATGAAGATATCATGTTGAGAAAGGGGGCCCGACTTGGGCGCGCCTGGAGGGCAAGGAACATTGAAGGGCTACCCGAATTCGAAGCCCCCCCCAATGCCAGTGGCCACCGTCAACCGGCTGCGAGCCGAAGCTGATGATCCAGCTTGGTTGAACGAGTTGGACGTGGGCGCGCAATTGTCTGAAGATCAGAAAGAAGACCTGCTAGATTTGTTTCGAAGAAATCGCGACCGCTTTGCAGCAGATGAGGCAGAACTAGAAGTGACCGACGTGGTCTCTCACGAGATTAAGCTCACGAACAAAGAGCCAATCAAGATGGCGGCTCGGCGACTCCCGCAGGCATACCAAGGAGAGGTCCGTGAGCAGGTGAAAGGATGGATTGATGCAGGGAAGGTGTCTGTTTCCACCAGTCCATACTCCGCCGCGCTAGTCTTGGTGCCCAAGAAAAGCGGAGAGCTTCGGATTTGCATCGACTATCGTGAAATCAATGACCGAAGCACCGCCGAGGTGACCCCACTTCCGAGGATCGATGAAATTCTTTCGTCACTGGGTGGCAATAAGTTCTTCTCCTCTTTGGACTTACGGTCTGGGTATCACCAGGTTCCGATTGATCCCGAGTGCAAACCATTCACTGCCTTTGCTGTTCCTAATATGGGACTATTTGAGTGGAATGTCATGCCTTTTGGTCTCAAAGGAGCCCCATCGACTTTCTCCAGGCTCATGAGTATCGTATTGGCTGAACTGCAGCCCTCAGTGGCCATGGCGTACATTGACGACGTCCTGGTGTACTCCAAAGATTGGGAGTCGCACCTTCACCACTTGCAATTGGTGCTCAATAAGCTCAGGGCTGCGAAGCTCAAGCTCAAGCCTAGCAAATGTTCCTTCGCAAAGCCAGAATTAGACTTCCTGGGTTTCCGCGTCTCAGAGGCGGGAATCTCTACCGATCCGCACAAGGTTTGTGCAGTTCAAGACTGGCCAAGACCCAGGACGGTCAAGGAAATCCAGTCATTCCTTGGGTTTGTGAACTATTATCGCCAGTTTGTCCCCGACTTTAGTGAACTAGCAAGCAAGTTGACCCAACTTACGAGGAAAGGGACAAAGAATGTTGCCCAAAAGTGGGGAGCCGAGCATGAAGCTGCGTTCCTAGAACTCAAGAAGAGGCTAGTGAGCGCACCAGTGCTTGCCCATCCAAACTTCGAACTAGGAGCTGGCGAGTTCATCCTTGACTGTGACGCAAGTCTAAACTCCATTGGGGCGGTGCTCAGTCAGAGACAGGAAGATGGGAGCGAGAGAGTCATCGCTTTTGGCAGTAAGACTCTTAGCAAGACTGAGATGAATCATTGCGTCACTAAGCTTGAAATGAAAAGCCTTGTGTTCTTCACTGGTCACTTCCGCTACTATCTCCTGGGGCGACCGTTTCTTGTCCGAACCGATCATCGTTCGCTAAAGTGGCTGAAGAATTTCAAGGATCCGGCTGGTATGATTGCTCGGTGGATTAACCATCTAGCCGAGTACGACTTCACGGTCGAATACCGCCCGGGGAGGTTGCACACGAACGCCGACGCTCTTAGCAGGCGTCCGGCTCACCGACACGGCGACTGTCCAGTCTGTCGTCCGTCAGAAGAAGGCGTCGCCGTGCAGCCTGAAGAAGAGTTGCCGATCCAACTGACTGCCGAAGTTCGGGCCGTGTTCACGGAACCGCCGACGCGAGAATCCAGGTTTGGCAGATTGGTGACTGTGGCCGAAATCGAGAAAAAACAGCTGGAAGACCCCATTTTGAGAGAGGTCTGGCGACTGAAAAAAGATGACGCAAAATGTCCGGAGCGCTTACCAGACCAGCCACAGAGTCTCCTGTTCCGGAAGTTAGCCAGTGTGTGGGGCATCCTTGAGGTCGAAGAAGGGGTGCTGAAAATCAACACGGATGGCAGCATGCATGGGAAGAAGATAGTACTCCCCGAGGCCTTGGATGAGAAAGTATTTCGGTCACTTCACGACGAACCACTCGCAGGACATTTCGGACGCAACAAAGTCGCCGAAAGATTTAAGCTGCGGTTTTGGCGTCCAGGATTGACGAAACGCATTCAAGAGCTATGCGCTGCATGTGAGGTTTGCATGCGTTCGAAGCCGTTTCACGGGCCTAAGGCATCTGTCCAGGAGTTTGAGCTTAGTGAGAAATTCACCCGAATTCACCTTGACTTCGTTGGGCCTCTTGGACGAGGAACGAAGACGCGTAAGGGTAACACCAGCATCCTGACAATCACCGACAGCTACACCGGGTGGGTGGAGGCGTACCCAACGAAAGACCAGACAACCCGGACCGTGATCAGGTTGCTCCAGCGCGAGTACATTCCTAGGTTCGGGGTACCTGACTGGATACACTCCGATCAGGGGCAGCATTTTGAGTCTCGGAAATTTAAACGATTCTGTGACACGATGGGAATCAGGAAGACTCGAACGACGCCTTATCACCCACAAGGCAACGGAATGGCTGAAGTCCAGCATCGAACGCTGAAAATGTTGCTCACGACCTTGCTGGAAAAGGATCACAAGGATTGGGATGAGGAAATGCCTTCCTGCCTAATGGCAATGCGGTCGAGCGTGACAAGGACCTCCGGGTACTCGCCGTTCTTCCTAGTCTACGGTCAAGAAGCACGGCTTCCGTTAGACGTCGCGGTTGGACCGGCTCCTCCAGCTCCAGGTCATGACGCCTATGCTAGTCAACTCCTGTCGAGTCTGCAGGAAGCCAGACGAAATCTCGAAGACCTAGCTAAGAGCAGAGTGCAGTCGCAAGCCAGGCGGCCCAACAAGTGTCGAGATCTCGAGGTCGGTGACATCGTTTTCCTCGCGAATCCCGTCATCGAAGACTGGGAGATCCCCAAATTCCACAAGACACATACCGGGCCTTGGAGGATAGTCGGGAAGCCGGCCCCTGTGGTCTATGACATCTCGCCAGTGTGCCCACTCCCGGGACGAAGTGAGACCTTCCGAACTCATAGGGACACTCTGCGCCCGGCTCCTCCAGGTTTTCAACCCAGGCCGGTAGAAGAAAAGAGGCCCGGGATAATTAGAAATGAGAGAGGGCGGCCGCCTACAAGGCCCGCACCAGCGTCGGCAGGGCACCCTTGCCAATCGGAGTCAGAGGACGAAGAGGAGGAACATATTTTAGTACCAAGACGCTGGGTCTTTCAACCCCCTCGAGACCGGCAGGTCGAGGCACCGGTCGCTCTGGATGGAGCACATCAAGAACCCGAAGTGCCAGCGCCGGTGGAAGTTCAGCGCTCACCGTCGCCGGACGAAGCGGCGCCGGATCGCCAACCAGACCCAGTGAACCCTGGTCAGCGTTTGAGGCCTAGAGAGGCTGTGGCGCCACCGGATCGTTGGGGGTTCCCTCGGCAGGTGATCCTCTCAGAATCGGGACGAGCTGCGAGACCGAAGCAAGTCAGGTTTGCCAACCGGCTCTCCTGCGCGAGCCCTCGTGGGACCAACGAGAATGTCTGTAGGGTTGAGCACACCCCTCGCTTAATCCCGAATTGGCGTGAGGTGCTCGATCGACAGATCCAGTTTTTCTTAGGAAACCACTCTTTCTGATTGCCAGGCCAACCGGTCCCGGCTGTGACCCCCTGCGTTCGGTCCTCAAGAGGTCTGCTGCTCTTGAAGCCGCCCAGAAGATTTGGGAGTTGAGCCTGGCGGTGAGGCATCAGCGAAGCCAGAATGCCAACCAAGAGTGAGAAGACCAAGGGAGGGACTGATGTGAACAATCTTTTAATTAGGGAAAATTTTACGTAATCTTTCGATTAAGTCGTTCGGCTCAAGTGATTAGTTAGCGAACAGTACCTATATTTATATGTTCAACTTTTAACCAAGTTATTGTCATGCCGGAGCAAATTTCGAACTCCCTATTTTTCTTTTTTGTGCTGCTATGCCCCTTGTAAATATATCCTCTTATTGCGTGAACCATTGCTTTCTCATACTGTCTTTTGTACCCCCCGATTCCCCTGTGAATACCCCCGGTGCTTTAAAAATGCGTTTTTTTTTCTACCAGTATATTTATACTCAATGTTGTGCCATTATTTATCTCCGCGTATTTCTCTCTCTGTTGTGTCATTGCTTATTTTGTCGTGCCTAATTTCTTCTTTGCTCATTTTTTTTTGTAAAAAGTTCGTCAAATGGTGGCGGAAACAATATGTTGTGTGCGTGAATGTGACTGCTTGCTTATTGTGCTTAATTTGTCGTGAGTGCTTTCGAAATTAAATGTGAAACTGAACCTTGGTTTGAGTTAAGTTTGAAACTGAAATTTAGGACTTCTCGTGTTACTAAACTCACTGAGCCAAGGCGAAGAAAGAGATCAACGATGAGCGAATTAGGTAATTAATATAGAAGAATACTAGGCATAATTAAACTAATAAAAGTCTTAAATAAGGTACGAATGGTCCACCTGGATTAATACGAATTGCTAAACCAAATTAGGAGTGATAAATTTAAGCTGAATTTCGCGGCCGTGCGATACTACTGATATGTAGTAATACTGAGTGTAAAACAAAATGGGATTGTGTGAATTAAATTGGGAAGTGAATGCAATTGAAGCGGAGTCTTGAAGACAAAAATCTTTGAAAGAACTTTTAAAATTTAACACTAGTGTTCAAAATTATTCTGCCTCTTATCTGAGACTTTGTTAATAATACATCTTAAAGTACCTATCTGCACAGCACTGAATGGGCAAATGAGTAGGAGGGAGTGTACCCTGAAGGCTGCTGAGACTGTGGGATGGGTCTGGGATTATCCGATTGAGTAGAGTGTATGGTAGAGAATCACGGAGCTGAGATGAGACTTACCAGTCGAAGATCGGAGGTCTGCAACGGCTGGCCTGGCTTGGTGCAAAATCAGCAAAGGTGGCGGTGGCGAAGCGCTGGCTGGCAAGTCGGAGGCTGACGCAGGATTCGAAGACGAAAATCATAATTTGTGGATGACCTGAGTGGTCAGTCGCTTTTATCTCCCTGCGAACTCGAGGCGGTTGAGGTCATCCTCCCCCAGCAGCGTCTCAGCCAGTCAGCAAGGATGACTCGAGGGTCCCTTAATCCTCTGAGGGTCGCCATTCGTCGGCTGCCGCCAGATGAGCACGGCAACCCCAGGCACGTGGACTCCACAGGCGGGAGGGGAGAATGTGCAACGCATTTCCCAAGCTCCTCGCCCATCCTGGCTCGGGTCGGCCGCGCGGCAAAGGAATTAAGCCATCAAGAGGCTTAACAGGTAGAATCGAGACTGACTCGAACGCGAACAATGAAGCTTAGTCTCATCGAACATGCGCTGTTTATTCCATCTCGCACATTTTGAATTATACCTTCTCGCGCGGCAATAATTTATCTGTCTATTATCCCCTTGATACTGTATTTGCAATGCAATATTTAGTTGAAGCACCTTTTTCTTGATCCCTCTCTTTCTTCAATCCTTCCCTTTCCTCAATTTCTTTCTCTTTTGGGATTTCCATTCTTGGGATGCGTATTAGTCTAATATTTTTAGTACCTATTTGTGAGTAACTAGTTTTATTTTTTACTACTCTTTGATGCGCTAGCTGCGATTTTGTACAAAACTGCGCTCATTTTTTCTTCTTTGTTTTTGAGTTAATCTGCGATCAACTCACAAATAGGGGGGGCATATGATGAGGACGCACTTTTTCCCAAATCCCGCGCTAGCACACGGGCTCTAAACTTACTTGCCTACTAACAGTGGGCAGTGGGCATTTTTATCCTTTTTCTGCGAATTTCCATAGAATCTATACTAGATATAATGTCTGGCCATACTAGTAGTCATAATAACATAGGCGCAGCTTTTTGGGTCATAAATCATCGCTTTCGAAGCTGATCTGACAGCCACCTGCGCCTCACTCAGTGTTGAAGCGGGCGCCAGATGGTCTGAGAGGATGCGGGCGGTAGCTTTTTTCTCATCATTTTGACAGGCCATCAAGATTTATGAGGTCAGAGCCTATTGTTCGGATTCACTCAAGCGTGTGACAGCTTTGACAGCTATGCGTTTTACCCCTAAAAGTACCTTGGGATTAGCGATTAGCGATTTCTCTTTATTATCTTCACTTTCTATTTAATAAGAGCTTTCTAATGTATATTTTTTCATTAATTTCTGTCAATCCTACGCGAAAAGTCATAAATCATTTTGTTGCGATTTTGAGTGATTTATGGCCGCACCTGTCATCTTTTTACGACCCTGTGGGAACTGATAGGATCTCTCGGTCACGTGATTCTGGGTAGCAACGAGCTTAGCCAATCAGAAAATTCGGCGCTCATTTTAACAAAACGGCTCAGCCAATCAGAATCGACGTGTTCTGTTATAACAAACTGCGGTCCAGTTGGCGGCTATTTAAACCGGAGTTTTTGGCCCGCTCGGACGCAACTTCTTCTTACTTTGGCTCGGGCCCAGCGCGCAACTTCTGGTTCCCGGAGCACGACCGTCGTTTCTTGATCCCCGGATTGCAACTTCCCCCATCATCATCAAGGACGAGTCCCCCGGTCGACAGCAGCGAACATCCAGTTAAGAGCATCACCTGCTAGCTAACAGCGAAGATTGTGACAGCATCATCCCGAGTCTACAGCTGCAGAGCATCGAGCCGATTCGGTCACTGTGGAATACCTGGTCTCCGGCTGTTGAGTTTCTGATTGGTTGGGTGAGAGGCTACCTAGACTTGCTTGATTGGGTGATCCCTTTTCTGTCCCCTGTTGCAGTAGCTGAATTAGGCGCACACTTTTGCTCATTTTGTTCAGTAGTGCTGCTGCTGAGGCAGGAATCATTCAATAATACTGCTAGTAGTCTAAGACTCCAATTCAATCTAAAGTGTGAAGTGAACTAAGGAGAAGGTTAAATCTAACAGTTATCTTTGTCGGCTTTATTTCTTTGTTCGCCGATGGCTCAGATGAGTAGCTAAGCTAGTAGGCGCCGGTCACAGTGGACCAATGGCAAGGCAGTTCTCAGTCGACCAATCTAACAAATCAGTGAGCAAAACTGCCAAAAGTGCAGAATCGGCGCCAGAGATGTACTTTGTGCACTCTAGGGTAGCCAAGCGGCTCGGGTAAATGAATCATGCGGTCTCTGAAGTTCGAGTTAGCCTATCATCAGCGCTATGAGAGGCTAGTTGGCGCGTTGAAGGCTAAAAGTACATATCTTCGTATTTAGCAATGTAATAGTACATGTAGCTACCCCATAGACTCGCCACCGCAAGAATCCCCTGCACAAGTCCCCTCTGTACCTGCATGGCCAATGCGATCTAGTCCCAGCAGTGTCCCTTATCATCGGCTATGACTTCGAGATTGACAGCAAAAAGACACTAGTTGGCAGGTAAGTGCAAAGCCCCTTCTAGTCGGAAGCCCGATTTCGAGAGTCCCGGTGTGGTGAGCCAGGGCGCACGGGCTGGTGGCAGCAAGTTAGTTGATCTGTGGATTAGCTAATTTCTACTTTCAAAATTCTCCCTGCTCGTCTCTCGCTGTCCCTCTCTTAGCTATAGGACCTAGACTGCTCGCCACACGATCAAGCTACCATGGGGCTGACCATCTGACAGGAGTGGGGGGCCAGGTCTTGATTTATTTCTGAGCCTGAGGCCCGAAGGCTTCCCTAACAAGGAGCCCGAAGGTCGAAACCCATCAGAATCATTTAGTCATGATGATTATTGAGAATCATTTAGTGATGATGATTATTGAGAAGCATTTAGTGATAATGATTTTTGAGAATCATTTAGTGATAATGATTATTGAGAATCATTTAGTGATGATTATTGAGAATCATTTTAGTCATGATGATTATAGAGAATCATTTAGTGATAATGATTATTGAGAATCATTTAGTGATAATGATTATTGAGAATCATCTAGTGATAATGATTATTGAGAATCATTTAGTGATAATGATTATTGAGAATCATTTAGTGATAATGATTATTGAGAATCATTTAGTGATAATGATTATTGAGAATCATTTTAGTCAAGATGATTATTGAGAATCACTTAGTGATGATGATTATTGAGAATCATTTAGTCATGATGATTATGGAGAATCATTTAGTCATGATGATTATTGAGAATCATTTAGTGATGATGATTATTGAGAATCATTTAGTGATAATGATTATTGAGAATCATTTAGTGATAATGATTATTGAGAATCATTTAGTGATAATGATTATTGAGAATCATTTAGTGATGATTATTGAGAATCATTTAGTGATGATGATTATTGAGAATCATTTAGTGATGATTATTGAGAATCATTTAGTCATGATGATTTTTGAGAACCATTAGCCATGATTATTGTGAATATGATTTAGCGAAATCACTCACCTGTACCCGTCGCCTCCACCGTGAACGATGACATCGCCAAACTGCCGACACTCCTCCAGCAGCTGCGTCATGACTTCGGCCTTATCTGGCGATCCGACAGTGAACCTCAATAGGGTGCCTTCAGGCCAAAACTGCGGATTGCCCCATGTTGTTCGAATCGCATTCGAGCAGCTGCGTCATGACTTCGGCCTTATCTGGCGATCCGACAGTGAACCTCAATAGGGTGCCTTCAGGCCAAAACTGCGGATTGCCCCATGTTGTTCGAATCGCTCTTCTAGAGGCAAAGTTGCCTATTGCAGATTTCACTATGATCACTAGGCTGATAGCGATGGAGTCTGAAGGAGTTGCCGTGCTCAGTGGCACAGCTGGAACCGGGAACTGGGCTGTGTATAAGTCTTGGAGGACTAATTGATGCCGACTGGAACCTCTGCGAACTTTTAGCTGGGACCTGCTGGAAATCGGTGGTGTTAATGACTTGCTTTTTGGTGTTACAGAAATGTCACTCCCGTGAATCTGTGTGCTACAGAACTGTGTCACTCCCGTGAATCTGTGTGCTACAGAACTGTGTCACTCCTGTGAATCTGTGTGCTACAGAACTATGTCACTCCCGTGAATCTGTGTGTTACAGAACTGTGTCACTTCCGTGAGGGTAAATCTGTGTGCTACAGAACTGTGTCACTCTCTTGAATCTGTGTGCTACAGAACTGTGTCACTCCTGTGAATCTGTGTGCTACAGAACTGTGTCACTCCTGTGAATCTGCAGTGTGCTACAGAACTGTGTCACTCCTGTGAATCTGTGTGCTACAGAACTGTGTCACTCCCGTGAATCTGTGAGCTACAGAACTGTGTCACTCCCGTGAATCTGTGTGCTACAGAACTGTGTCACTTCCGTGAGGGTGAATCTGTGAGCTACAGAACTTTGTGACTCTCTTGAATCTGTGTGCTACAGAACTGTGTCACTCTTCTGAATCTGTGTGCTACAGAACTGTGTCACTCTCTTGAATCTGTGTGCTACAGAACTGTGTCACTCTCTTGAATCTGTGTGCTACAGAACTGTGTCACTCTCTTGAATCTGTGTGCTACAGAACTGTGTCACTCTCTTGAATCTGTGTGCTACAGAACTGTGTCACTCTTCTGAATCTGTGTGCTACAGAACTGTGTCACTCCCGTGAATCTGTGTGTTACAGAACTGTGTCACTCTCTTGAATCTGTGTGCTACAGAACTGTGTCACTCTCTTGAAACTGTGTGCTACAGAACTGTGTCACTCTCTTGAATCTGTGTGCTACAGAACTGTCACTCTCTCGAATCTGTGTGCTACAGAACTGTGTCACTCCCATGAATCTGTGTGCTACAGAACTGTGTCACTCCCGTGAATCTGTGTGCTACAGAACTGTCACTCTCTTTAATCTGTGTTAGACAATTCTGTCACTTCTTCCATATCTAGACTGTCACAGACTGCTGTCACTCTCAGTGTCAAAAACAATAAATTTAAGCCAACAAAGAACGCACCAAGTCAGCTGACTCGGTGGCACCAACGGCGGCAAAATCCACGGATCAGCTGGCCGAATCCTTGGCCAGCTTCGCCAAGGTCTCCGCAATGATGACGTCATCACTGGCTGACATTTGAAGTGCTCTCCATAATAGGCATAGCGCCTGAGACCTGTTCGCAGACAGCAGATTAAAGTTACAACCAAGCAGACAGCGGCTAAGATCAATCGTTTGCGAAAACGCATGAATTTCATTTCTTAGAATTATAGAAGATAAGATTTTAGCTTTCAGATCTGAGCGGAGCACAATCATAGTCTACAGTTTAAAAGTAGGTGTGATACCACCCTCGTGTGTTCTCTGTCAGCCTCTCTTTAATTGGCTTTCATCCAGCAGGCAGCTTTGGAGGCTCAGATAAATTAAAGTTAGCTGTCAAACGAAATGCGCGAAACGCAAAAACCGCACAACAAAAGCTCTCTGCTTTCCCGCAGCTTGTATGGTGTAAATTCTCATATTCGGTCTAAATATGAGCCAGAGTATAATTGTAGCTATGGATAGAGGCTAATAAGATACGCTTAAGAGAAGTTTTAAAATAACGCCGCACCTCAAGCCCGCAACTCCACGGTGGACAGGACAGGACTTATAAAAGACAATTAAATCTGTAAATTTTGTCTTATTTTTCGAATAAAATCCGATCAGTCTACTAATAGTAGAGTTCTAGCAACTTCGAAGTAGAAAAAATAATTGCGGATGAATTAGCTTTCTTAGAAATGATCTGGAGGTCGTTAAAGAACGTGCAACTGTTGTATCTCTTGCGCTGAATTTGGTGGCTTCGCCCACAGATACTATAATAACTAATTAGGCCTAAATTTGCGTGTAAGCTACTTTCAGTTCAGTAGTAAGTTAAACAGAAGCATCTTAATGTATTTTAAAGCCAAGGCTCATTTATTGGGTCTTGCCCCCCCCCAACTTAAACCCTCCCTCAAACCGCGACTTAACACTACTATCCCCCGCCCCAATTTTAATTGCCTTTCTCGGAATTCCAGCCTAAAGCTGCCATGTACATTTCAGTGGACTGGCTAATGTACATTAGTGCTGAACCAATTAGCAAGTTGCTTACGCCTGCAAGCTTGGGCTTCTAAACTTATCAGAAGTCATTTCAGCTGCCTTTATTTTTATAAAATAGCTTACGTATTCTTCTTTGCTACTGAACTGAAAGTAGAAAACTGTTTTACTAAGTATATATGCCTGAGTGGCCCATCTAGTCATTTTAGTATCTGTGGTTTCGCCATAGACAACTTCGAACAAGGAAAATCCACAGATATATAGTATCTGTGGCAAAATCTGAATCTATTTCTCAAGACCATAGTAAATGCATAAGCGTTCTTTATTGGCTCTTGTAGGTTCTTTATACCGTAATCCTAAAAAGTACATGCTTCACCTGTACTTATAAGGGATCAAAGCTCTTTTCAATTTGTGTTTAGGATTTTTAAACTACGTTTTTTACAGACGAGTGAAAAGAACCAAATGCAAGCGCTTTATTCTTGTGTGTGTGGATCTTTGCATGAATTCCTGTCTCCATTTTCATGGCTTCGTTAAAGCACTCATCAATGTCACTCAGTCAGTCAGGTGTGCAAGAATCATCTATCCCATTTTTTGGGATGGAACCACTTCCTAGTTACCTTGATCGTGTTTCGACTAATCTGCACTACTGGGTCATGACTTTGATTTATTTGGTGAGGTAAAATTACCCATATTAGCTAGGCCTGTCTACCTGACCCAAATAGGGGAGTTGAGAGAGAAGAAAGTTCGCCTAGCATGATCTTTGGGATCAGGTTTAGGTTAGACAGGCCTTCTAGCTTCTGTCTAGAAGGTTTGGGATCGGGTTTAGGTTAGACAGGCCTTCTAGCTTCTGTCTATGGCCCATGCCGACTGACTGGTGCAGCTGCTACTCAAACTGGCACATTTGACACTCAAACTGGCACATTTGACACTCAAACTGGCACATCTGACACTCAAACTGGCACATTTGACACTCAAACTGGCACATTTGACACTCAAACTGGCACATCTGACACTCAAACTGGCACATTTGACACTCAAACTGGCACATTTGACACTCAAACTGGCACATTTGACACTCAAACTGGCGCATCTGACTCTCAAAATGGCGCATCTGACACTCTAAACCAAGAGGTTTGTCGTCTATCAAATTTTAAACCCAATCGGTTACTCATACTAATGAGTATGTATTATAAATAGTATTAGAACCATACTACAGAATGGCACTCACATCAGTTGATTTCAGCCCGCTAAGCTCCGAAATAACGTATGAAAATCAAATTTTATTATTTAATCTTGTTTTAACCGACCGACTGAAATCTGTCCCTGATCGCCGCTGTAAGGTGTGGGGTTGGCTGGGTCTTATGCTTAAGCCAATGAGCTGGCTTAACAAAATATGGAATATTAATCTATAAAGTATAGTAATCGTTTTTCTCTATTCCCTATTGTTTCAAGCTATTTGAGTGGCTCGCAGAAAAAGAGCCAACCGACTAGCAGTGCAGCCACCCCGCCCCCCCCCCCTACCTGGGCATCCCTCTCTAGCCAAGCAGACTTCCCTTAGTTTATATAACATGCCAACTGGTGATCCCAGTTATAGCTTCGGTCGAGCGCAATTCATTTTTTTACCGCTGTGGAAAAGCAAAATTTGAAGAAGTGTACGCGCAGTTCTTTACAGGCTTGAGCAGTCATGATTAGTGCTAGTAGCAGCAATAGGCGGTCTGCGGTTCAGCCACGGGCTACAGTTCTGGTGACCGGCGGCAGCGGTTTTCTAGGAAAGAAGCTGATTAAACAACTGGCGAGCTGCTCGGAGGTGGCTGTTATTATTGCACTGGATATTCGGCCCCTGCCCGCTGGCTTCTGTCTGGATGGTACCGGTTAGTGTGATTAATTAGGACCGGTGTCTAACAGGTGTCTAACAGGTGTCTGACACGTGTCTAACACGTGTCTAACAGGTGTCTAACACGTGTCTAACAGGTGTCTGACAGGTGTTAACACGTGTCTAACAGGTTTCTAACAGGTGTCTAACATGTGTCTAACAGGTATCTAATAGGTGTCTAACAGGTATCTAATAGGTGTCTAACAGGTATCTAATCAATGTCTAACAAGTGTCTAATCCGAGTCTAAAACAGTTATCTAATAGGTCTCTAACAGGTGTCTAACAAGTCTCTGACAGGTGTCTAACACGTGTCTAACAGGTGTCTAACAGGTGTCTAATAAGTGTCTAACAGGTATCTAACAGGTGTCTAATAAGTGTCTAACAGGTATCTAATAGGTGTCTAACAGGTATCTAATCAATGTCTAGCAAGTGTATAATCCGAGTCTAATAAAGTTATTTAATAGGTGTCTAACAGTTATCTAATAATTGTCTAACAGGTATCTAACAAGCTCCTAATAGATATCTAAAATGTTTCTGGCAGGTGTATTACAAGCGTCTAACAGGCGTCTAACATGATGTTCAACAGGTTTCCTAACAGATGTTTTAGCTGATGCCCAGCACGTGTTTTTAACAGGCGTCTAACAGGTAAAAAATAGGTGTCCTACCGGTTTTTAACAGGTTTGTCTAAACGGCATTTAACAGGTGTCTAAGAGGTGTCTAAATGGTATCTAACAGGTATCTAATGGTATCTAACAGGTGTGTAAAAGGCGTCTAAAAAGGGCTAACTGCCCTTGTAAAACCGGCATTTTTAATTAAACACCACTACAATTGTTTAGTAAACGACAGCTGATTAAAACGCTACGCATAAAAACGTTTGCAGACGGTTCCACCGCACTTCGATTTGTATCGGCTGACGTCACTGACAAGGCACAACTGGTGCCGGCCTTTCGCAATGTCGACTGCGTTATTCACACTGCCGCTCTGATAGAGTTGGGACTCTACCCGGATGTGGTCCGAATGAATGACGTTAACATTTTGGGTGAGCTTGTCATCAGAGCATTGAATTGGACTTGGTCTTTGACCTGAATTAGAAGAGAGAGAGAGAGAAGGTTTAGAATAGAGTAGAGTAGGGGATGTAGGGTAGGGTAGATTAGGTTAGATTATGGTAGGTTAGAGAGTAGAGTATGTACTAAGTTGGGTAGGGTAGAGTAGAGTTGAGTTGAGTACAGCTGAGTGGAGCTATGTAAAACTGTTACATTAGAATTTAGCTGCAGAGTATTTTAGCGCTAGTGCATTCAGCAACGGAGACATATTCGGCACTACAGACAGTATCTTAGATCTATTGTTGAATTCATTCGGAAATATCTCAAAGTCCCCACCCTCCGCCTCCAGTTTTCTATGTGAGTAGCCTGATAGCGAAATCAATAAATAAGGATATCGATGCGTATCCCCTACTCAACGCCTTCAATAGAAACCTCTCCCTGTTTAACATTCTTTCTCTCTGGACGCCACATGGAGTGGACGCACAATTAAGTGCAGTGGGACTTGCTCTCGCTCTCGTTCTCTCTAAAACAGGACCAGATCGAACCCGCATCTGTAATAGATCCCCCCTCCCCTAGTAGATGACAGCTGCTTTACTTTTTCTAATTTTGCTCGTAGCTACTATCACTGCCTCACTGCTCTCCTCCCCTGACGTCTGTCCTCTACCGCTCCCGACCGCAAGTTTTTTAACCATGCAGTACACAAAATAAAAAAATAAAAAAATGATTAGCGACTATATGCTACTAAGCATTGTTGGGGGTAGATTTTAATGCGTACAATGCATTAGAACTTGCGTCAGAGATCGGTTTCTATTTAGTAAATTAGACTAGCAATCTGCGCCCCCCCCACAGGGGAGAAGGAAAAAATACGATTTCAGTTTTGCTATAAACCAAATAAATCAAGTATAGCTAAAAAAATTTGCCATCATTACAAACCAATTGTACTTGAAGAATTCAGGTAAAGAAATAAGCAAACCTTTGATTAGTCAATGTCGGTGGAACGTGGGGTGAGTTAAAAATGAAAATCGTATAGTATTTCCCGCGGAAGTCAGATCTCTTTAGTGCTTGGGCTTGGAGTGAGGTGGTTTGGTAGAGGCCTCGTGCAAGGAGTGGGGTGGGGGCCTCAACGTACATAACTAATGTCAGCCAATGAGCATTGAGGAAGTCTTCAAAGCCTACGGTTTGGAGTGAGGGGGTTTGGGTCACTCGCTTGCCAGCCAATAGAAATCGAGGAAGTTTCTAGCCTGCGCACTCAACCCCCCTTACAGGCACGCAGAACGTCATAGACGCCTGCCGCGAGTGTCGTGTGCCAAATCTAATCTTCACCAGCACATCGGAGCTCGGCCGCTGCTACAAACCTGTCGAGGGCTTCACCGAGGCCGACATCGACGCCACCGAAGGTAGCGGCAAAGGCGAGGTGGACCTGTTAAATGGCTACGCCACTAGCAAACGTTTAGCCGAACGCTCCGTACTAGACGCCAATTGTTCCAGTATCGGCGGCGACAACAACAACAGCCGGCCATTGTGCACTTTAATAATCCGACCCGTTGGCATCTACGGCGAAGGCGATCTGAAATTTATACCAACGTTTATTCGAGCCGGGAAGCGTTTCTTCGGCCTGATGCCGCATCTGGGCAGTCCGGACGCCCAGATTCAACGGGTCTACGTTGGCAACGTGGCTTGGGCGCACGTGTGCGCAATGCGCTGCCTGCTGGACCCGTCAATGCGCCAGCAGATTAGCGGTCAGGCCTATCTGGTCACGGACGATACTCCATTGAATTCGAATTTTCAGTTTGTCCGACCGTTTCTACGAGCTCACGGTGTCCGCCTGCTTGGTGTGTCCGTGCCTCTAGTGCTGGTCTTTGTCTTCTGGTGGCTGCTGGAGCTGCTAGCGATGGCCATTTCGCCTATAGTTCGCGTTCCATTAGCTTTTACTAAAAACGAATTGTACCTGGCCTGTACCACATGTTATTACGACGCCGGTAAGATTCGGTCGCGGCTAAAGTACGCGCCAGTGTACTCGCCAGAGGATAGCTTTGCTAGAAGCTTGGCTTACTACTCGGCTATGGAGATCTGATAGAATTACGGCCTGACTTACATAATCTAAATAGTGTGATACCACTGTATCCTGGCTTTGAGGCCTGCTGGACCTGGAAAATGTTTTAATTGATGTTATAACAATTATTGCGTCGCACTTGATACAGGCCACTGGCTATTCGCACAAATATGTAGGCCACTGAAGTTTAGCTGGCGGGGTAGAAGTGGAGGGAAGAGTTGTACACCACACAGTCCGCTTAGATAACTGGAGTCAAAAGGGTGCGAAGTTTAGCTGGTGTGGTAGAAGTGGAGGGGAGATGTGTGTACACCAACCACACAGTCCGCTTAGATAATTGGAGTCATAAGAGGGTGTGAAGTTTAGCTGGTGTGGTAGAAGTGGAGGGAAGAGTTGTACACCGCACAGTCCGCTTAGATAATTGGAGTCATAAAAGGGTGTGAAGTTTAGCTGGTGTGGTAGAAGTGGAGGGGAGATGTGTGTACACCAACCACACAGTCCGCTTAGATAATTGGAGTCATAAGAGGGTGTGAAGTTTAGCTGGTGTGGTAGAAGTGGAGGGGAGATGTGTGTACACCAACCACACAGTCCACTTAGATAATTGGAGTCATAAAAGGGTGCGAAGTTTAGCTGGTGTGGTAGAAGTGGAGGGGAGATGTGTGTACACCAACCACACAGTCCGCTTAGATAATTGGAGTCATAAGAGGGTGTGAAGTTTAGCTGGTGTGGTAGAAGTGGAGGGAAGAGTTGTACACCACACAGTCCGCTTAGATAATTGGAGTCATAAAAGGGTGTGAAGTTTAGCTGGTGTGGTAGAAGTGGAGGGGAGAGATGTGTACACCACACAGTCCGCTTAGATAATTGGAGTCATAAAAGGGTGTGAAGTTTAGCTGGTGTGGTAGAA
This sequence comes from Macrostomum lignano, assembly GCA_002269645.1. Lineage (NCBI taxonomy): Eukaryota > Metazoa > Platyhelminthes > Macrostomidae > Macrostomum > Macrostomum lignano. The sequence goes on along the minus strand of NIVC01001757.1, from coordinate 40,888 downwards.
GTGGAGGGAAAAGAATTGACTTGAACGTACTCCCAATCGCAGATTTGATGTCGTGTTATAGCTTAATTTTAATCTTGCTTTTTGACTGCATCGCTCCTTACTGTTCTTTTTGAGAGCTAGAAATAATTATCTACATGTTGCCTTTTGTTCTGTTTTGTTTGTTATTGACCAATTTACTTTTAAATCAATTAATATAAAATATCTTCCGGAGTGAGTTCAAAAAGTCAGATTTATACCCTTTTGATTGTTTTAAAACAAATCTAAAACAAAAATAGATTTTTTAAACCAAAAATTAATTTCAATAGCTAGACGGGAGGCTAAACCCGTGTGTCGTTCCCATGGCGCCGATAAGGGCGGGAATTAAGATTTAAACTATTGGAGCGTGTCTATTTTTATATTGTATAGACATCATATTGTTTGATCAATTTAAAGTAATTAATACCATGAAATTAGTGAATATAAATATTTTTGACGTACTTCTATTGCGAGTTATAATCTTGTGTGCAAACTGTTTATAAAGTCTATTTAATCTGTACCAATATGAGGCCTCAGACAGTGGCATTTGTGCTTGTGTCATGTCTGTGATGAATTTCGCTATCGAAACTTTATCCGAAATTACAATCCAAAACGTTGAAATAATACGGATGAAAACTAATATTCGCAGTTCTCTACTTATAGTAGGATTAAAGATATTTTATTGTAAAAATTACTATAGCGATTTTGAAAGTCAGTTTTTTGTTTAATAGCGACAAAAAATTCTTTTTTATAACTTTGGTTTGACAATAAGACAACTTTATAGAGAAGTATTTTCAATTTCACCCCCTAAAATATCGGAATATCGGAAATATAAAAATATTGTTTGAAATTAAAGGAAAGAGGCCAGGGAGTTTGTACTTTTAGTGTTGGTAATGAGCGCTCGAGTGCCTGTGTAAAGTCGTGTGTGAGCCTGGGCTTATAGAGAGAGGAACGCTTCAACTGGAATACGTACAAGCCTGCATGAGCAGTTGTTGAGTCCATAACTGCCAGTCTGCAGGCACGGGTGTTGTCCTTTCTACCAGCATGCAACTAAAACAAATGCATCGCATCCGTGTACGATAATGCGAGGCCCCAGAAACTGAAGTGCAGATGGTAAAATAAACAAATTTGTTAGCTAATGTTTCATTCATTTATTTTCATATTTCTTGGGCTGCAACATGTAGCTACCTGCTATAGTGTGGTCGGGTTACAGGGGTAGTGTGGTAGGGTTACTGGGTAGTGTGGTAGGGTTACAGGGGTAGTGTGGTAGGGTTACTGGGTAGTGTGGTAGGGTTACAGGGGTAGTGTGGTAGGGTTACTGGGTAGTGTGGTTACTACCACATGTGGTAGGGTTACTGGATAGTGTGGTAGGGTTACGGGTAGTGTGGTAGGGTTACTGGATAGTGTGGTAGGGTTACTGGGTAGTGTGGTAGGGTTACTGGGTAGTGTGGTAGGGTTACGGGTAGTGTGGTAGGGTTACTGGATAGTGAGATAGGGTTACTGGGTAGTGTGGTAGGGTTACTGGATAGTGTGGTAGGGTTACTGGGTAGTGTGGTAGGGTTACGGGTAGTGTGGTAGGGTTACGGGTAGTGTGGTAGGGTTACTGGATAGTGTGGTAGGGTTGCTGGATAGTGTGGTAGGGTTACTGGGTAGTGTGGTAGGGTTGCTGGGTAGTGTGGTAGGGTTACGGGTAGTGTGGTAGGGTTACTGGATAGTGTGGTAGGGTTACGGGTAGTGTGGTAGGGTTACTGGATAGTGTGGTAGGGTTACTGGATAGGGTGGTAGGGTTGCTGGGTATGTGGTAGGGTTACTGGTTAGTGTGGTAGGGTTACTGGTTAGTGTGGTAGGGTTACTGGATAGTGTGGTAGGGATACGGGTAGTGTGGTAGGGTTACGGGTTGTGTGGTAGGGTTACTGGATAGTGTGGTAGGGTTGCTGGATAGGGTGGTAGGGTTGCTGGGTATGTGGTAGGGTTACTGGATAGTGTGGTAGGGTTACTGGATAGTGTGGTAGGGTTACGGGTAGTGTGGTAGGGTTACGGGTAGTGTGGTAGGGTGCTTGTATTGCCTCACACTGTTAGCAAAACTAGTAAATCTAAGGTTAAGTCTGCTTGCAGGAAGCACCAGTTCTAATATCACTTTAAGTATTGCTGCTGCACACGTGGACATTTTATAGCAATGCAATTAGAATAATTCATAATCAGATTCAAATGCAGATGGCCTTTGCAGCAATACAAATATATAAAATAATTCAGATTTTAATAGATTTTGGGCTACCAAAATTTTAAAACCGCAGTTGCTTTTCCACAACCTCGTGTATATTTTGGCTCTTACACCTCAGAAAAATTGCTATAAACTAGAACCACTGCCAGAGCCCATGCTCATTACCTATATCTGGCTCATATCCCCTATCTTCTCTTCACAATGAGCTACAGAGGAATTGGGGGAATGAGCTACAGGGAAATAAGGGGAATAAGCTACAGGGGAATTGGGGGAATGAGCTACAGGGGAATTGGGGGAATGAGCTACAAGGGAATTGGGGGAATAAGCTACAGGTGAATAGGGGGAATGAGCTACAGGGGAATTGGGGGAATGAGCTACAGGTGAATTGGGGGTTTGAGCTACGGGGAAATTGGGGGAATGAGCTACAAGTGAATAGGGGGAATGAGCTACAGGGGAATTGGGGGAATGAGCTACAGGTGAATAGGGGGAATGAGCTACAGGTGAATAGGAGGAATGAGCTACAGGTAAATAGGGGGAATGAGCTACAGGTGAATTTGGGGAATGAGCTACAGGTGAATTCGGGGAATGAGCTACAGGTGAATAGGGGGAATGAGCTACAGGGGAATTGGGGGAATGAGCTACAGGTGAATATTGGGAATGAGCTACAGGTGAATAGGGGGAATGAGCTACAGGGGAATTGGGGGAGTGAGCTACAGGTGAATTGGGGGAATGAGCTACAGGTGAATTGGGGGAATGAGCTACAGGTGAATTGGGGGAATGAGCTACAGGTGAATTGGGGGAATGAGCTACAGGTGAATATTGGGAATGAGCTACAGGGGAATTGGGGGAATAAGCTACAGGTGAATAGGGGGAATGAGCTACAGGTGAATAGGGGGAATGAGCTACAGGTGAATAGGGGGAATGAGCTACAGGTGAATTTGGGGAATGAGCTACAGGTGAATATTGGGAATGAGCTACAGGTGAATAGGGGGAATGAGCTACAGGTAAATAGGGGGAATGAGCTACAGGTGAATAGGGGGAATGAGCTACAGGTGAATAGGGGGAATGAGCTACAGGTGAATAGGGGGAATGAGCTACAGGTGAATAGGGGAGCTACAGGTGAATAGGGGGAATGAGCTACAGGTGAATAGGGGGAATGAGCTACAGGTGAATAGGGGGAATGAGCTACAGGGAAATTGGGGGAATGAGCTACAGGTGAATAGGGGGAATGAGCTACAGGTGAATAGGGGAGCTACAGGTGAATAGGGGGAATGAGCTACAGGTGAATAGGGGGAATGAGCTACAGGTGAATTGGGGGAATGAGCTACAGGTGAATTGGGGAAATGAGCTACAAGTGAATTGGGTGAATGAGCTACAGGAGAATTGGAGGAATGAGCTACAGGTGAATAGGGGGAATGAGCTACAGGTGAATAGGGGGGAATGAGCTACAGGTGAATAGGGGGAATGAGCTACAGGTGAATAGGGGGAATGAGCTACAGGGGAATTGGGGGAGTGAGCTACAGGCGAATTTGGGGAATGAGCTACAGGTGAATAGGGGGAATGAGCTACAGGTGAATAGGGGGAATGAGCTACAGGTGAATATTGGGAATGAGCTACAGGTGAATAGGGGGAATGAGCTACAGGTGAATTGGGTGAATGAGCTACAGGTGAATTGGGTGAATGAGCTACAGGTGAATTGGGGGAATGAGCTACAGGTGAATTGGGGGAATGAGCTACAGGTGAATTGGGTGAATGAGCTACAGGTGAATAGGGGGAATGAGCTACAGGGGAATAGGGGGAATGAGCTACAGGTGAATAGGGGGAATGAGCTACAGGTGAATTGGGGGAATGAGCTACAGGTGAATAGGGGGAATGAGCTACAGGGAAATTGGGGGAATGAGCTACAGGTGAATAGGGGGAATAAGCTACAGGTGAATATTGGGAATGAGCTACAGGTGAATAGGGGGAATGAGCTACAGGGGAATTGGGGGAATGAGCTACAGGTGAATTGGGGGAATGAGCTACAGGTGAATTGGGGGTTTGAGCTACGGGGGAATTGGGGAATGAGCTACGGGGGAATGAGCTACAGGGGAATTGGGGGAATGAGCTACAGGTGAATTGGGGGTTTGAGCTACAGGGGAATTGGGGGAATGAGCTACAGGTGAATAGGAGGAATGAGCTACAGGTAAATAGGGGGTTTGAGCTACGGGGGAATTGGGGGAATGAGCTACGGGGGAATGAGCTACAGGGGAATTGGGGAAATGAGCTACAGGTGAATTGGGGGAGTGAGCTACGGGGGAATTGGGGGAATGAGCTACAGGGGAATTGGGGGAATGAGCTACAGGGGAATCGGGGGAATGAGCTACAGGGGAATTGGGGGAATGAGCTACAGGTGAATGGGGGAATGAGCTACAGGGGAATTGGGGGAATGAGCTACAGGTGAATTGGGGGAATGAGCTACAGGTGAATTGGGGGAATGAGCTACAGGGGAATTGGGGGAATGAGCTACAGGTGAATTGGGGGAATGAGCTACAGGGGAATTGGGGGAATGAGCTACAGGGGAATTGGGGGAATGAGCTACAGGTGAATTGGGGGAATGAGCTACAGGGGAATTGGGGGAATGAGCTACAGGGGAATTGGGGGAATGAGCTACAGGTGAATTGGGGGAATGAGCTACGGGTGAATTAAGGGAGTGAGCTACGGGGGAATGAGCTAAAGGGGAATTCGGGAGAGAATTAACTAACGAGAAAGAATCCGTTTACAGAATCCATGCTCGTAAAATCGCAGGCATTTGTTTTTCATACACGCTTCAGTTCATCTCCATATCGCTCGGCAGCTAGATGAAGTTCCTCAGTGTTCTGCAAATGTTAATGATGGAGCAGGAAAATGAATTGCATTCATGCACGCTTGTGGATAAATCGGTGTTCTGCAACCTGCTTGATTGACAGAATTGAAAGCAGTTGGGAATGCAATTATTAATGAGAATTACGCAGTTTTTTAGCTAATAGTGTAACGAATTTCCAATAAGATTCCGATGTCACCCATAATATGCTACGGCATTGGTCAGCAGCATAAGAACAATGTAAATCTTCTTTTGTGATCTTGCCCTGGCTTAAAGACCCAGTGAAATCGGGCTTAAAGATCCGGGGTAATCACGCTTAGAGACCCAATATAATCAGGCTTAAAGACCCAGTGTAATCAGGCTTAAAGACCCAGTGAAATCAGGCTTAAAGACCCAGTGTAATCATGCTTAAAGACCCAATGTAATCATGCTTAAAGACCCAATGAAATCAGGCTTAAAGACCCAGTGAAATCAGGCTTAAAGACCCAGTGAAATCAGGCTTAAAGACCCAGTGAAATCAGGCTTAAAGACCCAGTGAAATCAGGCTTAAAGACCCAGTGTAATCAGGCTTAAAGACCCAGTGTATCAGGCTTAAAGACCCAGTGAAGTCAGGCTTAAAGACCCATTGTAATCAGGCTTAAAGACCCAGTGTAATCAGGCTTAAAGACCCAGTGTAATCAGGCTTAAAGACCCAGTGAAGTCAGGCTTAAAGACCCAGTGTGATCAGGCTTAAAGACCCAGTGAAATCAGGCTTAAAGACCCAGTGAAATCAGGCTTAAAGACCCAGTGAAATCAGGCTTAAAGACCCAGTGAAGTCAGGCTTAAAGACCCAGTGTAATCAGGCTTAAAGACCCAGTGAAATCAGGCTTAAAGACCCAGTGTAATCAGGCTTAAAGACCCAGTGAAATCAGGCTTACAGACACAGTGAAATTACGCTTTATGACTTAGTGAAATTGCGCTTAGAGACCAGTGAAATCACGCCTAATGACTTAGTGAAATTGCGCTTAAAGACTCAGTAAGTTGGGGCTTAAAGACTCTGTAAATGGGCGCTTAAAGACCCAGTAAGTTAGCGCTTAAAGATCCAGTGAATTTGCGCTTATAGACCCAATGAATTTGCGCTTATAGACCCAGTGAAATCACACTTAAAGACCCAGCAGAAGCCCGTCGATCAGGTCACAGGTCATGCATAGATAATAATGGAGGAAATTATGGAAGTATTCTAAGGAGAAATTCTCAGAGTAAAAAATCTGCACGGAGCGCACAAATTACGTATTGTGACAGCTGCTTTGATGAAGAGCCATGCAGCTTCTCAATTTTCTTCTGGCTAAATAAAACACACCCAAATCCTCTCGATCTGCCATCAGCTCTCTGCAAGGACTCTCGCCCAGAAAAAGAGAGATTTCCTGATGAGGCTCGAAGTAAAAGCAGAGACCATAAGCTGCGCCCGAAAAGCTATTTGCGATTCAGGCCCGGTTCCCCGACCTCTTGGGCCGTGTAATTCTAATGAAGCCCCGCTGCCCCATCAGTCATTGTTTCCTCTTATCTTAATGCTCTCTCAATGTCTCCTGCGCGCGCTCTGAGAGCCCCCCGGTTCACCCTTCCTGGGTCTGAATCTCCCAACTACTCAATCTGTCTCCCCCACATGTGATGGCCAAGTTTCTGGGAGAAATTCGAACCAGAAGGAATTCTGCAATGCGCCGGTTGGAAATGCTGCCTAAGTTCATGTATGTCATCTGTTCTCAATGTAGCACTAATCCCTGAGTCTAATCATTCTAATCCCTCAGTCTCATCATTCTAATCCCTCAGTCTAATCATTCTAATCCCTCAGTCTCATCATTCTAATCCCTGAGTCTCATCATTCTAATCCCTCAGTCTCATCATTCTAATCCCTCAGTCTCATCATTCTAATCCCTGAGTCTCATCATTCTAATCCCTGAGTCTCATCATTCTAATCCCTGAGTCTCATCATTCTAATCCCTGAGTCTCATCATTCTAATCCCTGAGTCTCATCATTCTAATCCCTCAGTCTCATCATTCTAATGCCTCAATCTCATCATTCTAATCCCTGAGTCTCATCATTCTAATCCCTGAGTCTCATCATTCTAATCCCTGAGTCTCATCATTCTAATCCCTCAGTCTCATCATTCTAATCCCTCAGTCTCATCATTCTAATCCCTCAGTCTCATCATTCTAATCCCTCAGTCTCATCATTCTAATCTACCAATCTCATCATTCTAATCCCTCAGTCTCATCATTCTAATCCCCCAGTCTCATCATTCTAATCCCTTAGTCTCATCATTCTAATGCCTCAATCTCATCATTCTAATCTACCAATCTCATCATTCTAATCTCTCTCAATCTCATCACTCTAATCCCTCAATCTCATCATTCTAATCCCTCAGTCTCATCATTCTAATCCCTCAATCTCATCAATCTAATCTCTCAATCTCATCATTCTAATCTCTCGATCTCATCATTCTAATCTCTCGATCTCATCATTTTAATCTCTCAATCTCATCAGTCTAATCTCTCAATCTCATCATTCTAATCTATCAATATCATCATTCTAATCCCTCAATCTCATCATTCTAATCTCTCAATCTCATCATTCTAATCCCTCAATCTCACCATGCTAATCTCTCAGTCTAATCAATCTAATCTCTCAATCTAACCTTTCTAATCTATCAATCTCATCATTCTAATCTCCCGATCTCATCATTTTAATCTTTCAATCTCATCATTCTAATCTCTCAATCTCATCATTCTAATCTATCAATCTCATCATTCTAATCTCTCAATCTCATCATGCTTATCTCTCAGTCTAATCAATCTAATCTCTCAATCTAACTTTTCTAATCTATCAATCTCATCATTCCAATCTCTCAGTCTAAACAATCTAATCTCTCCTATTTCCACCAAATCGCGATCTTTAATCATTTCAGTCACATTGCTAGCGCTAGGAGTTCACCTCAGCACTGCATGGACTGCATGAAGTCCTGAATGCCCTGAAGCCATCAGCTCTGGAGAAAACAGCAGTTTCTGTCGAACAAGAAGGAAAGAAATTGGGATCGGGAGAGGAAAATCCCGAATTCTCGGACAGTTTTTTATGGTGTCCACAAGCCTCGACTTCTCGACTTCCTCAGCGTCACCTCTGGCTCCATCATCTGCTCTCAGGAGATTAATAATTTTTCCTTTATTTCTGCCCGACCCCTGCCTCCGCAGGGCTTCCCTCCGAGAGTGAGAGAGAGAGAGAGAGAGAGAGAGAGAGAGAGAGAGAGAGAGAGAGAGAGAGAGACCGAAGATGAAGGTGATTTACAATTCGCGATGCGCAGAACTCCAGACTCCATTTAGTCCTTCATCAGTCTTGAATGCAGCGGTATCGATTTCTCACGGGTTTTTCTACCGATTCTACAAGACGATATTAGATTGGATTTTTTGTTGTTGGGAATAAAATGCGGTGGGACATCCTGTAACGTCACCTTGACACTTTCACCATCCCCAACCAGTCGCGAGGCCTCTGGGGAAGGCTGGGGAAGTTCTTCTCATTCAATTCAGCAAATCCCAACACAAGTCCGCACCCCCATCCGCCGGTCCATATATCCCTATATATGCAGCTGACTGCTCACTGGATCCCGTCAGTTTGAGCAGCCAGGAACCGTCTCCTAACAAAACGGTTGATAATTATTTCACATCTTTCGCCAGTTGTTGACAGTAGCATCGAAATTCTTTCTGTAAGTACCTGGCGTACTTTTATTCAAATCAGCTCTAGAGAGCCATTGAAGCGCTTTTTTATATTTCAAGCTTTGCATCTCAAAAACTTTGAAAAATAAGCGGCAGGGAAATAAAGGAAATGAGCTGCAGGGGAATTAGGGGAACTAGGGGAATTCATGGGACCAGGGGAATATAAGCCCAGGTGAACCAAGAGGATTCAGAGAAACCAGGGGAATTCAGGGGAGCCAGGGGAATTCAGGGGAAGCAGGGGAATTCAGGGGAAGCAGGGGAATTCAGAGGAAGCAGGGGAATTCAAGGGAAGCAGGGGAATTCAGGGGAGCCAGGGGAATTCAGGGGAAGCAGGGGAATTCAGAGGAAGCAGGGGAATTCAGGGGAGCCAGGGGAATTCAGGGGAGCCAGGGGAATTCAGGGGAGCCAGGGGAATTCAGGGGAAGCAGGGGAATTCAGGGGAAGCAGGGGAATTCAGGGGAGCCAGGGGAATTCAGGGGAAGCAGGGGAATTCAGGGGAGTCAGGGGAATTCAAGGGAAGCAGGGGAATTCAGGGGAGTCAGGGGAATTCAGGGGAAGCAGGGGAATTCAGGGGAAGCAGGGGAATTCAGGGGAGCCAGGGGAATTCAGGGGAAGCAGGGGAATTTAGGGGAGCCAGGGGAATTCAGGGGAAGCAGGGGAATTCAGGGGAGTCAGGGGAATTCAAGGGAAGCAGGGGAATTCAGGGGAGTCAGGGGAATTCAGGGGAAGCAGGGGAATTCAGGGGAAGCAGGGGAATTCAGGGGAAGCAGGGGAATTCAGGGGAAGCAGGGGAATTCAGGGGAAGCAGGGGAATTCAGGGGAGTCAGGGGAATTCAAGGGAAGCAGGGGAATTCAAGGGAAGCAGGGGAATTCAAGGGAAGCAGGGGAATTCAAGGGAAGCAGGGGAATTCAAGGGAAGCCAGGGGAATTCAGGGGAAGCAGGGGAATTCAGGGGAGACAGGGGAATTCAGTGGAGCCAGGGGAATTGCCGACCAAGCGCTTAGCACCCTCTCCAACTGCAGCAGACAGCCAGAAGACCGGACACAGCATGGCCAGCAACGTGTTTCAGCAGGAGCATTATGTCAGCCGGGATCGCCGAGCCAAAGTCACTGGCGGCGGGGGTTTCCGCGGCTGCACCGTCTGGCTGACGGGGTTCTCCGGTGCGGGCAAGACCACTATCGCGTTCGGCCTTGAGGAGTATCTGGTGTCAGCCGGGGTGCCGGCCTACTCGCTCGACGGCGACAATATTCGCACGGGTTTAAACAAAAATCTCGGGTTCTCCCAGGCCGACCGCGAGGAGAACATTCGACGGATTAGCGAGGTGGCGAAGCTCTTCGCTGACGGCGGCATCGTCTGCATCACGGCGTTCATCAGCCCGTTCAGGCAGGACCGCGACAAGGCACGGCGGCTGCACGAGGAGGCCGGTTTGAAATTCTACGAGGTTTGTTAACGTAAACTGGTTTCCTGGAAAATTCCGGATTTTCTACGTTTTTTACGAGAGAAATATTTAAACAGATTCATTCAAAACTAAACGCTAGTACACAGGTTTCGCGCTAGTTCAAATCTGATTTCTTAGAAAAAATTTCAAAAATATTCTGAGTCAGAGGCTTGGATTTCAGATGATGTTACCTGTTGCAACGACTTCGGAGACATTATCGTCTCCTGGCCATGCAACTGCGCAAATACCTGTACGCAGGCAAGCACTTAAACGAACTCTCCCACAGTGTACAGCGGCCATTTGACTTTCTAATAGTCTTTGTTTTACTTTTTCTTATGTGTTTTGATGTCAAACTGGGAGCCAATTTTAAATTTAAAAATTCCCTCGCAGATTTTTGTAGACGCGCCGCTGGAGGTGTGCGAGACTCGCGATGTGAAGGGCCTCTACCGCAAGGCCCGCGAAGGCCTCATCAAGGGCTTTACAGGCATTGACAGCGCCTATGAGCCACCGATGCGACCGGACCTCACCGTCCAGACGGCAGCTTGCGGAGTCCGTCAGAGTGTCCTGGCCGTTGTTGACCTTCTGGATCGGGAAGGCCTTCTGCCTGCTGGGGTGGCCGGCGGGGCTTCCGGGGCAGTTGAGGGAGAAATTTGCGAACTGGTGGCGGCTGATGCCGCTGAACGTCAGGCGATGCTGCAGGAGGCTGAGGGACTTCCGAGCCTGAAAGTGGACGAGATCGACCTGCAGTGGGCGCAGGTTGGCCTTTTGTAATTTTCTTTAAAAGGCCTCAGTAATCCACAAGAATCCCAAAGATTTCCCAAGTATCCAAAAGATTCCTCAAGAATCCTAAAGATTCCCCAAGTATCCCAAAGATTCCCCAAGAATCCCAAAGATTCCCAAAGTAATCCCAAAGATTTCTCAAAAATCTCAAATACCCCCCAAGAATCCCAAATACTCCCCAAGAATCCCAAATACTCCCCAAGAATCCCAAATATTCCCCAAGAATCCCAAAGATTGCCAGAGAATCCCAAAGATTGCCAAAGAATCCCAAAGATTGCCAAAGAATCTCAAAGATTGCCAAAGAATCTCAAAGATTGCCAAAGAATCTCAAAGATTGCCAAAGAATCTCAAAGATTGCCAGAGAATCCCAAAGATTGCCAAAGAATCCCAAAGATTGCCAGAGAATCCCAAAGACTGCCAGAAAATCCCAAAGATTGCCAGAGAATCCCAAAGATTGTCAGAGAATCCCAAAGATTGCCAGAGAATCCTCTTCCTCAGGTGCTCTCCGAAGGCTGGGCGCACCCGCTGACCGGCTTCATGACCGAGCGGCAGTACCTGCAGTGCCTGCACTTCGGCGCGGTGCAAGCCCGAGGCAGCACGGGCTGGCACAGTCAGAGCGTGCCAATCGTCTTGGCTATCAACGACGCAGAACGCGAGGCATGCGTTGGCCAGTCCAGCGTCGCTTTGCGTCGTCAGGTTGGCGACGGCAGCGGCGACAGTCAGGTCATTGGGCTGCTCCACTCCGTCGAGGTGTTCGCCCATCAGAAACGCGAGCGCTGCGCTCGAACCTTCGGCACCGTGTCATCCGGACACCCGAGCGTTGCTCGAATTCTCGCTAGCGGCGACTGGCTCATTGGCGGAGAGTTGAAACTTCTGGAGCACATAAAGTTAGTTAGATAGTTAGTTAGTTAGTTAGTTATTTAGTTAGTTAGTTAGTTAGTTAGTTAGTTAGTTAGTTAGTTAGTTAGTTAGTTAGTTAGTTAGTTAGTTAGTTAGTTAGTTAGTTAGTTAGTTAGTTAGTTAGTTAGTTAGTTAGTTAGTTAGTTAGTTAGTTGGTTTGCTAGTTATTTAGTGCGTTATTAGTGTACGCGCACTTTATTAGTGCACGCATACTTGATTAGTGCACGATCAATTTCAAAGTGCATGCATACTTTAATAGTGCTCGTGTACTTTTAGAATTGCATAAGAGAAACTATAATCAAACTGCCCTCATGATTTATTAGTGCTTGACATTTTTAATCTGTGCTATTCGGTGCATGCATCATAAACTCATCCGCAGGTGGCACGACGGCCTGGATCACTACCGACTGACTCCGCGCCAGTTACGCGCCAGATTTGCCGAGATGAACGCCGACGCGGTTTTCGCCTTCCAGCTGCGCAACCCGGTGCACAACGGGCACGCCCTGCTGATGGCCGATACCAGGCGGCGCCTGCTGGAGGAGCGGCGCTACCGCAACCCGGTGCTGCTGCTGCACCCGCTGGGAGGCTGGACAAAACCGGACGATGTGCCGCTGCCTGTCCGGCTGCGCCAGCATGAGGCTGTGCTGAAGGCTGGCGTGCTGGACCCCGGCAGCACCGTCACCGCGGTGTTTCCGGCACCGATGCTGTACGCTGGGCCCACAGAGGTACCGGCACGGCAACTGGGGATCTGGGAGGCTGGCCCAGCAACTGAGGATCTGGGAGGCTGGCCCAGCAACTGAGGATCTGGGAGGCTGGCCCAGTAACTGAGGATCTGGGAGGCTGGCCCAGTAACTGAGAATCTGGGAGGCTGGCCCAGTAACTGAGGATCTGGGAGGCTGGCCCAGCAACTGAGGATCTGGGAGGCTGTCCTGCCCACAGCAGAAGTCCCTAAGAAATTCCCAGCAGAACCAGTTGCTACAGGCGAGTCCCAATCGCCTCCCCAACCCGCAGGTGCAGTGGCACGCCAAGGCTCGGATGAACGCCGGCGCCAATTTCTACATTGTCGGACGCGACCCGGCCGGCCTACCCGACCCGGACAGCCCGGAGAAGTCGGACCTGTACAACCCGCAGCACGGGGCCCTGGTGCTGGGCATGACCCCTGGTCTTGACAAACTCGAAATCGTGCCATTCCGAGTGGCCGCCTACAACCGTTCGATCGGCCGGATGGCATTTTTCGAGCCGTCAAGACGCGACGAGTTCGAATTCATATCGGGCACAAAAATGCGCGCCCTGGCCAGAGACGGCCGAGACCCTCCGGACGGGTTTATGGCGCCGGACGCCTGGGCGGTGCTGTCCGAATTTTATCGGCAACAACAGCAGCAGAAATGACTCATCAGCCTTCGATTGGAATTCGGTCACTCACTTATCGACAGTATATTCATTGGGGGGGGGGGCTCGTAAGGTTGAAAACGAGTATTTTCATTAACTACTTAGTGTAAGTAGTATAACATTGTGTACATGTAGCAGTTTGGAAGTTTCATACGTAGGATGAGATAATCTTGAGATTTTAATGAGAGAAATCTTGAGATTTGAGTTGAGATTTTGATGAGGCAATCTGGAGAATTTGAGGTGAGATTTTGATGAGGCAATCTGGAGAATTTGAGGTGAGATTTTGATGAGGCAAGTCTTGAGATTTGAGGTGAGATTTCGATGAAACAAATCTGGAGAATTTGAGGTGAGATTTTGATGAGACAATCTGGAGAATTTGAGGTGAGATTTAGATGAGGCAAGTCTTGAGATTTGAGGTGAGATTTCGATGAGACAATCTGGAGAATTTGAGGTGAGATTTTGATGAGGCAAGTCTTGAGATTTGAGGTGAGATTTCGATGAGACAAATCTGGAGAATTTGAGGTGAGATTTTGATGAGACAATCTGGAGAATTTGAGGTGAGATTTAGATGAGACAATCTGGAGAATTTGAGGTGAGATTTAGATGAGACAATCTGGAGAATTCGAGGTGAGATTTTGATGCGGCAAGTCTTGAGTGTTAAGGTGAGATTTTGATGATAAATATCTCGAGATTTGAGGTGATATTTTGATGAGACTATCTGCAGAATTTGGAGTTAGATTTTGATGAGATAAATCTTGCGATTTGAGGCGAGATTTTTATGAAACAAGTCGAGACAATCAAGAATACTTAAATAATGGCATTGGCTCGACATGTATAGCTGCGACCTAAGCAAGAGAAGAAAGGTGCAGTTGACAGCAAAGAAGCATTCTTATCTTCTCTTTACAAGAGCAGCTGATAGTCCAGGGCTGAGAAAAGAAGCGTATGGATGGCTCGTCAACACTTCGCTGAACTTCCCATATCATAAACAAACAAGCTGAAACCCAGGTAATGATATTAACAAAGAAACAATTTTGCATGTGAAATCGTTTTATTGCTTTGTATTAGTAACTAGCCATTATTGTTAGTAGCATATAGATAATTTCCATATATTCTATAATATTTTTTTAGAATCAAAGTTACGCTCGTATTAACAAGACCTGTGTATCCAATTTAGATTTACCTCTCAACAAAGTTTACAAGATAATCATATTTTATCTAGATTACCTAACTACACCACTTAGTTCATAGCAACAGTAGAAATGTTAAAATATTTTCCTTTATTGATTAACCAACAACGGAAAACATAAATTCAATCTTTTTTGTCAGGTTTTTCTGTGTTGTGACAATTTTATATAAATATATATTTTTTAAATATCATATCAACAAAATTAGTATATTATATTTTAGGTATTGCAGTATTTAAGTTCAACTACTTAAATTAGTACGGCAAATTTTTTTGTTTTATTAAATAGGCTTAAATAAAATTAAGCATGAATAATAATATGAAAAATATGGCAATTGAAACTGAAACCAAAAAAACTAGCACCAGAAAAAAAATCTTTCAAAATCCTAATTGACTATCAGACACTTATGAATGAAGAATTTAAAAACCTATAAGTTAATCTGAGCCTACAATGAACCCATCAGTTCTTCCCGCACTGCATCAGATCAGGTAGGGGAGAATTGCCTTGCGATTCTTGGGGTACTCGTCACCGAACTTCTTCAGGTACCACCTGCGGGAGGGGGTGGCGGCTGGTTAATGATTGGAATACAGACAGACACAGACAGACAGACAGACAGACAGACAGACAGACAGACAGACAGACAGACAGACAGACAGACAGACAGACAGACAGACAGACAGACAGACAGACACACTAAGGCAGACAGACAGACAGACAGACAGACACACTAAGGCAGACAGACAGACAGACAGACACACTAAGGCAGACAGACAGACAGACAGACCGACAGACAGACAGACACACTAAGGCAGACAGACAGACAGACAGACACACTAAGGCAGACAGACAGACAGACAGACTGACAGACAGACAGACACACTAAGGCAGACAAACAGACACAGACAGACAGACAGACAGACAGACACACTAAGGCAGACAAACAGACAGACCGACAGACAGACAGACAGACAGACACACTAAGGCAGACAAACAGACAGACCGACAGACAGACAGACACACTAAGGCAGACAGACAGACAGACAGACAGACAGACAGACACACTAAGGCAGACAGACAGACAGACAGACACACTAAGGCAGACAGAAAGACAGACAGACAGACAGACAGACAGACACACTAAGGCAGACAGACAGACAGACAGACAGACAGACAGACAGACAGACACACTAAGGCAGACAGACAGACAGACAGACAGACACACTAAGGCAGACAAACAGACACAGACAGACAGACAGACAGACAGACACACTAAGGCAGACAAACAGACAGACCGACAGACAGACACACTAAGGCAGACAAACAGACAGACCGACAGACAGACAGACACACTAAGGCAGACAGACAGACAGACAGACAGACAGACAGACAGACACACTAAGGCAGACAAACAGACAGACAGACACACTAAGGCAGACAAACAGACAGACACACTAAGGCAGACAAA
The DNA here is from genome assembly GCA_002269645.1 of Macrostomum lignano. Lineage (NCBI taxonomy): Eukaryota > Metazoa > Platyhelminthes > Macrostomidae > Macrostomum > Macrostomum lignano. The sequence goes on along the minus strand of NIVC01001757.1, from coordinate 24,913 downwards.
CAGACAGACACACTAAGGCAGACAAACAGACAGACAGACAGACAGACAGACATACAGAGACACGCACAGACAAACAGACAGGCAGACAGACAGACAGACAGACAGACAGACAGACAGACAGACAGACAGACAGACAGACACACTAAGGCAGACAAACAGACACAGACAGACAGACACACTAAGGCAGACAAACAGACAGACAGACAGACAGACAGACAGACATACAGAGACACGCACAGACAAACAGACAGGCAGACAGACAGACAGACAGACAGACAGACAGACAGACAGACAGACAGACAGACAGACAGACAGACACACTAAGGCAGACAAACAGACACAGACAGACAGACACACTAAGGCAGACAAACAGACAGACACACTAAGGCAGACAAACAGACAGACAGACAGACAGACAGACATACAGAGACACGCACAGACAAACAGACAGGCAGACAGACAGACAGACAGACAGACAGACAGACAGACAGACAGACACACTAAGGCAGACAAACAGACACAGACAGACAGACACACTAAGGCAGACAAACAGACAGACAGACAGACAGACAGACAGACAGACAGACAGACACACTAAGGCAGACAAACAGACAGACAGACACAGACAGACAGACACACTAAGACAAACAGTAAGACAGACAGACTGAGACACCAGGACAGACACCAGGGCAGACACCAACACACACAGCAGGACAGACACCAGGGCAGACACCAACACGCACACCAGGACAGACACCAGGGCAGACACCAACACACACAGCAGGACAGACACCAGGGCAGACACCAACACACACAGCAGGACAGACACCAGGGCAGACACCAACACACACAGCAGGACAGACGCCAGGGCAGACACCAACACACACAGCAGGACAGACACCAGGGCAGACACCAACACACACAGCAGGACAGACACGAGGGCAGACACCAACACACACAGCAGGACAGACGCCAGGGCAGACACCAACACACACAGCAGGACAGACGCCAGGGCAGACACCAACACACACAGCAGGACAGACACCAGGGCAGACACCAACACACACAGCAGGACAGACACCAGGGCAGACACCAACACACACAGCAGGACAGACGCCAGGGCAGACACCAACACACACAGCAGGACAGACGCCAGGGCAGACACCAACACACACAGCAGGACAGACACCAGGGCAGACACCAACACACACAGCAGGACAGACGCCAGCCCCAGCCACTCACAGGTGATGATGCCAGGCCCGCGGTGCAGTGTTGGCGGCGGTGAACAGGGCGAAGGCCACAGCAGGCAGGCTGTGGTTCAACAGAGCAAATCCAGTCCATTCGACAATTTCGGCAAGGAAATTCGCCCCAGACACGAGACTGAACAGTCCGCCTTTAATGAATAAAATGAAAATGTCTAAAATTCTAGACTTTATACTGGGGCACAAAATAAATTGCAATCAGAATCTTACCATGAGGGATTTTGTAACCTGTCTCGCCAGGTTTCCGAAGTGAACGCAAAATCTGATCAGAATGGATATTGCCAGCCATACCGGCTGCGAAGAGGGCATAGCCAGCTGCAGCTGTGTAGGCAAAAGAAATTTGAGAGAAATCAAAATTATAATAAAATATAAACCTTAAATTCATTGAACAATATATATTATTGTTGAATCTCTATTTTATTCTTGATAAACAGTACACAAATTAACCCTAAGCAACATACCTGAACCCTAAGCAACATACCTGAACCCTAAGCAACATACCTGAACCCTACACCTGAACCCTAACATACCTGAACCCTAAGCAACACACCTGAACCCTAAGCAACATACCTGAACCCTAAGCAACATACCTGAACCCTAAGCAACATACCTGAACCCTAAGCAACATACCTGAACCCTAAGCAACACACCTGAACCCTAAGCAACATACCTGAACCCTAAGCAACACACCTGAACCCTAAGCAACACACCTGAACCCTAAGCAACACACCTGAACCCTAAGCAACACACCTGAACCCTAAGCAACACACCTGAACCCTAAGCAACACACCTGAACCCTAAGCAACACACCTGAACCCTAAGCAACACACCTGAACCCTAAGCAACACACCTGAACCCTAAGCAACACACCTGAACCCTAAGCAACACACCTGAACCCTAAGCAACACACCTGAACCCTAAGCAACACACCTGAACCCTAAGCAACACACCTGAACCCTAAGCAGCACACCTGAACCCTAAGCAACACACCTGAACCCTAAGCAACACACCTGAACCCTAAGCAACACACCTGAACCTTAAGCAACACACCGGAACCCTAAGCAACACACCTGAACCCTAAGCAACACACCTGAACCCTAAGCAACACACCTGAACCTAAGCAACACACCGGAACCCTAAGCAACACACCTGAACCCTAAGCAACACACCTGAACCCTAAGCAACACACCTGAACCCTAAGCAGCACACCTGAACCCTAAGCAACACACCTGAACCCTAAGCAACACACCTGAACCCTAAGCAACACACCTGAACCCTAAGCAGCACACCTGAACCCTAAGCAACATACCTGAACCCTAAGCAACACACCTGAACCCTAAGCAACACACCTGAACCCTAAGCAACACACCGGAACCCTAAGCAACACACCTGAACCCTAAGCAACACACCTGAACCCTAAGCAACACACCTGAACCTTAAGCAACACACCGGAACCCTAAGCAACACACCTGAACCCTAAGCAACACACCTGAACCCTAAGCAACACACCTGAACCCTAAGCACACCTGAACCCTAAGCAACACACCTGAACCCTAAGCAACACACCTGAACCTTAAGCAACACACCGGAACCCTAAGCAACACACCTGAACCCTAAGCAACACACCTGAACCCTAAGCAACACACCTGAACCCTAAGCAACACACCTGAACCCTAAGCAACACACCTGAACCCTAAGCAACACACCTGAACCCTAAGCAACACACCTGAACCCTAAGCAACACACCGGAACCCTAAGCAACACACCTGAACCCTAAGCAACACACCTGAACCCTAAGCAGCACACCTGAACCCTAAGCAACACACCTGAACCCTAAGCAACACACCTGAACCCTAAGCAACACACCTGAACCCTAAGCAACATACCTGAACCCTAAGCAACACACCTGAACCCTAAGCAACACACCTGAACCCTAAGCAACATACCTGAACCCTAAGCAACACACCTGAACCCTAAGCAACACACCTGAACCCTAAGCAACACACCTGAACCCTAAGCAACACACCTGAACCTTAAGCAACACACCGGAACCCTAAGCAACACACCTGAACCCTAAGCAACACACCTGAACCCTAAGCAACACACCTGAACCCTAAGCAACATACCTGAACCCTAAGCAACACACCTGAACCCTAAGCAACACACCTGAACCCTAAGCAACACACCTGAACCCTAAGCAACACACCTGAACCTTAAGCAACACACCGGAACCCTAAGCAACACACCTGAACCCTAAGCAACACACCTGAACCCTAAGCAGCACACCTGAACCCTAAGCAACACACCGGAACCCTAAGCAACACACCTGAACCCTAAGCAACACACCTGAACCCTAAGCAACACACCTGAACCTTAAGCAACACACCGGAACCCTAAGCAACACACCTGAACCTTAAGCAACACACCTGAACCCTAAGCAACACACCTGAACCCTAAGCAGCACACCTGAACCCTAAGCAACACACCTGAACCCTAAGCAACACACCTGAACCCTAAGCAACACACCTGAACCTTAAGCAACACACCGGAACCCTAAGCAACACACCTGAACCCTAAGCAACACACCTGAACCCTAAGCAACACACCTGAACCTTAAGCAACACACCGGAACCCTAAGCAACACACCTGAACCCTAAGCAACACACCTGAACCCTAAGCAACACACCTGAACCCTAAGCAACACACCTGAACCCTAAGCAACACACCTGAACCTTAAGCAACACACCGGAACCCTAAGCAACACACCTGAACCCTAAGCAACACACCTGAACCCTAAGCAACACACCTGAACCCTAAGCAACACACCTGAACCCTAAGCAACACACCTGAACCCTAAGCAACACACCTGAACCCTAAGCAACACACCTGAACCCTAAGCAACACACCTGAACCCTAAGCAACATACCTGAACCCTAAGCAACACACCTGAACCCTAAGCAACACACCTGAACCCTAAGCAACACACCTGAACCCTAAGCAACACACCTGAACCTTAAGCAACACACCGGAACCCTAAGCAACACACCTGAACCCTAAGCAACACACCTGAACCCTAAGCAACACACCTGAACCCTAAGCAACACACCTGAACCCTAAGCAACACACCTGAACCCTAAGCAACACACCTGAACCCTAAGCAACACACCTGAACCCTAAGCAACACACCTGAACCCTAAGCAACACACCTGAACCCTAAGCAACACACCTGAACCCTAAGCAACACACCTGAACCCTAAGCAACACACCGGAACCCTAAGCAACACACCTGAACCCTAAGCAACACACCTGAACCCTAAGCAGCACACCTGAACCCTAAGCAACATACCTGAACCCTAAGCAACACACCTGAACCCTAAGCAACACACCTGAACCTTAAGCAACACACCGGAACCCTAAGCAACACACCTGAACCCTAAGCAACACACCTGAACCCTAAGCAACACACCTGAACCTTAAGCAACACACCGGAACCCTAAGCAACACACCTGAACCCTAAGCAACACACCTGAACCCTAAGCAACACACCTGAACCCTAAGCAGCACACCTGAACCCTAAGCAACACACCTGAACCCTAAGCAACACACCTGAACCCTAAGCAACACACCTGAACCCTAAGCAACACACCGGAACCCTAAGCAACACACCTGAACCCTAAGCAACACACCTGAACCCTAAGCAACACACCTGAACCTTAAGCAACACACCGGAACCCTAAGCAACACACCTGAACCCTAAGCAACACACCTGAACCCTAAGCAACACACCTGAACCCTAAGCAACACACCTGAACCCTAAGCAACACACCTGAACCTTAAGCAACACACCGGAACCCTAAGCAACACACCTGAACCCTAAGCAACACACCTGAACCCTAAGCAACACACCTGAACCCTAAGCAACACACCTGAACCCTAAGCAACACACCTGAACCCTAAGCAACACACCTGAACCCTAAGCAACACACCTGAACCCTAAGCAACACACCTGAACCTTAAGCAACACACCGGAACCCTAAGCAACACACCTGAACCCTAAGCAACACACCTGAACCCTAAGCAACACACCTGAACCCTAAGCAACACACCTGAACCCTAAGCAACACACCTGAACCTTAAGCAACACACCGGAACCCTAAGCAACACACCTAAACCCTAAGCAACACACCTGAACCCTAAGCAACACACCTGAACCTTAAGCAACACACCTGAACCCTAAGCAACATACCTGAACCCTAAGCAACATACCTGAACCCTAAGCAACACACCTGAACCTTAAGCAACACACCTGAACCCTAAGCAACACACCTGAACCCTAAGCAACACACCTGAACCCTAAGCAACACACCTGAACCCTAAGCAACACACCTGAACCCTAAGCAACATACCTGAACCCTAAGCAACATACCTGAACCCTAAGCAACACACCTGAACCCTAAGCAACACACCTGAACCCTAAGCAACACACCTGAACCCTAAGCAACACACCTGAACCCTAAGCAACACACCTGAACCCTAAGCAACACACCTGAACCCTAAGCAACACACCTGAACCCTAAGCAACACACCTGAACCCTAAGCAACACACCGGAACCCTAAGCAACACACCTGAACCCTAAGCAACACACCTGAACCCTAAGCAACACACCTGAACCCTAAGCAACACACCTGAACCCTAAGCAACACACCTGAACCCTAAGCAACACACCTAAACCTTAAGCAGCACACCAATAAAAAAGCAAAAAACACCTATAAAACGTTTTTAAATCCTATAAAAAGCATATATAAAATAATATAGCTAGCTAAACTCCAGCTATCAAACACAATTGAAAAAACTTTATAACATTAAAAAATATACAAGCCATATTTGCATATATTCTACAATAAATCATGATAATAAATCATAATAAAATGGTAATACTTACATATGAAATCCCAATGAAAATAACCATAATTGATTATGTATGATGACTGCAGGTAGCCATTATAGATGCAGAAAATAAATGCCAATAGAAATGGCACTGCTGGCATTGGCTTGCCTCCTCTGATCAGCATGGGATATATCAAGGACCTGTAATTCATAGTACAACACATAAGTTAAAAAAATTATTGCACATACATTTTCTCTCTAGACAAATCAGTGTATTACCAGTTGATATTAAGGCCTACCTTTGAAAGTAGTGCAGAATAAAAGGAGCAAGCAAGAGAACTGCGTCCCTGACATTTGATGAGTCACTTGTCTTAAAAAACAATAGTTCAATTATAAAATATACAGGAATTAAGAAGGCAGGAATTTCTTGAATTAGCCAAGCAATTTTGGCTGGAACTGGTGGTCCAAACGCCGAATTAGCATTGCGGCCATAGGGTGAAGGAACAAAGAGCAAAACGAAGAATGCTACGATACCAGATACAATCATTGTCATTGACAGATAGAACAAAAGCTCACTGTGGATCATTTTAACTCGACGAAAATTTCCAACGGAGCTACAGCAAATCTAAATTTTACAAAATAATATAATAGATTAGATACGACACTAGCCTGTATTGGATTTAAAAAAATAAATAACAGACTATAGGTTAAATATTCCACGCGAAGCCTTCTCAAAAAGTCAAAATCATCATGCAATTTAAAATGGTCAAAGTTGCAAATCCAAATTTTTTAATGTAAATAGCAACAGTTAAACCAAAGTTAATTTGATAGGCCCGAAGAATTAATATTAGCTATAAAAAAGCTTTAAAAAAATAAAAATAATACCTAAACTATGCATACTAAACATCTTTCAACTTGTGCAAAGAACGACATAATTCAGGCCCATTTCCGCGAATCGCATGAATCGCAACAATCCGCTCAAATGCGGTAACTTTTTTGATAGCGTTAGCGAATTCCGCTTTTTTCTTTTAGCGAACTCGCAACTTTCCGCTCATTTTTCAGATCGAAAATTTTTCAGTTAGACTTGATTCAGATAGTGGATCGAAAAATAATATAAAATTAGTTTACTATAACTGCCGTCACAGCCAGCGCCGGGAATGATATTCGACAACATCAGCCTTGCACTGTCGCATTTTGCACATGCGCTTCCTTTTAATTAGTCATAGACTATAGACAGCGGGCCCGGGTTGAAGGGAATACACGCCATCAATTAAAGGCGTGGTCGACAGCAGTCACCTCTGCAGAAGCTACGTACACCAGGTAAAAACTAACTCCCACTGACTAAGGTTCTTGACCCCAACTGTACTACTACATGTATACTAGAAATGGCCGATTAAGAGACTCGATCTATATATGCGAGGCATATACACTGTACAAGGGCGCTGGAAACGAGAGGACTTCATGCATACATAGGGCGCGGGGTTTGTACGTGTAGCTGGTGATCGAGCTATTCTAGACTAATTCCCTCCATCGGCAAGCCCCACCAGGATCCAAAAGGGTGGATATATATACTGTAGTAGCAGGGGCGTCGCCATGGATTTTTTGGTGGAGGGGACAAAGCCAAGAATTCTATATGTAACATGTACATGACTAAATTCCTACCGGCCTGTATATTATTTTCAGAATCGGTGTTGTCAGCACTCATTTTGGCGCCGCAGGCACTCATTTTAGCACCGCAGGCACTCATTTTGGCGCCGCAGGCACTCATTTTGGCGCCGCAGTCACTCATTTTGGCGCCGCAGGCACTCATTTTAGCACCACAGGCACTCATTTTAGCACCGCAGACACTCATTTTAGCGCCGCAGGCACTCATTTTAGCACCGCAGTCACTCATTTTGGCGCCGCAGGCACTCATTTTAGCACCACAGTCACTCATTTTGGCGCCGCAGGCACTCATTTTAGCACCGCAGTCACTCATTTTGGCGCCGCAGTCACTCATTTTGGCGCCGCAGGCATTCATTTTAGCACCGCAGTCACTCATTTTGGCGCCGCAGGCACTCATTTTAGCACCGCAGTCACTCATTTTAGCACCGCAGTCACTCATTTTGGCGCCGCAGTCACTCATTTTGGCGCCGCAGGCACTCATTTTAGCACCGCAAGCACTCATTTTAGCACCGCAGTCACTCATTTTGGCGCCACAGGCACTCATTTTGGCGCCGCAGGCACTCATTTTAGCACCGCATGCACTTATTTTAGCACCGCAGTCACTCATTTTGGCGCCGCAGGCACTCATTTTGGCGCCGCAGGCACTCATTTTAGCACCGCAAGCACTCATTTTAGCACCGCAGACACTCATTTTAGCACCGCAGTCACTCATTTTGGCGCCGCAGTCACTCATGCATTTTGGCGCCGCAGGCACTCATTTTAGCACCGCAAGCACTCATTTTAGCACCGCAGGCACTCATTTTAGCACCGCAGTCACTCATTTTGGCGCCGCAGGCACTCATTTTAGCACCACAGTCACTCATTTTGGCGCCGCAGGCACTCATTTTAGCACCGCAGTCACTCATTTTGGCGCCGCAGTCACTCATTTTGGCGCCGCAGGCACTCATTTTAGCACCGCAAGCACTCATTTTAGCACCGCAGGCACTCATTTTAGCACCGCAGGCACTCATTTTAGCACCGCAAGCACTCATTTTAGCACCGCAAGCACTCATTTTAGCACCGCAGGCACTCATTTTAGCACCGCAGTCACTCATTTTGGCGCCGCAGGCACTCATTTTAGCACCACAGTCACTCATTTTGGCGCCGCAGGCACTCATTTTAGCACCGCAGTCACTCATTTTGGCGCCGCAGTCACTCATTTTGGCGCCGCAGGCACTCATTTTAGCACCGCAGTCACTCATTTTAGCACCGCAGTCACTCATTTTGGCGCCGCAGTCACTCATGCATTTTGGCGCCGCAGGCACTCATTTTAGCACCGCAAGCACTCATTTTAGCACCGCAGGCACTCATTTTAGCACCGCAGTCACTCATTTTGGCGCCGCAGGCACTCATTTTAGCACCGCAGTCACTCATTTTGGCGCCGCAGTCACTCATTTTGGCGCCGCAGGCATTCATTTTAGCACCGCAGTCACTCATTTTGGCGCCGCAGGCACTCATTTTAGCACCGCAGTCACTCATTTTAGCACCGCAGTCACTCATTTTGGCGCCGCAGTCACTCATTTTGGCGCCGCAGGCACTCATTTTAGCACCGCAAGCACTCATTTTAGCACCGCAGTCACTCATTTTGGCGCCACAGGCACTCATTTTGGCGCCGCAGGCACTCATTTTAGCACCGCATGCACTCATTTTAGCACCGCAGACACTCATTTTAGCACCGCAGTCACTCATTTTGGCGCCGCAGGCACTTATTTTGGCGCCGCAGGCACTCATTTTAGCACCGCAAGCACTCATTTTAGCACCGCAGGCACTCATTTTAGCACCGCAGTCACTCATTTTGGCGCCGCAGGCACTCATTTTGGCGCCGCAGGCACTCATTTTAGCACCGCAAGCACTCATTTTAGCACCGCAGGCACTCATTTTAGCACCGCAGGCACTCATTTTAGCACCGCAAGCACTCATTTTAGCACCGCAAGCACTCATTTTAGCACCGCAGGCACTCATTTTAGCACCGCAGTCACTCATTTTGGCGCCGCAGGCACTCATTTTAGCACCACAGTCACTCATTTTGGCGCCGCAGGCACTCATTTTAGCACCGCAGTCACTCATTTTGGCGCCGCAGTCACTCATTTTGGTGCCGCAGGCACTCATTTTAGCACCGCAAGCACTCATTTTAGCACCGCAGGCACTCATTTTAGCACCGCAGGCACTCATTTTAGCACCGCAAGCACTCATTTTAGCACCGCAAGCACTCATTTTAGCACCGCAGGCACTCATTTTAGCACCGCAGTCACTCATTTTGGCGCCGCAGGCACTCATTTTGGCGCCGCAGTCACTCATGCATTTTGGCGCCGCAGGCACTCATTTTAGCACCGCAAGCACTCATTTTAGCACCGCAGGCACTCATTTTAGCACCGCAGGCACTCATTTTAGCACCGCAGTCACTCATTTTGGCGCCACAGGCACTCATTTTGGCGCCGCAGGCACTCATTTTAGCACCGCAGTCACTCATTTTAGCACCGCAGTCACTCATTTTGGCGCCGCAGGCACTCATTTTGGCGCCGCAGGCACTCATTTTAGCACCGCAAGCACTCATTTTAGCACCGCAGACACTCATTTTAGCACCGCAGTCACTCATTTTGGCGCCGCAGGCACTCATTTTAGCACCGCATGCACTTATTTTAGCACCGCAGTAACTCATTTTGGCGCCGCAGGCATTCATTTTAGCACCGCAGTCACTCATTTTAGCACCGCAGTCACTCATTTTGGCGCCGCAGTCACTCATTTTGGCGCCGCAGGCACTCATTTTAGCACCGCAAGCACTCATTTTAGCACCGCAGTCACTCATTTTGGCGCCACAGGCACTCATTTTGGCGCCGCAAGCACTCATTTTAGCACCGCATGCACTTATTTTAGCACCGCAGTCACTCATTTTGGCGCCGCAGGCACTCATTTTAGCGCCGCAGGCATTCATTTTAGCACCGCAGTCACTCATTTTGGCGCCGCAGGCACTCATTTTAGCACCGCAGTCACTCATTTTAGCACCGCAGTCACTCATTTTGGCGCCGCAGTCACTCATTTTGGCGCCGCAGGCACTCATTTTAGCACCGCAAGCACTCATTTTAGCACCGCAGTCACTCATTTTGGCGCCACAGGCACTCATTTTGGCGCCGCAGGCACTCATTTTAGCACCGCATGCACTTATTTTAGCACCGCAGTCACTCATTTTGGCGCCGCAGGAACTCATTTTGGCGCCGCAGTCACTCATGCATTTTGGCGCCGCAGGCACTCATTTTAGCACCGCAAGCACTCATTTTAGCACCGCAGGCACTCATTTTAGCACCGCAGGCACTCATTTTAGCACCGCAGTCACTCATTTTGGCGCCACAGGCACTCATTTTGGCGCCGCAGGCACTCATTTTAGCACCGCAGTCACTCATTTTAGCACCGCAGTCACTCATTTTGGCGCCGCAGGCACTCATTTTGGCGCCGCAGGCACTCATTTTAGCACCGCAAGCACTCATTTTAGCACCGCAGACACTCATTTTAGCACCGCAGTCACTCATTTTGGCGCCGCAGGCACTCATTTTAGCACCGCATGCACTTATTTTAGCACCGCAGTAACTCATTTTGGCGCCGCAGGCATTCATTTTAGCACCGCAGTCACTCATTTTAGCACCGCAGTCACTCATTTTGGCGCCGCAGTCACTCATTTTGGCGCCGCAGGCACTCATTTTAGCACCGCAAGCACTCATTTTAGCACCGCAGTCACTCATTTTGGCGCCACAGGCACTCATTTTGGCGCCGCAAGCACTCATTTTATCACCGCATGCACTTATTTTAGCACCGCAGTCACTCATTTTGGCGCCGCAGGCACTCATTTTAGCGCCGCAGGCATTCATTTTAGCACCGCAGTCACTCATTTTGGCGCCGCAGGCACTCATTTTAGCACCGCAGTCACTCATTTTAGCACCGCAGTCACTCATTTTGGCGCCGCAGTCACTCATTTTGGCGCCGCAGGCACTCATTTTAGCACCGCAAGCACTCATTTTAGCACCGCAGTCACTCATTTTGGCGCCACAGGCACTCATTTTGGCGCCGCAGGCACTCATTTTAGCACCGCATGCACTTATTTTAGCACCGCAGTCACTCATTTTGGCGCCGCAGGCACTCATTTTGGCGCCGCAGGCACTCATTTTAGCACCACAGGCACTCATTTTAGCACCGCAGACACTCATTTTAGCACCGCAGTCACTCATTTTGGCGCCGCAGTCACTCATTTTAGCACCGCAGACACTCATTTTAGCACCACAGGCACTCATTTTAGCACCGCAGGCACTCATTTTAGCACCGCAGTCACTCATTTTGGCGCCGCAGTCACTCATGCATTTTGGCGCCGCAGGCACTCATTTTAGCACCGCAAGCACTCATTTTAGCACCGCAGGCACTCATTTTAGCACCGCAGTCACTCATTTTGGCGCCGCAGGCACTCATTTTAGCACCACAGTCACTCATTTTGGCGCCGCAGTCACTCATTTTGGCGCCGCAGGCACTCATTTTAGCGCCGCAGGCACTCATTTTAGCGCCACAGGCACTCATTTTAGCGCCACAGGCACTATATTTTGTCGCCCTGCAGCAAAATTATTGATTTCCATAGGGTCACATGGCCATGGTGGGGTGGGGGGGACAAAGCATTGGTATTCCCCCCCCCCCCAGATCTTTTACTGGGGGGGGGGACATGTCCCCCAGCTGTCCCCCCGTTGGCGATGCCCCTGTGTAGTAGATAACGCCATTTTAATGTCTTTCCTCCTACATGTACATGTGGATGGGTTCGATGCGGCAGATTAGGGGATGTGGAAAGTGCAGGTCCCAGAGCTCTCTCGTGGTGCACGTCTTACGGGGACGCGTACTTAGAAATACTGTTTACTGCTACGATTTTTTAGTTGGATTCGGCTCATACTCGGTGATTAATTCACTGCAGCTTATATTTCATGCAAGGGCGTCGCTATGGATTTTATGGTGGGGGACAAAGCCGACGTTTGCCAGCCGACGCTTGCCAGCCGACGTTTGCCAGCCGGACATTTGCAGGCGGTAGTTGGTTAAAGAATGTATGCCCTCTATATGCTTACACATGTACTGCATTTGAAAACTGCGGACATAGCACCAATCTAATCCCACCTAATCTAATGTCCGCAGTTTTCAAATGCAGTACATGTGTAAGCCTATAGAGGGCATACATTCTTTAACCATGCAACTGCCGCCTGCAAATGTCCGGCTGGCAAACGTCGGCTGGCAAACGTCCGGCTGGCAAACGTCGGCTGGCAAACGTCGGCTGGCAAACGTCGGCTGGCAAACGTCCGGCTGGCAAACGTCCGGCTAGGAGTAATCAAAGGATTTAGGGAAAATTAAATTGGTCCTAGGCCGGGGCCGGAGGTCGCCGGTTCCGGGTACGGGATACTGAAGAGTTTCCTGATGAAGGTTCGATCTCGCGGTAAAACAAAGGAAAACCAAGGGATGGAAGCAGTAAAACGAGTTTCCGGGTCCAGGGGAGCTCCAAGAGAAAAAGTAGAACATCAACGACGAACTGATGACGCATGGCTGGGCTCAAAACGGGCTCCTATTTATAGTCCTGAGATGACGTGATCACGTGAGCGTGGTGCATGATAGTAGTGAAGGCCGTGACCTGTCCTTCATGACCTCCGTTATCAAACAACCCTATAATGACGTCACCCGCCAGCCGCACTGGGATTGGAGGAGAAATTTGAGTGGGGCGCAGGGGAGAAAATGCTTTATGATGGAGGATTACGCAACAGGCGGGAAATCGCTTGGGGATCTCTTGGGGGTCATAAAACTGTCACACGCGTGAATGATTTCGAACAATAGAAAGGAGGTGAAGTTGGTGTGCGGAGGAGTGGGGTGGATGATAAGCATGAGTCATACAATAAAACTATAAAATTAATACAAAAAGCCAGCGTTTTCATGTACTTAATTAAGTCTACATAAAGGCAGAGCCTAAAAAACTTATGAAAGAAAAGAACAATTATAAATATAATGTAGTTAAACATTAAAATACTGGTTTTTATTGGAGGCTCGTATATTAACAAGGCATCCTTTTCTGACATGTTTTTTGCTTTTTTTGCTCAGTAAAATGCAACTACAACAATGTACATGTATGCTTAACACGAGACTTAGCATTAGTCTGCATTATATTACATGTAAGTATGGTGTAAATATTGATATATTATTATATTGGAACAATATTGGTCGCAGAGTTATTTTAGTAAGCACGAAGAAAAGTACAGTATATATTTAAAAAGTCCGTTTGTAAAAGTAAAACAAAGGAAACTTCACTGCCAAAAGTACCAATTAATATACAAATATTGACAGATTTAGTGGCACATGTTCGTCGATAATCGAATCGCGATCGCATGTAAAATTTCTAAAGCTTCAACTCATTTCGATTTGCTTTCATGAACAACCAGCAGGCGCCGTCTGGACGCCAGCACTTCGTCAACAAGCCGGGCAGCGTGCAGTCTGAGCAGACTGGTCTCGGAGCCCAGCCTGTTGGCTGACTCCAGCAATCCGTTGACCTGGCAGAGCACAGCTTGAGCTGCCTGAGGCTCCAAACGCGGCTTACTACTAACAGTAGCTGCAGGCATAGGGGATCGAATATGACAAACCGGCCTTTTCCGCTTCTGACAGCCACGTCTATAGGTAGATTTCTTCGAAACAACCGGTGCTGTTGGCGATCTTGACGATAATTTCTTTTGCTGTCGGTTACATGTACTTTCGCCATCCTGGAAGCAGTCGAGCACAGCAACTGGCGGTTCGACATGTACACTGCTGGCATGCTCAGCGAGTCCTGCAACTGACGATGACGGCGGGGAGACTCTTGCTGATGCTGCGACGGCGGCGGGAGAGGCGGCATGTCGGCGAACAGAAAGTCAAGGTTGTCTTCCATATGGTCGCTACCCAGATCTGTCAGAACCACGTCGCTGCCGCTGCTGCTGGGGCTGAGAATGTCCTGGAAGCCAGCGCTGCCGCCGCTGCCACCACTGCTGCTGCTGGTCTCCGAGTCCAGTCGATTCAAACCGAAGGGCTGCTGGTTTCGTTTCAACGGAAATATCGACTGAGGACTGTCATGATGAGGATACAAGTCTGCTGCTGCTGTTGTTGCCGTCAGCTCTGTAGCGTTGTGGAACTCGGACATTTTTTAGACGACGCGGTGAAGACAATCTTTAACGAGATTAAGGGTGAGATCGAGGATGAGATTAAGGGTGACATTAAGGGTGAGATTAAGGGTGAGATTAAAGGTGAAATCGAACTTCAGATTCGGGATGAGATTTTGGGTAAGAGATTAAGGGTGAAATCGAGGGTGAGATCGAAGGTGAGATTAAGGATGTGATCAAGGGTGAGATTAAGGATGAGATAAAGGGAGAGATTTAGGGTGGGATCGAAGGTGAGATTAGGGTGAGATGTAGGGTGAGATTAAGGATGAGATAAAGGGAGAGATTAAGGGTGAGATCGAGTATGAGATTAAGGATGATTAAGGACAAAGGGAGGGATTAGGGTGAGATTGAAGGTGAGATTAAAGATAAAATCGAGAGTGAGATTAGGGGTGAGATCGAGGGTGAGATTAAGAGCGATATCGAGCGTCTTTCTCAAACTGAGGTCATAAAAGATTGCTCGAGGTCGTGAGCATCTTTGAGCTTCTTATCTAGCTCTAAATCATAATTCTAATATCCTCCTTTACTGCCTACATCTCATTATACAATTGCTTCCCTCGAGTGACTCATACCTGATTCTTTGAAAGTAATCAATAAATCAAATGATTAGTATACTCACAAAAATTTAATAACACTTCTCAACTTCCAGAACCTTCGAAATTCTGTTTCCGGGTTGCAAGTGACGAATTGTGTGCATGTGTTTACAGACAGAATTGTGAGGCACTTGAAAACAGAACACCGTATTTTGGCCGCATTAAGGCAAGGCTGCTTTCATCTTGCCATTTACGAGTATATGAAAAACCAACCGCGCCCATTTTGGACCCCCCTCCCCCCTCGAGCTGACTGGCAGAATCTGCATTATGTAGTCTAGAGACCTACTAGCTATGAACACAATTTTAGATCGTAAATATCAAATTGGGGCTTTTGTGCTCGGGTTTGAGCAGTTTAAGACTGCTGGGGGTGTGCGTCTTAGAGTGAGGCTCAGACCATGGCAACAGTTGTCTCTCTCTCTCCTTCTCTCTTACTTTGGGGTCATCTGCTTTCTTTCTTTCTTTCTTTCTTTCTATTTACTCTCTCGGCCTCTCTCACCCTCATCCTCACTCCTCCAACCCTTTCTCACCCTTTTCCCTCACCTTCCTCTCTCACCCTCCCTACTATCCCTCTTTCTCCCTCCTTCTTTTACCCTCACTCATTCACCCTCACTCATTCACCCTCACTCATTCACCCTCACTCATTCACCCTCACTCATTCACCCTCACTCATTCACCCTCACTCATTCACCCTCACTCATTCACCCTCACTCATTCACCCTCACTCATTCACCCTCACTCATTCACCCTCTCTCTTTCACCCTCCTTTCTCCCTCCCTTTTTCACCCTCCCTCTTTCACCCTCCCCTCTTTCACCCTTCCTTCTTTCACCCCCATTCACCCTCCCTCTTTCACCCTCCCTCTTTCACCTGAAATATTTCGAACATTACAACTAAACTAATCGGATCAAAAATGCCACTGAATGCAAGGCCTTGACGGTTTCTACAAGCAATCAAAACCGCCAAGTTCTACGCAACAATAATGCATGCAGGCTCGACAAAATGAAACATCAAATTTGTCTAACAGGCAACATATGCTCCAAAATTAGCCATCGCTAAAATGAATTGTAGGTATAATTATGATACACTCAAACTCCTTATTCTGCATGCTCTTTCATTGTCTTCTTTCTATTCGCATTCAGGGCCAGAGAAAGATAAATATGCTTTCTAGAATTTTCTTTAGCTATACAAACTTGAGTAAGACAATTTCACCCTACAAGCTCTGAGTGCGTGGTGAGTGGCGCTATCATCTCCTGAGAAAGAAACTGCATGGCAGTTCATTAGGAACTTGAAAAAATCGTATAAACAGCATAAAAAATCCAGCGAAATGCGCATGCGTCTACTAGATCAAGCATAGTTAGTAGTGTAATTTGACTTTAACTAATATTCTGTTGTTCAACACTTGGAATTATGACGCTGCAATGATTCATCCCAAAGCATTCTGTACAGTTTTACCTATATATAAGCTGCCTAACTCTAAACTGATCCCCATGTTTTTGGCATTCTGAATGCAGCCACTGCAGATCCTATCCAAGAATTCTTCTCATATATATTTATACTATACATACATGCAGCCAGGCTTTAGCTGCTGGGTAGAGAAGGCTGTGCAAGGAAGAGGATCGAAGCTGAAAGCAGAAAAGCTGAAACAGGCAAATTTTTCGGTTCAACGATCGCCCTCCCCTGCCCAAGGAATTTTAGTAGGGGATAAGAGTCGAAATTCTGCATGCAATAACATGCAAATCTGCCGCAGAATCTACACGCACAACCGCGGATTAAAAGTACAACCCATGTTAGAAACAATGTGTGCATACATACAGTACATGTACATTAACAGTACCCTGAATACATATACGAATGAAACTTGAATGCAAATTTTCCATTTAGAGGTCAAACGTGCGCCTGCAGAAGTTAATTAGATTAGATGACTGACTACTGATTAGCATAAATGCAAACTGTAAATGTACATTCAAAATTTTGAAGTATAGTTAGGTGCATACGAATATATGTATATTTAACAATTGCAGGAGAACTCGACTGTCGACTACCCAAGATTTATTTAGGTTAGGGTTTAGGTTAGAGTTGAGGTTGGTATGATGTAGGGTTGTTAGTTAGATTTAGGTAAGGTTAAGATTGGAGTCAAGATTTTTGGCTTTGAGTTAGAGTTTAGGTTAGGGTCGAGTTAGTGTTCAGATTAGGGTTCGGGTATAGGTTAGTATATTGAGTAGCGTTTCAGTCAGGTTAAGATTGGAGCTTAGTGTTTTAGTTTTAGGGTTTGAGGCTTAGGGTTAGAGCTAGGGTTTAGGTTAGGGTTGCAGATAAATTTAGGTCAAGAATCGGAGTTAGCTTTTACGTCAAGTTTAGCAGCCAGTCAATTGTAATAAACCGAAATCGCAGCCGATCCATGTACATGTAAACCAATTATTCAATGACACCTGTACAGAGCAGAGCTATATCTCTATTTTATCTTTATCTAAACGCCAGGGACTGGGTGCAGAGAGGCCTAAAGTGCCCTCAGCCAGTCATTTTGGTCATTTCGGTGTACAGGCTGAACTCTCTTATTAAAACACGAGTGCAAGCTGAGGCGAAATTTCTTAATGAAAGAAGCAACTGTTAACTAGCAACCATGTCAAACATAAGAGACATCATTTCAAATGTAAAAAGAAGCGTCATGCCAAACAAAATGGAGCCACTATAAAGCTAAGGAAATTGTTGCACTAGCTACTTGTTATCAGGGTGATGCTTGCAATCTGAGGGATGCTTGCTATTTAGGGATGCTTGCTATCTGGGGGATGCATGCTATTTAGGGATGCTTGCTATCTGGGGGATGCTTGCTATCTGGGGGATGCTTGCTATCTGTGGGATACTTGCTGTCTGGGGGATGCTTGCTGTCTGGGGGATGCTTGCTATCGGGGGATGCTTGCTATCTGGGGGATGCTTGCTATATGGGGGATGCTTGCTATCGGGGGATGCTTGCTATCGGGGGATGCTTGCTATCTGGGGGATGCTTGCTATCTGGGGGATGCTTGCTATCTGGGGGATGCTTGCTATCTGGGGGATGCTTGCTATCGGGGGATGCTTGCTATCTGGGGATGCTTGCTATCTGGGGATGCTTGCTATCGGGGGATGCTTGCTATCTGGGGATGCTTGCTATCTGGGGATGCTTGCTATCTGGGGATGCTTGCTATCGGGGGATGCTTGCTATCGGGGGATGCTTGCTATCTGGGGATGCTTGCTATCTGGGGATGCTTGCTATCGGGGGATGCTTGATATTTGGGAGGCTTTTTAGAGGGAATGTCTGTTGTCTTTGTGAAGGCTTTATTTTGCTATCTTTTTGTTACTTGTAGAGAACAGAGATTCTATCCAGATGTCCCCCATCGGGGGGCGAAGATTGCTAATAATAAAATAAAGTTAAGCACATTAAGACAATAATAATTAATCCATATCTTTTTCAATCCTGACAAATTGCTGCTGCTATAAACAGTTGTTGAATACAAGTGTGTTCCAATTTGAGTTAATAAACACATATATAATATATTTATCATACATACAATGCTACTATACTATTTAAAACAAAACTATCGGTCATACAATTTAAGCTAGATTTAATAACCGCTTACAAAAACACGCACATGCAACGGCAATTGATAAAACAACAAATGATGGACAGGCAGTAAACAAATAAGTAAAAAAGCCCCCCCCCCCATCCCCGGTTTTACATGTTACTCTCTAGCTGACCTCTTCAAATTCTTAATAATAATGAAACAATTCTCAAGCGTCTGACATGGGCTGTGTAAATAGTAATATGTTAAACTGAAATAATTCTATACAAAAATATGTGTTATGCATTAGCCGCACAGTTTAATGTATATTAATGAGTAGGTTGGTGCCATCGTACAGAGAGGACAGTTGCACACACAAAAGACGCAGTGCATGCACAGATTGATGCAACACAATAATCATAATAAGTAATAATAAAGAATAACAAGCAAGCAAACAATTACAGGTAAGCTGAAGAATATGTAGGGCAGGTAATTCATAGATTGGACTATTTACAGAACACGGCTGGACAGACAGATAAACAAGACAAAAACAAATTGGGGACACTCGGAATTTAAAAAACAGAACAATCAGTTAATTCAGTAGACAGAGAAACAGTACACAAGCACAAGAGACAGGAGAAACCAAGATGAAAGTTGGCTGTGTGTGCACCTACACCCTCTCCCTCTCTTTCTAGGCTAGTATTTGAATCGGATAGAAAAATATTCTAACGACAATATTAAAAGTTGAATAATAAATAAGAAATTAATGAAAATATCATAAAAATTATCACAACAATAGCAACGAAGCTCTAACAATTTGAATAGGCCATCTTTTAAAGCTATTATTAAACAACCAGTTTCGTTGCTATGGCAATGATAACTATTATTATTATTATTGTTCCCCCTTCACACGGTGGTGACAACAACCAGCAGGTGCGGAGTCTCCGAATTAGGCTGCGGAAACAGATTCGAGTACAGATCGTCAGCGTAGTGCTTCAGCTTGGCCGTGGCGAACGGGCCGGGCGGGAAGATGTGCACCACGTAAGCTGGTTGCTCCTGGTCGCCGAGATAATTCACGTTCACAATGCCGGCCGCCTGTTTCTCTTGCAGATATTTGATGAAGGATTCGCGGAGACTGTGCGTCTGTTTGCGATAATCCTGGGCGTTGATGCCGCAGGCCACAGCTAGCAGCATACAGAACTCGGATTCGTCAGCCATCTTGCGTTCGACGCCTTCTAGTTGAGTTGGCTCCATGCGCATTCGCTGGACAATTTTCAGCACCCGAGCCTCATCCGGTGCGGCTAATTCCATAGCGGATTTGACCAGCGCCTCGCTGCCGAACACAAAGTGCATCTGGACTCCGGCTTCGTCGTTCTTCAACGCCATCTTGCCCTGCCAACGGACCGGATAGCGACGTAGTAGGCCCTCTAATTGAGACGATTGGGGCGGCGGAGCGGCCTGCGGTTGCGGCTGCTGCTGCTGCGGCGTTGGCGGCGGCTGGTGATGATGCAGATGGTTCGGCAGCTGGGGCGGCGGTTGCTGCTGCTGCTGCTGGGGCGGCGGCGGCGGCTGCTGCGGCTGTTGCCCTACCGCGCCACCGTTGGGCGGCAACAACTGCAGCTGAGGATAGGCGGCCAGCCGTGGCGTAGGCCGGATAGAGCAGGTCCTGCCTGTACTGATTGAAGTACTGCATGTACAGCGCTGCCTGTAATTGCTGCACCTGCTGATGCTGCTGCTGATGCTGCTGCTGTTGTTGTTGCTGCTGTTGTTGTTGTTGCTGCTGCTGCTGCTGCTGCTGTTGCTGTTGCATCAGCTGATGATTGTAAGCGGCAGCGGCCGCAGCAGCGGTTGGATCAGCGGCGGCACCAACTGGGCCGCCAAGTTGAGAGACCATCGATTGAGGCGGCGGCGGCGGCGGCTGAGGATGCGGCAGCTGCTGGTGCATTGAAGCGGCAACCTCCGACAGGTTAGACGGAGGCAACGGCACTGGAGGAGGAGGCGGCGGCGGCGGAGGCGGCGGTTGCAGCAAGATCTCGCCGCCAACAGAAGTAGGCGCGGCCGAAGACACAGCAGCTGGGTGATGATGATGCATTGGCACAGGCATCGAGTGCTGATGCTGCAAAGCTGTTGTTGGCAGCATGTGAGGCGGCGGCAGGTGCTGCTGCTGCACGGGCCCAGGAGTAGACGAGGACGATTCGTCAATGTGCAAATGGCGATACTTTTCTCTGTCCATGTATTTGTCTAAATCTACTCGGCCTTCGGTGACGTCTTGAATAATTTCGTCAATATGAAGCAATGCCAAAGCTTCCATTGGCGGCGGCTGTTTGCGGGCAGGTTTCTGCTTGTGCTGGCTAGCTGATGGAGCGACTGTGCTTGTTGAAGGCGTCGTGGAAGCTGCGGTGACTGTTAAGGACGCAGTTGAA
This sequence comes from Macrostomum lignano, assembly GCA_002269645.1. Taxonomy (NCBI): domain Eukaryota; kingdom Metazoa; phylum Platyhelminthes; family Macrostomidae; genus Macrostomum; species Macrostomum lignano. Next base: position 3,325 of record NIVC01001757.1, on the reverse strand, counting down.
GCTGTAACTGCCGCTGAGTTGTTGCTGTTCATGGCCGCGCCAGTCAGACAGATGGTAGGTTGCTGCTGCTGCTGCTGCTGCTGCTGCTGCTGCGCTGGGAGCAGCTGAGTCTGGGCAATTGAAGCGGTTGCCGCTTGCAGAACCTGCTGCTGCTGCTGCTGTTGCTGCTGTTGTATCGAAGCGGCGCTGGACGGTGTCAGAACGTCGTTGAAGGTATTCTCGAGATGCTTCTTCCCAGGTCTTATTAGCAGTTGCGGTTGCTGATGGAGTAGCAGCGGTACTCCGGTGCTGTTGTTGATGCTGATCATGCGCCTGCGCCTGCGCCTGCGTTGTGGTTGTTGGCGGACGAACGGAAATGAGCGAATGCGAGCTCAGCTTGATGGTAGCAGCCGGGGCGGCGGCGCCATGCTGCTGCTGTTGCTGTTGCTGCTGCAGATGAAGCAAGGCCTCCGAGGTGACCACGGGTGGCTGGGCAATCTTGCCGGCAGTCACAAGTGTTGCCGGAGCTGCCGCCGATGATGCAGGAGTAGTCGATGATGTTATCGGCGCTGCGGCAGACGATACAGTTGAAGGCGGCGGCAGTGGAATGAGCGGCCTCAGATTAATGTGCTGCTGCTGCTGCTGCAGTTCAGCACTCCTAGCCGCAGAGGCAGCCGCAGTTGGTAGCACACTGATAGATGGAAACTGGAACTGATGCGACTGCTGCACACTGGCGGCAGAGGAGGAACCAGAGCCGGTCAGAGAGATGTTCGGCTTCTGTATTGACGACGCCGAATGCGGTTGGGCTCGCTGCTGGCTCAGCTGGGTCAGAGCGTGGGCCGCCGTGGCTTCCAGATCGGACGCCGCGCTGGCAGCGGCGGCTGTTGCGGCAGAAGACAAAGACGACGCGGAAGAGGATGCCGGCTGCTGTTGCTGCTGCTGTACAGACTGCTGCGGCAGCTTCGGAGATAGAATCCGTTGAGCCGACGGCTTGGCGGCAGCCGAGGCAGCAGGTTTGGCATCGGTGGCTGCGGCAGCGGCAGCGTCGCTAGCCAAATTCGGCGGTCCCTCATCGTCATCGTCGTCCTCGTCGGTAGACGGTCGGCCGGCCTGCTGCTCCATCTCGCTGGTGCTGATCCGCTCAATCGGCGGCAGGTCGGGCGCCGGCACGAACGCTTCGTCGTCCTCGTCGTTGTCGTCTTCGACATCGACGACGGCAGCTTCGGGCAATAGCTTTCGCTTCTCGGTGACGGAGCACGGGTCGAGCTGGGCCTTGGCCTCGGCAAAGATGTCGGTCAGGCGGGTGACAGACCGGCCAGTCTGGGGACTCGACGGCTCGCTAATTGTGTCGGCCAGACTCTCGTGCGTCATCTCTACAGTTGACGGAGTTCGTACGTCTTCCGGCGTAGGCAGAAAATCGTCTTCGTCGTCGTCTTGATGGCCAACATCCGACTCGCCTGAGGACAGATGGCCGAACACGCTGTCTACCGACATTTTGCCTTTGGCGCCGCTGCCGGCTGCGAATAGGCGATGCTTCTGCTGTTGTTGTCGGGACTGTCGACGAGCCGATGCTGAGCCTGACGTCGCGGCTTCGCTAGCAGCGCGGCGGCGGCCAGCGAAGAGCCCGATGGTACAGCCGATTTTACAGGCGATGGCCGGCCGCTGGCAAAGTGCGCCTGCCGACGGGTGGCCGACGCTGACGTGGCGGACGATGACGACGGATGCTGTTGGCGTTCTTTCTTGATAGCGGAGATTGGCTTGGCAGGAGTGGCTAAAGCGCAACAGGCTTAGGATGCTTGCGCTCGGCGCCGCTGTCACTGCTGCTGCTGGTGGATCGTTCTTAATTTTACTGGCTGCAGTCGAAGGCTGCGGTCGCTTCGATCGTTCGCTTCGATCGGAGTTGCTGTCCGAATCGCTGCCGCTACTGCTGCTGCCGCTATTGCTGCTGCTGTTGCTGGAACAGCTATGGCTGCTGCGAGCACTGGACATGCTCTTCTTGCTACTCCGGCTGCCAGTGCTGACTGTGCCGCTGATTTCTTCGGCGTGTGCCGATGCTGATGCTTACGAGCCGGCGTTGAGACAGCAGCCGAGGAGATCGCTGGCGGAGTTGCAGCCTCCTCCTCATCATCATCATTTTCCATAGCGTCCTCGTTGTCATCGCGGCTAGAATCGCCCTCTTCGTTTGAATCGGAATCCGAATGCTTAGTCAACGAGCCGCGCATGCTAGGCACCGAGGCCGACGCTTGCAACGATTTCATTCGACGCCGCTTTGAACTCTGCGAACCCGAGCCGCTGCCGCGGTCTCTTCTGCGCTCCTTCGACGATGCAGAGTTAGTAGCACCGCCGCCGCCGCCGCCAGGTCTTAGTTGGACATCGGTGGCTCGACCAGCTTGTCGGCGTTTGATCTTGTCGTACATGGACTCGTAGGGCGACATGGCGGCGAATTCGGCTGCCCAATTAATAGTGGAACTGTTGCTATTGCTAACTACAGACGACTGGCGCACAGTTGCGGCAGGTTTCCAATCTGCCGAGTCCGAATCCGAGGACGACACGATGGAATTCTTCTTACGCTTGCTAGACACGGTCGAAGGCTTCGGCTGCTGCTGCTGCTGTTGCGGCCTGCTGCTAGCAGAGTCGGTTGCGGCGTCGACAGAGATTGACTTCTCAAATTTAGTCTTCTTTTAGCGCTGGCGCCCAACGATTCGTCAACGCTGCTTAGTCTAGGCGTCTTAGTGGCCGGCCGGGGAGTTGACGAAGACGTCGACGCAGCGGCGGAAGCGGCCGCGGCCGCGGCTGCGGCTTTTTCTGATTCCCGACGCAATCGGCGTCGCTCCTTTTTTTGAGCGCGTGCGGCCTCTTTGGCTGCTCGACGGGACTCTTCAGACGATGAGGACAATGAGCGCGCGCTGCCGCTGCTGTTGCTGAGGCTCACTAGAAGACACCTTCTCAGTCTTGATGGACGCTGTGTGACGCGAGCTGCTGTTGTTGCTGCTGTTGTTGTTGCTGCTGTTTCCGCTGCTCCTTACGTGGACAGTGTCGCTAGGCTTAGCTATTGCCGCCGTTTTACCAGCAACAGTGGCTTCTGCTGCCCGCTGTCCTGACGGCTTCGCTCAGGCTGCTGCGGATGCTGCTTCTTCTTGACCGGTAGTCGGCGCGGTTGTCAACGCTGATGATGACTGGGTGACGCTGGCAGCAGTCTGTTGCTGCTGCTGCTGATTATCTGGCTTGAACAACACGTCGGCAATTGAGGGCCGACGCTCGGATTTCACTTTCATCTTTTTAGGCTCGCTAGGCTGATCAGCTAGAGACGACGAAGACGAATGATGATGATGATGGTGGTGGTGAT
>NIVC01001756.1:75000-90164 GCA_002269645.1 Macrostomum lignano | reverse complement strand
GAATGAAAAATTATGAACAAAGAATAATAACTAATAAAGTGTAGTATCATATTAATAATTTTTTTAAGAAATCTACTAGCAGCACTTCTAGCCACGGCAGAAATTTGTGTAAACAAAAAAGAGATGTTATGAGGTGGGTGAGGTAGGTAAGATTCAACCCAACCAACTCAGTCAGCCCATGCATAAGTTACTCGACACTATTGTACTGCAATGAACACAATAGATTTTTTGTATAGCCTTCCTTCTCTCTTCTCTCCCTCTCACGCACGCGCGCTATAATTAGTTTTGCCAATATAGACCTCAGCATAGTAAATATACAGGCACAGCAGAGCCAAAACTAAAACCCCACAATGTGCTTTCTCGTCCGTTCTAACCTAGTCTCCGTCAATCATACAGAAGCTTATTTTAAGAGCTCGGCCTTTCACTAACCAATGCTAAAAAACCTATGGCGCTAATACCAGTGGCGCTAAAAACAATGCCATTGGCGCTAATACCAGTGGCGCTAAAACCAATGCTAGTGACGCTAAAACCAATGCCCAGTGGCGCTAAAACCAATGCTAGTGACGCTAAAACCAATGCCCAGTGACGCTAAAACCAATGCTAGTGGCGCTAAAACCAAAGCCAGTGGCGCTCAAACGAATGCCCAGTGGCGCTAAAACCAATGCCCAGTGGCGCTAAAACCAATCCCAGATTCCCAGCGGCAAAAAAATCTACCTAACCCAACAAACTAACCTGTGCCTGGACTCTACAGCGTGGCCGCGTCTCTGGCGTCGAGGCGTTCCGGTCGAACCGCTGCCAGTTCTGTGCCGCTTCTTTCTAGACGAGTTCTCAGCGTCGCTGCCAGCTACAGAATCTGCGCTGGAATCGGATCTGGCATCCTCTAGATTAGCCAACTGAGCTAGCAGCATCTGTTTCTCCTGTTCCAGCTTTCTCAACGACATATCCTGGGTGCTGCTGCGACCGGCGGCGACTGCGGCAGCTACCGCCGCTGCGGCCGCATTAGCAGCGGCGGCAACACTTGAAGCAACGGCAGCTGCTGAGGATGCCGATTCGTTGCCAATAACAGCATTGGAGACATCTTCTCCAGAGGACAGATTGGAATCGCTGCTGGAATCCCGACGTCTGCTACTAGCAGTTGGATGCCCAGCAGCAGCAGCAGCAGCAGTAGTAGTCAAAGCGCTAATTCGATTCGATGACGCGCTGGTGGAACTGATGGGAGCGGCGATTGAACAGCTGGACGCTATGCTGGCCGTTGTTGCCGGCGGATGCGACACTGTCGCTGTCGATGCAACTAACGACGCGGCGCCAACGGAGATATTCGACGCGACTAACGAGGAGGCGGTGGACACGGCCAGGGTTGCCACCGAGGCTAAGCCGCGCCGACCAGACGAGGACGTCGCTCTTTCGCCGCCGCCGCCGGAGCCTTTGCTGGCGCTACGCCGACGCCGAGAGGAATTAGAGGCCAGCCGACTGTTGCTGCGCTCGAGTAGGGATCGAAGATCGCCGCTGCCTAGCGCCGGCCTGACCGGACTAGACGAAGTCGACGAGTCTGCCGAATGCTTGGCGCCGCCGTGGTGGCTGGTTGGCGACCGGCTTGAGTGACGCCAGCCGCGACCGCCGCCGCCTTTCTGGCTGCCGCTGCCCGACGGGGAGGAAGTTGCTCCCGGCTGGGGCCGGTTGTAGCCGTGCTGGTGCTGCTGTCTGCGGCTGCTACCACCGCCGCCGCCGTGCTGACGGCGAGAACTGCTGCTACGGCTGGATTGCGGGCCGCCGCGACCGCCGCCTGGCAGGTAATCGTCGGCGTAGCTCTGATCGGAGTAGGGCGAGCTGAACTCGTCTTGCCTGCGAGGGGTGTTAGAGGAGACGGCGATTTTAGTGGGATCAATAGCTTCAGTTTAAGCCCGGAGGCTGGCCCAGCAACTGAGGATCTGAGAGGCTGATGGCCCAGCAACTGAGGATCTGGGAGGCTGATGGCCCAGCAACTGAGGATCTGAGAGGCTGATGGCCCAGCAACTGAGGATCTGAGAGGCTGATGGCTCAGCAACTGAGGATCTGGGAGGTTGGTCCAGTAACTGGGGATCTGGGGGTGGCGGATGTCACGTTACAAAAATCGTGGTTTAAAGAAATTCCTAGACATACCTTCTGAAGTGGTCGCCCGAGCTTTCATAATGGTGATCGCGAAATTTTCTCCAGGACTTGTGATTCGATTTCACATAATCATCCGTAATCACCATGTCGGAGCGGTAACGACCTTTGCTGCCGCCTCGGCCGCCAGCACTGCCGCCGCCACCACTGCTGCCGCTGCGACCGTGGACGGCGCCACGATCGAATTCGGGCGGATAAAGTTGCTCGAATATCCTGTGCAGATGATAAAGCAGATTGACAAAGTTGAAAAGCATGCTTGTAGAGACAAACTTCCTTTAAATCTAGAGACAAACTCCCTGCAAATCTAGAGACGAATTCTCTGCAAATCTAGAGACGAATTCTCTGCAAATCTAGAGACGAATTCCCTGCAAATCTAGAGACGAATTCCCTGCAAATCTAGAGACGAATTCCCTGCAAATCTAGAGACGAATTCCCTGCAAATCTAGAGACGAATTCTCTGCAAATCTAGAGACGAATTCCCTGCAAATCTAGAGACAAATTCCCTGCAATCTAGAGACAAACTAAACTGATATAAAAAGGAAGCAGAAAGCAGAAAAAGAAGCAAGCAAAGCCGGTACTCACTTGTAACCGCTGCGACTTTTGCCGCCAGTCCTAGCCAGATCTTCCATGAAATCTCTCTGACACTTTTGGCTAGCAAAGTCGGCTTGCAGTTTCCTGCCGCAGAGATAACGATTCTTCATCTCCATAAGAGCTTTCTGCGCCTCGTCGGAATGATGAAAATATACTAGAGCTCGTAATCGATTGAAATTTAAGCAAACATTTCGAACCCGACCGTAAGTTGAGAACGTTTTAGATAGGAATGATTCGCTAACGTTCTCGGACAGATTGCCCAACCAGAGACACTCGGTTGGCGGGGAGCGGCCGAATCCTAGCTTTGGCTTCTGGCCTTTCAAAGCAACCGTATCTGGCCGTTTCAACACGCCAACAACGCTTTTAATATCGGGAAATTGTACGAAAGCGTAGGCGCTGCAACTGCTGCCGGTGCTATTGTTGCCGCCAGGACCAGTGTTGCCGGAGCCGCTGTTACTGTTGCTGCTTTGAATTTTGATGTCGATGTCCTGATGAAGTTTATTTTAGGGTTTTTATTAACAAAGTAGATTAAATATTAATCCAGCGTGTTTTGAGTTGAGTCGGAACAAACATTAGCAAGCAGTTGTCTCTAATAACTGTCTATGGCCAATAGATAGCCATATAGAAATAAGTCAGGCCCATAGACAACTGGAAAGTACAAATTGCTACACGTAAATGAAGAATAACTCGCAAATTCTTTTCCCACATGTTGTTGTCAGAAGAATTATCAGCAGAGACGAGACAAAAGAACGCGAGTGTACAGTCCCAGACAGTTTACAAAGGACAAATAAGAAGAAGCAAAAATGCATTTAAGAATGTTAGGCAGATCCAGTTTGTAGCGGAAACTAGAACAATTAACGGAAAATTAGCATCCAGAACTATTGTGGCCTTATTATTGGACTAGAAGAATACAGCTAGACAGACCCTGGGGGCATATTGCAGAAATTGCAGTTCAGTTTAGAAACACGACTAAAAAGTTTATTCTACATCTCATACTCAGGCAATACAGCAGAAGATGATATGTGTGTAGATGTAGGCTAATAAAACAAACCATTTATAAGTGTATGAATAATTATAATAACGACAGAGGCCTCAATTAAATCCAAATTCTAGAAGTACAATTAAGAAGCCTCCATATTAAAGTTCCACAATAAAAAAGCTAGGCAACAAGAGAAGAGAGAAACGAGATTAGATGCTCGACCAGGAAGAGACAAAACGCATAGACTATGTTTAGATGCCAGAGAAAGAGGAGAGAGAAGACTGAGATTATGAGATCAGATCCAACGGGGAGAGGAGACTGAGAGGGTGAGATCAGATCCTGTACGGGGAGTGAGGAGACTGAGAGGGTGAGATCAGATCCTGTACGGGGAGAGAGGAACTGAGAGGGTGAGATCAGATCCTGTACGGGGAGAAATGAGACAGAGAGGGTGAGATTAGATCCTGTACGGGGAGAAATGAGACTGAGAGGGTGAGATCAGATCCTGTACGGGGAGTGAGGAGACTGAGAGGGTGAGATCAGATCCTGTACGGGGAGAGAGGAACTGAGAGGGTGAGATCAGATCCTGTACGGGGAGTGAGGAGACTGAGAGGGTGAGATCAGATCCTGTACGGGGAGAAATGAGACTGAGAGGGTGAGATCAGATCCTGTACGGGGAGAAAGGAACTGAGAGGGTGAGATCAGATCCTGTACGGGGAGAGAGGAACTGAGAGGGTGAGATTAGATCCTGTACGGGGAGAGAGGAACTGAGAGGGTGAGATCATATCATGTACGGGGAGAGAGGAACTGAGAGGGTGAGATTAGATCCTGTACGGGGAGTGAGGAGACTGAGAGGGTGAGATCAGATCCTGTACGGGGAGAAATGAGACTGAGAGGGTGAGATCAGATCCTGTACGGGGAGAAAGGAACTGAGAGGGTGAGATTAGATCCTGTACGGGGAGAGAGGAACTGAGAGGGTGAGATCAGATCCTGTACGGGGAGAGAGGAACTGAGAGGGTGAGATTAGATCCTGTACGGGGAGTGAGGAGACTGAGAGGGTGAGATCAGATCCTGTACGGGGAGAGAGGAACTGAGAGGGTGAGATCAGATCCTGTACGGGGAGAAATGAGACAGAGGGTGAGATCAGATCCTGTACGGGGAGAAGAGACTGGGAAGGTGAGATGAGATCAGATCCTACGGGGAGAGAGGAACTAAGAGAGTGACATCAATCTTGTACGGGGAGAGGAGACTGAGATGGTGAGATGCGACACAAAATAGACAGTTGAGACGGTGACTCACCAAAACATTGCCAAACCGAGACAGCGCATCGCGCAAATCGGTTTCCCAGACAGTTTTGGGATCCAGATTGCCTACGAACAGAGTTCGCGTAGCCCTAGGGTGGTACTCGTCTGGAGACTGAGTCAATAGCAGAGTAGACGAAGAAGTAGAATCGTCGGCTTGAGCTGGCGGCTGCTGCTGCTGCTGCTGATGAGGCGACGCCACATGGGCGGAATCGGCGGCGCGTTTGACGCTTAAATTGGCGCCGCAATAATGCTTGCCAGCGCGCGTAGTTTCCAGAGCGCGCTCGGCGTCGTCTGCGCGCCTGTACATAACGGTGGCGTACCTGTCCTCTAGGATGCCGCCGTGCAATTGTACGCCTAATATCCTGCCCAGGCGGCGGAACTCGTGATAGAGGCCGCTCTGCAGGCTGGCGTCTGGGCGATAGGGGGGCGGCGGGTTGGCGAAATATGAAATTTTACTGATCTCCTCTATGAGTTTCTTGGAGTACACCGAGTGAGTACAGCTGGAGGGGTACTGAAGGACAGGAGGGTGGCACTGAAGGACAGGAGGGTGGCACTGAAGTGCAGGAGGATGGCACTGAAGAACGGGAGGATGGCACTGAAGAACGGGAAGATGGCACTGAAGGACAGGAGGATGGCACTGAAGGACAGGAGGATGGCACTGAAGGACAGGAGGATGGCACTGAAGAATGGGAGGATGGCACTGAAGAAGGGAGGATGGCACTGAAGAACGGGAAGATGGCACTGAAGGGAAGGATGGCACTGAAGGACAGGAGGATGGCACTGAAGAACGGGAGGATGGCACTGAAGGACAGGAGGATGGCACTGAAGGACAGGAGGATGGCACTGAAGGGCAGGAGGATGGCACTGAAGAACGGGAGGATGGCACTGAAGAACGGGAGGATGGCACTGAAGAACGGGAGGATGGCACTGAAGGGCAGGAGGATGGCACTGAAGGGCAGGAGGATGGCACTGAAGGATGTGCAGCCTCACCTGACAACCTATCCGGGAGGTTGCAAATCTTCAACGTTCTCGATCTGTTGTCAATATCGACAGCGGTTGACTCGTTAAGTGCCGCTGTCGGGCTGCCGTCATCCCGCCTGCCGCAGGATTTGCTGGCGCTGCAAGCATGTTAATAAAATAATAAGCATTGTACTGATAACATGTACATTAGCGACAAAGAAGAAAGTCTACGTTGAAGAAAATTCTAATTGCAAGGGTCTATCGGGGCTTGGGTTATAAGTGTATACATTAATCTTAACATAAGCATTCGTGTACATTAATACATGCGAAAGAAGAAGGCATCGCATTAATTCCATCACAGTTTGAAACACCCATCCACCACCCCACATTCCCCTGGGCCTAGCATAAGCTTTTGCCATGTCCTCGAGAGTTAAGAGAGAGTCCCTGAGAGATATATACTAATGCATATGCATAACTAGATGCATAAAATATATATAACTAAAGCCCTAAAGCTCCCCCAAGGCCAAGCTAAAGAATCCCCACCTCAACTGTAGCAGCCTCAGCTCAATCCAAGTAGATGGAAAGTGGAAACGCTCGAGGGGGTGGAGGGATTGAGGTCGGATGAAGAAGAGGGAGAGAGGCTGGGAGCATTTGGGAACGGACTAGCGGAAACTGTGAAGCCAAGATCTACTAAAGCATTGCTCCCGCTGCCTCGGCCTCTCGCCGGGCCTCACAAGCCGTGAGCGGTGAGCAGAGGGACAGAGGCCCTGGGGAGGCCACGAGAGAAGCCTACGCAGATGAGGAAAACAGGGAAAGAAGGGGATGGCGATGGAGAGGGTAAAAAATCGATATTCCTTATTCCCCAAACCCCCCCAGTCCTCTTACTTTACCAGGCCATGAGGAAATAAGGGGAAGAGAGGGAAGGAGCGCGAGATGGATTGGACAAGGCTTAGGTAGGACTAAAGGCAACTATATACTCTGTATTATAGCCTTACTATAGCTTTGAGCCCCGGCGGGGTTGGCTAAGGGGTAAGGGATGGAATGAAAGCAAGGCTGATGGGCGGACTAGGGCTTGCCTGAGCACATTATATATAATGTAAAAGCTAGGATTGAGAACAGCCCAGAGTTGCTGGCTTGCTGCTGCATATAAACAGGAGCATGGATTAGCACGCAGATTTTGTACGCGCTAGCCCAACTAGTAGTTCAGTTATATTTATTATACTTACGCTGATCCTTACTTAAGCTGACTTAAGCTTAAGCTGTATTATACTTAAGCTGACTTATTCTCGTATACTACGGCTACTACGATACGAGATGAAGAAGGAAGGGAAATGAAGGGGCTAGAGAATAAGTCAGGACTAGCTTGGGAAAGGAGGATGGGAAAATAGCGTGGGCTGGGCTGAGCTGAGCTTGACGAGAGCAGGGGGGACTCCCAATACATGGTACATTCGCCTGTCTTAACCCACCAACTTCCGCAGTTCCCCCCCCCCCCCCCCAAGGAAGCTGCTCCTGATTGCAGGCCTCGTAGCTGTGCCTTTTTTCTCAGCAGTAGCCAGATCTGTCTCTGTGTCAGTCCCAGATATTCTCTAATTTTTCGTGTCTGTGAAACGCAGCTGTTTCTTAAAGCCTCAGCGCCTGCCAAATTATAAATGAATATTGGTATCAGAAAGAGAGGGAAAGCAGGGGAGAAAAGGTCCACTGAATCCATTGAGTAAAGGGTCTGGATTTTTAGCATCAATGTATGCATGAGATATCGCTCAATATCATTACATTATTATTAATAAATTATTCCAGGCAAATAGAACAGGGAAAGAAATTCGGATTAAGCCTAGGGATTAAGGATTATTTAGCCCCTTCTTAAAAGGTAAAAGCCTTTAGCTCGACAATACGAATGATATATAGTAAAATAAAGCCAAAGAGAAACTGATCGTGACGGTCGATTTGTATTGAAAGATATTTTTCTTGCTGAATAACACGTTATTTTTTAAAGAGGAAATTCGGAATCATTCTCGCATTTAATACTATAACTAAGGCTAATAGATATATCTCTGTAGCAGCAGATGCGCGGCCATACGCGCGCAACCTTGGGAATCACCCGGCCGTTTCTATTGGCAACACACACATGTAAGTCGCTATTGGCTGAGAGCAGTCACGTGACTACTATTCTGTCCAATAGCGACATACACGTGTGTGTTGCCAATAGAAACGGCCGAGTGAATCCCAAGGTTGCGCCCAAGCATGGATGCGCCGATGTGAAGATTACACTCAAAGGCAAAGGGGCAATGGGGCATTTATTTCTCTTTTTGCTCCCCCCCCCCGATTTTTCGTCTGTTCTTGACTCGCTTAACATTTAGAATTCGCCTTAGCAAGCAGACAGCTAGACTATAATTGTCGAACAGCTCCCATGAGCGTAGCTCAGCTGCAGATTTTCTAAATAATCTCTAGACCAAGTCGGGCAATAATCCCTTCCCCTTACCTCAAGAAAAAAAGAAAAGAATTTCTGAAACAAAATGCCATCTTATTACATTTAAAATATACACAGTAATTTTTTTTAACAGTACAACAGATATGGGTTAGACTTTAGACCTACAACTGCGCTTTTAGATATGTTCTGTTAGTTACAAAGAATTGCTGTCAATGCTATAGTTAAAAAAACAGATAATAAATATAGGATAAAAATGAAGACAGCTAAGCTAAATAGAGATTTCTAAGGCGTTAACGGCAGCCCAGAATTGGGAGGGAATTGGCTGGGGTAAAGAATGGGGCCACTGGAAATAGAAAGTAGAAAAAAGAGAAAGAAGCTTTTTGGGCTATTGGACTGCAGTTGGGTATAGTAGAGCCTACACAAGAGAGGAAAGACAGGGAAGGAAATGCTTTTTTGGCTTTCCAATTCCAACCAAAAGCCGCGCATAGTCAGTCAGGCACGCACGTTCGCGCCTTACTTTAATTGTACAGTGTACAGTTTTTACACAAGTCCAACAATTCCAAGGCATACGATATGCATTAGATTAGGAAAAAATCTTTCTACACGACGCAACGCCAGTTTTAGAGGGGGAAGGGGGGAATTCTGTGTGTGAACGTTCAAGTTCTGTTCAGGGCTGGGGCTTGCTATTGCCTAGGTTTAGCAACCCCATACCCCAACTCCCTCAGTCCAAGCCCCAGCACCCCTTTTAACCCAAACGCCTGCCTCCCGCCTATATAATCAACATAGCTTGGAAGTTTGGGGCGGGCACGGGGGAATGGGGTGGGGCGTCATAGATAAGGCTTAGTATTAGTTATATATATACGTATAGAATATAGGGTTATACATATAAAAGGATACAAGGGGCGTGCGCTGTGTGCGCACAAACCGACAAGCACCCACCCCACTCTACACTGGGGGCTACACAACACACTTAATATTATAAGCTTAGTAATGACTGATATGTATAATAGGTTCTATACTATAGGCATGCAAAGACCTGGAGTTGGCGGGGGGGGAGAGGGGGGGAGTGGAGTGGAAAGGACGGGAAGGGTTTTTAGGGCCAAAAAGGCTTGGCCTGTTTCTCTTTCTCTCTCTCATTCTCGCATTGTGAATGCTTTGTAAACCCCACCCACTCCTCACTGGCATAGTCCAGTCCAGTCATACATAGCCCTTTCTAACCCCCAACTTAGAATTGTAATATAGTAAAGTAAGGCTTTCTTATTCTCTATAGCATATATGCATACTATATGGTAGAAAAAACGTCACACACACACACACACACAACAGAACAGGCTAGAGCTCCACAACTTTGAAAACCCAAGTGTAGATAGGTATACAATAGAATATGAAGAAAGCCAGCCTAGCCAAGGGCTGCCTTAGTATATAAAATATAGGCGCAGGCTAAAACGCGCACACAGAGAACTAGGGGCTTGTGTCCTGTGCAAAAATGAGTAATAATACGCACGGCCCTTTCCCCTTAGTTCTAATTATTATATATTAACAAAGTATTCTATTGTGAATTGCATTGCACTGCGTGCAAGTTTTCAAAAAAAGAAGCCTTGGTCCAAATGCATACATGAACAAATTAGAACAATACGCACGCCACAACAGTGAGGCATGGGGCTATAATGTAAGAGCATTTTACACTAAACAACTTAATAAGCCTGCGAAACCAAAGCCTGCTTAGGCAAGTTTTTAGTTCGTTTTTTTTTCAGACTTCTCTGTCTATAGATGCATAATATACAACTTAGCGTATTTAAGAATGAAATTAGTAACAGAAACTTATATATAATACATATTCTACTTGAGTTATTAAGAGTGGAAGAATAAATGCAACAAAAATCCGTACCTGCTCGGCGGACTGTTGTTATTATTAACGCTAGTCGTTGTAGACGAACCGTTCTCCAACACTGGAAGCCTGCGAATAATGATATTAGATTATTAGAATATTCATAGTTTTGAACTCACAAATTTCTTTCCTCGTCAATCAATAAATGAAATAGATTAATCCAATGACCATCGTATTAACACGCTCAAGGCTCACTTATCAAATTTGACGCAAGCGGAATCTTTTAATCGTTGCAAACCCGGTTCGCCTGACTGATCGCAATATTCGGACGTCAACGACTGTCCATCAAGCAAATGAATGCCTGTGCAAGCTTTAACGGCTGTTTTTGTATCCAGAAATGATAATACTGCTCCTCTAAGTTGGCCGGCCTCGTGAATCTTGGTGCTCAGAATGCGACCGTAGCTAGAGTAGTGAAAAAGTTGGAATGAAAAGTACAACCAGTTAGTTATTATGAATCGAGATTAGAATAAACAAACATACACAATTAAGGTATTAATCCAATGAAAACCTGCACTGCTATTCCTTGTGCTAAGAGAACTGCTTCAGTGTCGGTCTGTCTGTCTGTCTGTATCTCTATTTTGAATCCGATGACAGATAGGTTTTATAACAAGAAACACAGAAATTAAGTGAACTGACAAACTCACCACTGACAGCAGCGCCGATAGGGCTCAGCGGATATTTGTTTTTAAATAATATATTCCTATTATTAATACTAAGAATCAAGAGCATGCAAATTAAAACGCACGTGATTTTATTTGAAATATAACTCTCCTAGTCTAGCTTCAATATCTCTGACCCTGATTTTGAATTTATGGAATGTTTAAAAAAGTACCAAATTTAATATTAACTAACATTCTTCTAAGCTAAGCCCAAAGACAAAATATGTGTTACTTTTAGCTTAGCTAATGGTAATGATAAAAAAAATTATCATTTATCATTTTCACGTGGCCAGTCTACTCGTAACAATTTATAAACTTACTACTGCAATAAACCAAATTTTGTTTGACTTCAAGTTACTCTTTGCAACTATCAAACATTAAGTCTTTCCCAGTATACTGAAAACTAAATCGATACGATATAAAAATCATTGACAGGTCGTGCGGATTAACTTACCTCGAAAACAGATCCGTCAATTTTTTCTGTGTAGCATTTGGCGGTAATTCACTAATCCACAGATAGCGTGTCTCTTCTTTCATTACACATAATCGAAATAGTCGAATTACTCCTCATATCATGGCATAATCTGAACGTGATGAAACACTGATACTGTTAAAAAGACAATCCGCGAAACGAATTAACAAACTGATTGATGCAGTGAATCCACTGATCGATCCAAAAATGCAGAGCAGAGGCGCTTTCAACGTAGAATTCTGTTATGCAGTGTAGATGCAATTGCAAGCCGTAAAGACGTGGCCCGAGCTCAGGGCAGCCAAGGTTCTTGCTGGGTATATAGAAAAGTCTGCATGGGGCTCGTCGTTTAGCTAATTTGAATAGCTCATGGGCCAACCCCACGGTCGATAAGTCCATACCACTTTTTGGGGGGCAGCATGGTTCACGCGCACGCGCGTACTAGCCTACTTCAAATAGTAGGCAGCTAAAAATATATACACCGATAATTATGCAAAAATGATTTATTTACCTAGCCGTATCAAAATGGAGAAAAAAGATGGATAGACATAATTTACCAATAACTTTTACAAATAACTTGATCGAAGAAAAAATAGACGCACCAAACTATACTGTATATTTTAGAGTTCAAGTACACCCAGCCTTAATCGGGCTAAGTATTAGAAAAATATACAAAAGTAGATGCAACATGTAGTATTACACGTACACAATAAAACAAACACGAAATCTAAATTTAATACATGCAAAATTTGTTCTCAATCAGGTAACGCCAGTTTTTACTCCAATTGTGTAATAATGCGAACCTTTAACCGTGCATTTACTTGTGCAAGTTATTCAATTTATGCAATGGACAGCTATACTACTGAGAATTGAGAGACCTGTCATTTCTGTCAACCTTTATGTTTTCCTGTAGTCTTTACACAGCCAACTATTATTCAGATTTATACGTTACTTTGTGAAAATTTGACAATAAAAATGTACAGTAGTAAAAATTTTAGGATAGCATAAAAATAATCTACAGAAATGACACCTACTTATAGTAGTTAAGTTTAAACGCATTAAAAAGTTAAATAAAAATATAATCCATAATCACTGAGAAAAAACACTATAAAAGAATTCCTTTTACCGACATAGCCATACACTTGTTTAATATCAAATAGTTTTGCCAACAATCTATACGACACAATCAATAGTACAAATCAAATGTTATTCTCCAGCATAAATTCGATCTCTTCCAAACTTTTGCCTTTAGTCTCGGGAACAAATGTAATGACGAACAGCAAAGCCAGCGTTGCCAGGCTCGCGAATAGCCAATAAGTTCCATGCTTAGTCAACAGTTCCGTCAGACTTAGAAAGGTTAAACTAACTAGCAGATTGCAGGTCCAATTAACGCAGGTAGCTAAACCAGAACCCGCGCTTCGGCCCCAAAGCGGGTAGATCTCGGAGTTGATTAGCCAAGGCACTGGCGCCATACCTGGCGAGAAAAATGCCAAATAAGTTATTAATCCTGTTAGCACTATCCAAGCGTAAGGCGTTGGGCAGAAGTCTTTAGCTAGGAACCAAGACGACGTCTGCGAAGTAGCTGGACAAAGACTGCTGTTCCCGGATCGGGACACCGATACGCAGGTGCCGTTGCTGCCAGAGTAGCAGAAGCCGCAGCTGACAATTGAGTCTAATTTGGACGATGTCGGATGCTGGGAGATGCAAGAGTCGCAGGTTGACTGGACAAAACATTGTCTGGTGTTGTTTTGCAATGGGCTCTGGCAGTGGGACGAAGAAGGATGAGTAAAGTGTGGCGTGAGTTGCGATGGATAAATCCAATTTTATTAACCCTATAATTAGCGCTATTTAATACTGGAGGAAAATCCTTAAGGATCTGGGAGACTCGGGGATCTTGAAGGATCACTACAAGGATCAGGAAGAAGCATTGTAAGGATCTGAGAAGTGCTGAGCATCTGAGAGTTGCTGAGGATCTGAGAGTAGCTGAGGATCTGAGAGTTGCTGAGCATCTGAGAGTAGCTGAGGATCTGAGAGTTGCTGAGGATCTGAGAGGTGATGAGGATCTGAGAGTAGCTGAGCATCTGAGAGTAGCTGAGGAACTGAGAGTAGCTGAGGATCTGAGAGTAGCTGAGGATCTGAGAGTAGCTGAGGATCTGAGAGTAGCTGAGGATCTGAGAGTTGCTGAGGATCTGAGAGGTGATGAGGAACTGAGAGGTGATGAGGAACTGAGAGGTGATGAGGATCTGAGAGGTGATGAGGAACTGAGAGGTGATGAGGATCTGAGAGGTGATGAGGAACTGACAGTAGCTGAGGAACTGAGAGGTGATGAGGATCTGAGAGGTGATGAGGATCTGAGAGGTGATGAGGATCTGAGAGGTGATGAGGAACTGAGAGGTGATGAGGATCTGAGAGGTGATGAGGATCTGAGAGGTGATGAGGAACTGACAGTAGCTGAGGATCTGAGAGTTGCTGAGGATCTGGGAGTAGCTGAGGATCTGAGAGGTGATGAGGATCTTAGAGTAGCTGAGGATCTGAGATATGATGAGGATCTGAGAGTTACTGAGGATCTGAGAAGTGATGAGGATCTTAGAGTAGCTGAGGATCTGAGAGGTGATGAGGATCTGAGAGGTGATGAGGATCTGAGAGTTGCTGAGGATCTGAGAGTAGCTGAGGATCTGAGAGGTGATGAGGATCTTAGAGTAGCTGAGGATCTGAGAGGTGATGAGGATCTGAGAGTTACTGAGGATCTGAGAGGTGATGAGGATCTTAGAGTAGCTGAGGATCTGAGAGGTGATGAGGAACTGAGAGGTGATGAGGATCTGAGAGGTGATGAGGATCTGAGAGGTGATGAGGAACTGACAGTAGCTGAGGAACTGAGAGGTGATGAGGATCTGAGAGGTGATGAGGATCTGAGAGTTGCTGAGGATCTGAGAGGTGATGAGGAACTGAGAGTTGCTGAGGATCTGAGAGTTACTGAGGATCTG
The DNA here is from genome assembly GCA_002269645.1 of Macrostomum lignano. Classification (NCBI taxonomy): domain Eukaryota; kingdom Metazoa; phylum Platyhelminthes; family Macrostomidae; genus Macrostomum; species Macrostomum lignano. Next base: position 75,763 of record NIVC01001756.1, on the reverse strand, counting down.
AGAGGTGATGAGGAACTGAGAGGTGATGAGGATCTGAGAGGTGATGAGGATCTGAGAGGTGATGAGGAACTGACAGTAGCTGAGGATCTGAGAGTTGCTGAGGATCTGAGAGTAGCTGAGGATCTGAGAGGTGATGAGGATCTTAGAGTAGCTGAGGATCTGAGAGGTGATGAGGATCTGAGAGTTACTGAGGATCTGAGAGGTGATGAGGATCTTAGAGTAGCTGAGGATCTGAGATATGATGAGGATCTGAGAGTTACTGAGGATCTGAGAAGTGATGAGGATCTTAGAGTAGCTGAGGATCTGAGAGGTGATGAGGAACTGAGAGGTGATGAGGATCTGAGAGGTGATGAGGATCTGAGAGGTGATGAGGAACTGACAGTAGCTGAGGATCTGAGAGTTGCTGAGGATCTGAGAGTAGCTGAGGATCTGAGAGGTGATGAGGATCTTAGAGTTACAGAGGATCTGAGAGGTGATGAGGATCTTAGAGTAGCTGAGGATCTGAGAGGTGATGAGGATCTGAGAGGTGATGAGGATCTTAGAGTTACAGAGGATCTGAGAGGTGATGAGGATCTTAGAGTAGCTGAGGATCTGAGAGGTGATGAGGATCTGAGAGGTGATGAGGATCTTAGAGTTACAGAGGATCTGAGAGGTGATGAGGATCTTAGAGTAGCTGAGGATCTGAGAGGTGATGAGGATCTGAGAGGTGATGAGGATCTGAGAGTTGCTGAGGATCTGAGAGTAGCTGAGGATCTGAGAGGTG
>NIVC01001756.1:32500-70000 GCA_002269645.1 Macrostomum lignano | reverse complement strand
TATAACCTACCCATCGATCTACTATAACCTACCCAGCGATCTACAATAACCTACCCAGCGATCTACTATAACCTACCGATCGATCTACTATAACCTACCCAGCGATCTACTATAACCTACCCAGCGATCTACTATAACTTACCCATCGATCTACTATAACCTACCCATCGATATACTATAACCTACCCAGCGATCTACTATAACCTACCCAGTGATCTACTATAACCTACCCAGCGATCTACTATAACCTACCCAGCGATCTGTTATAACCTACCCATCGATCTACTATAACCTACCCAGCGATCTACTATAACCTACCCAGCGATCTATTATAACCTACCCATCGATCTACTATAACCTACCCAGCGATCTACTATAACCTACCCAGCGATCTACTATAACCTACCCATCGATCTACTATAACCTACCCAGTGATCTACTATAACCTACCCAGTGATCTCTATAACCTACCCAGTGATCTACTATAACCTACCCAGTGATCTACTATAACCTACCCAGTGATCTACTATAAACTACCCAGTGATCTACTATAACCTACCCATCGATCTACTATAACCTACCCAGTGATCTACTATAACCTACCCAGTGATCTACTATAACCTACCCAGCGATCTACTATAACCTACCCAGTGATCTACTATAACCTACCCAGTGATCTACTATAACCTACCCAGTGATCTACTATAACCTACCCAGTGATCTACTATAACCTACCCAGTGATCTACTATAACCTACCCAGTGATCTACTATAACCTACCCAGTGATCTACTATAACCTACCCAGTGATCTACTATAACCTACTCAGTGATCTACTATAACCTACCCAGTGATCTACTATAACCTACCCAGTGATCTACTATAACCTACCCAGTGATCTACTATAACCTACCCAGTGATCTACTATAACCTACCCAGTGATCTACTATAACCTACCCAGTGATCTACTATAACCTACCCAGTGATCTACTATAACCTACCCAGTGATCTACTATAACCTACCCAGTGATGTACTATAACCTACCCAGTGATCTACTATAACCTACCCAGTGATCTACTATAACCTACCCAGTGATTTACTATAACCTACCCAGTGATCTACTATAACCTACCCAGTGATCTACTATAACCTACCCAGTGATCTACTATAACCTACCCAGTGATCTACTATAACCTACCCAGTGATCTACTATAACAGAGAGATCTACTCCAAGTCACAGTTTTCCAGTTGCCAGCCTCCCCAGCACCCCTTACCGCCATCCTTGAGTCACTCCGCTGAACGCCCCAGCAGTGAGGGCGGCAACAAATTGGCCACCCGTGATAAAAACTGTATTCAATGTGACCAGACGACCGCGCAGATGAGCAGGCGAAGTCTCAGCCAAATAGACTGGCACAATCATGCTGGCTAGGCCGATGCCCGCGCCTACAGTTACTCGGCCAGCTACTAGCATAGCGCGGTCCTGGGCAGCCGCCAACAGAATGGAACCGACTAAAAAGATTATGCTGGCCTAAGGATGCGAGGGAGGGGGGTGGGGGAATGTGGCGGCGAGCGGAATCGAACCAGGGGATTGTGGCTCTGTCCCCCCGGATTCGAACTCAGGATGCCAAATGTCAAACCGGGACCCACAGCTGGCATCAGTCAAAAAGTTCAAAATCAAATTAAACTACCAGCCTATCTGACACGCAGAAGTCTGCAGACTCTACTGTTCATGCTTGGGAGCAACCTAGGGATTCACCCGGCCGTTTCTATTGGCAACACACACATGTAAGTCGCTATTGGACAGAATAGTAGTCACGTGACTGCTCTCAGCCAATAGCGACTTACATGTATGTGTTTTGCCAATAGAAAAGGCCGGGGTGATTCCCAAGGTTGCGCATGTATGGTTACCTTTAACTATCGCATTTCACACTGTGTTTAATCTATAGCATGCAGTCAAGCATATGATATAAGCAAGGCCAACTCACAAACAGTATACACAATCGGCGACCAAGCCAAGCACTGAGCCAGCCGGACACCAAAGCAAACACAGCCGCAGCAGCAATGGTTACAGAGACAATGATCTCCTGCCATAGACTGCTTAGATTGAATTGCACTTTAATAAACAGCATAGCGCCACTAACAATGCCAGTGTCGTAGCCAAACAGGAAGCCGCCAATAGCTGATAACAGAGAGATCATCACCATATAGATGCTGCCACCACTACTGACATTACCAGATCTAGAGCCTGAAGCTAGGTGTTGTTTTGGTGATGCCATATCATCAGAATCATGATTGTTGATTGGTTCAGTGCCAATCACATTTGGATCAATATCTGTATCCTCATTGGAAAAGCCAGGATTCAAAGAACCTTGGCCAGTTCTTCTTTGTAAGCCAGGTGAAGACATGTTGCTAAGCAATGACTCCTTACTCTGTAGGACTAACACCTAAAATAAATAAATAGATATCAAATTAATCAGGAATAAAATGTGGCTATCAATTTTGTTTGTAATAGTGCTCAATTTGCATGCATGTGCACTTCTAGTGTTTTCAGTTGTTTTCTCCATATTTCTTTTTGCATTATCCTATCCTTGCATATAACCTTTTGCAAAATTTCTTCTCATTTTTGATTCCGATTAGCTGTAAATGTAGGAATAACAAGCCCCAACCAATGAATGCTTAGTGCCTATACCCTGCCAGCGAAATCCAATTGGGTAAGATTGTCTAAGCTGCACCTTCCACCCTATCTTCCCCTATGCCCATGCGGTAAAGTCTATAAATTTAAGCAAGCTGACAAGCTAATAAATCAAGTTTCTTCAGCTAACAAAGTCTTCTATAGTTGGTAGAAATTTGAACTCTGGAATACACAGCTACATGTTGTTAAATTAAAAAGTGATTAAATTAATTATCTACATTGTAAAAACCAAATTTTCTCTAAGTATATATTTTCCATATATTCATTCACCATTGTATTTATGATATGTACTATGGCCATAGGGTAAAGGAAAAACCACTTCTCATCTTTATTATTAAAACTAGGCCTATTATACAGTGTTGGGCACTTCCGTTACCGAGTAACTTGCAAATGGTAACGCAAGTTACTTTTTCGTAAAGCGTTCCTTACGCAAGTTACTTTTTTATTTTAGTAACAGAGTAACGGTAAGTTACTCAAATTTCGGAAGTCCGTTACAGTTACTTTGCAACAATCGCAATATTTAAATTAAAAACTGAAATGCTTAGCTAGTACGCCGGTTGTCACATGTTTTTGCATTTTTCATTCATAAATTCAAAATTAAGTGAATAGTATCATATGGTATTGCGTTTAATTAATGAAGAAATACTTGAAACATGTTTTACTTTGTTAATATTGGTAAAATATTTTCGCCTTTCATTGAGGCTTTTCATATTACCAATTCCAGAATCAGAATCGGTTCGGATCTTCCAAGAAAAACAGCAGTATAACTATTTAATTCTGTTGAATGTTTGACTGCCTTAACAACCTCACATAGCACAATTTTTCACTTTCTTCTTAGCGATTTTCATTCAATAATAAAAACTTTATAGCACGTATCTCCCTCTAGTTATGGAGACAAAAAGTTATACTTCACAAATTGGTTCTGATTCTGGAACCAGAACTAGCTATATGAAAAGGCCCATTTTCGTTACTAAAAATTTTCAAGTTTGATTCAAACAAACAACCAAAGAAAGAAATTCATCTGTAGCCTCCACAAGTCCCTCCACTGGCACTGCAGTACACTACACCATTTTATACAGTTCTATTTATTTTACTCTATTGAATTATTGATATTCGTTTATTTTATCATTTATAATTTTAATTATTGATTGCCATTGCCCATTGGTCCTTCTATTTGCCTCACATCGTGTCGCCAATTCCTGTCTCTGTCTGTTAATCGGTTAATCCCAATGCCCAATGGCAAATTTCGGTAACAACAATGTGAAAAAATGTGCAATGTGAAAAAAGCAGAAAATTTTGTTAATAACATGGGTAACGGAAGTGAGTAACGGACAGTAACTTAAAAGTTACCAGGTTTTTGTCTAAAGTTACTAGGCTAACGTAAGTTACTTTTTAAAAATTGGTAACTTAAGTTACAGTAACGCAAGTTACTTTTTTTAAGTAACTTGCCCAACACTGCTATTATAGATACAACTTATTTAAAAGAAAATTATATAATTTTTTTTATTAAAAAAACTGATGGTAATTTTTGCAAAATAAAAAGAAAATTATAAAGATGCCTAAATGCTATAAAAGTAGTAGGTTCTAATACAAATGGCTTGGATTATCCATCATTATCATTTTATTATAATATTATAATTTATCATTTTAATTTATCCAGTTCCATTCTAATAAGAATATCAATAAATAAAAAAGTCAACATACAGAGCTATTAATATTATCCTCACCTCAGTCCTTCGTGTGGAAATGCCGCAGGTCCTAAGACCTTTATTTGGAAGTGACGGTGAGGTAAGACCTGGGTTTAATAAGAAAGAATAAGACTTAGTTGGGACGTGTTTTATTATGTATATCAGTCGAAGATTGCAAATGTTAATTACTTAATTTGTACAACAAAGTACTTCTTAGAAAAGTCTCGTGTTAAAATTACTCAGAAAAATAGAGTCCAGTAAAACAATCTATAATCAGTGAGTGTTAAAGCAAGGCTAGAAAATAGTTTTATTTACATTTTTAAATATAAAAATCAGCTAGAAACTGCATATCCGATTAGTTACTTAAATTAATGATAAAAATAGCTTAAAAGGAAAAGTTAACTACATTTTTTAACTTCCCATGCATATATTTTGGTGTATATTTTGTGCTTTTTCATTGGCCTACTGCGGCAAAAAAGCGCGCACAGGCATGGATGGAGATCACATGTGAAGCCAAAACATTTTTACTTTAATCATGCAAATTTATATTTTTATTTTATCTTTAATTATTTTCACTGTGTCGTACATGACATTTTCTTTATAATCGGTGATACAGATATCATCGGTGATATCTGTATCACCAAACGCTTAATTGTTACATGTATGCGTGTATATAATTTCTAATGAAAAACAGTTTCTAGGAAACTTGTAAACTTGTACATGTAAAATGTTTAACTTGTCTTTTAGTCTATCAAAGCATGTAGACTATGACTGTAAGCATTTCTTCGATCGATCATTCAGTGATGCTACACTTTGGAAGCCACCAGTTCGTCCAGATCCATCGTTAGACAGTGGACAAATTCTGCATTGACAATGGGAATCAAACAATTGTTATTGTTATTTAACTCATTCTCAATTTCATTTGCATTAACAATAGAACTGTAGCTCGCACTAACAGGGGGTGAATTCCCCCCGGCCCCAATTAACCCTGACAATTTTTTTGCTGCGCCGGAACGGAGCAACGCAGGCACACGAAATTCAAGAACACGGGCCAACTTTTTGTTGCGCACCTTCTCAAGCAAGAATCAAGTCGCCAGCTCTCCGGACCGTCGAGATATTCGACGATTCTGCCAGAAGTTGGGGTTTTTCCCATAGCGCTAGTGTATTCAGTACACCGGCCGGCCCCGTGCGCCAATCAGCCCTGTGCCTAGTGCAGCCTTGCCAAGTCTCCAAATTTCATCAGCACATCGACCACATGTGTCTGCATCAGCTCTGACTTCGTTGGTCACTAGCCTTCACCCAAGCGGAGCTTCTGGACCTTCAGCAGGTGGCACCAGGGCCCAGGGGATAATGAACACCCTGATGCGAATTTCTCAAGTTTCGCTGATCAAGCCTCGACAGCCGGCAAACGTCAACTGCTGGACATCCTCAGGTAGTCTCTCAAGCATTCAGTCATCACCCCGACGCCGTCGGCACCTACTGTTAATTAGAGCTGACAATACAATTGCCCCTAATTACCATCGATGCTGAGGTCACCGCTGCCATCGCGATCGCCCATCTGGAAGATGGTCTCCAGTTCGGCTTCGCTGAGCGGCTCCGCGCCAAACGAAGTCAGCGCCAGGGCCAGCTGTTCACGACTCAGTCGGCCGCTGCCGTCCTCGTTGAAGTGCTGGAGGGTTTAGCATGAAAATTTGTTACACATTGTCTGATCCTGCAGAAAAATCATTTGGCTTCTTTTTTCAAGAGCGTAATCAGAATTATTCATTGAAAGGTACATGTGAATGCCACGCCTTGCCGTGTGATTTTATTACTGTGAGCTACAGCGAGCACCAGGGGCGCCAGCACCAGGGGCGCCAGCACCAGGGGCGCCAGCACCAGGGGCGCCAGAACCAGGGGCGCCAGCACCAGGGGCGCCAGCACCAGGAGCTAGAAAACCATTGCATGTATTTAACCAGCACCCCAAAACCAGCAAATGTGCATGTCAGCCAGCACCTAAAACCATCAAATGTACTTGCCGGCGCACCCCAAAAGCAGCAAATGTACATGCCAGCCAGCACCCCAAAAGCAGCAAATGTACATGCCAGCCAGCACCCCAAAAGCAGCAAATGTACATGCCAGCCAGCACCCCAAAAGCAGCAAATGTACATGCCAGCCAGCACCCCAAAAGCAGCAAATGTACATGCCTCAAAAGCCGCTCGCAGCTCGGCCTGCCTCTCAGCTTTATCTTTATAATGCTTTCGAGCGGCGATGCAAAACTCTTGGAAGCTGATTACGCCGTCTGAGCCTGCGGTGTCCGAAAAGAACAGGTACAGAGCTAGTGAAGTTTATATACGCTAGTGGAGGTCTAAATATACCCTCCGAGTTTAAAATTATAAATTTTACGACGTACTAATGTCGATCTCGGCCATGATGTCGCTCAGCTGGGCATCGGTGCAGTCAACTCCGAATAATCTGAGCACGTTGCCGAACTCGCCAGCCTCGATGGCGCCGCTACTGTCCGAGTCGAAGTAGTGAAAACTGCGCCACAGCTCTGCGGAGCAGATTGGGGCGGGATCGGGGAGGGATCAGGGAAGGATCAGGGAAGGGATTGGGGAGGGATTGGGGAGGGATCAGGGAGGGACCAGCGAGGGATCAGGGAAGGGATTGGGGAGGGATTGGGGATGGATCAGAGAGGGACCAGGGAGGGATCAGGGAAGGGATTGGGGAGGGATCAGGGAGGGATTGGGGAGGGATCAGGGAGGGACCAGGGAGGGATCAGGGAGGGATCAGGGAGGGATTGGGGAGTGGGATCAGGGAGGGATCAGGGAGGGATCAGGGAAGGGATTGGGGAGGGATCAGGGAGGGACTAGGGAGGGATCAGGGAGGGATTGGGGAGGGATCAGGGAGGGATCAGGGAGGGATCAGGGAGGGATCGGGGAGGGATCGAGGAGGGATTGGGGAGGATCAGGGAGGGACCAGGGAGGGATCAGGGAAGGGATTGAGGAGGGATCAGGGAGGGATTGGGGAGGGATCAGGGAGGGATCGGGGAGGGATCGGGGAGGGACTAGGGAGGGATCAGGGAGGGATTGGGGAGGGATCAGGGAGGGATCAGGGAGGGATCGAGGAGGGATTGGGGAGGGATCAGGGAGGGACCAGGGAGGGATCAGGGAAGGGATTGGGGAGGGATCAGGGAGGGATTGGGGAGGGATCAGGGAGGGATCGGGGAGGGATCGGGGAGGGATAGAGGAGGGATCAGGGAGGGATCAGGGAGGGATCGGGTAGGGATCGGGGAGGGATCAGGGAGGGATCAGGGAGGGATCAGGGGGGATCAGGGAGGGATCAGGGAGGGATCAGGAAGGGATGTCGAATTCCAAAAAAACTGTTAAACTCACGCTTAGCTTGTGTTTCATCGAATCCCAAACCCAGAGCCATACGAAGATTCTCTTCTGAGATTGTCTGAAATTGATTAGGGAGTCTTAAATGAATAAAAATTAGATTCCAAAGTAAAATAAAAATACAATTGTAAATATTCTCAGGGGGTTGCGGTCAACTCTGGCGCAACGCCGCTGACTCCTGAAAACATACAAGCGCGGCACTACTATGCAGAGCGTGTACAGTGGCATTCGGACTCTCTCATTGTCAGGCATTGTACACAGCTATCTGTGCCTTGGAGGTTGACCTACTATGCACTGCATGACAATTTATTTATCCATCAGCCAATCATTTTTCGTGCGCATGCACTCAAATATAATATAAACTCACCATTTTTGCTTAAATGTTCGATGCAATGCCTGCTGTCGAAAATTAGAATTTTCATGTATATGCAGCTGAGTCCAAAACAGATTATAGTGGTGGCCTATGAAAAAAGTTCTCTTAAATACCTGCAGCCTGATGGTGCAAGTTGACCATTGAAAAGGTTTTCTATTGTAATCTCTTTTACAATGAAGTAGGAAAAGCATCACAATATATTTCTATAGGCCATTGTTGCCTTCTGGCTTTGTATAGAAGTTTTCTATAGAAAAGGAGTTACTGATTCATTCTTTTTTAATTGTGAATTGTGACCGTGACTGCGATGAGAAATAGTCCTGTGTCTGGTGAATAGGAGTTTTAATTAGGCTTCACTTCATATCTTTACTGCATAGGTCTGTCTCAATGCCAGCTATTCATAAAATATACAGTAAGATATAGCCATGTTTACAGTGTATTCTGGCTACTTTAAGTAGCATTTTCGACTTATTAACAGATAAAAATGAAAATGAGCTGCCGAAGCCAAAACTCTATAGAAAGCCCGCGAAGGGAGAAGAGAGGGTGATGGAAACTCCACGGAGGGAGAAGAGAGGGTGATGGAAACTCCACGGAGGGAGAAGAGAGGGTGATGGAAAGCCCCACGGAGGGAGAAGAGAGGGTGATGGAAAGCCCCACGGAGGGAGAAGAGAGGGTGAAGGAAAAGATTTGCAGAGAAGAGATGCTGATGGTAATGTCCCCAACAGAAAGGCTGCAAAAAAATAAAATATTCAAACAGCCATTGGCAATTGCAATCAGTAGTTTAAAGTATTTTGTAAGACATTAAATTAGCGGCAATAAGATAAATATCGACCGACAGATAGTAAGTAAAATTATATATTTGATTGGATAACTTTTAAGTAGAATTTTTTGTGCGTCAATTAATGTAAATATAAGTACGACGTAAAGTGATAAAATGGACGATGCACTGAAATTCAATACACTTGATCTACACAGCTGGTGCTAAATTATCAAAAGTACTTTATGTACTTGGGAGAATTTCTGAAAAAAAACAGAAGCAGCAAAAAGTGAGCGAACAAGTCAATAAAATCCAGACAAAAGCTTTTCAGTGGATGTGGACCTTTCTAATTCCAGATTAGAAATGTTGTAGCGTCGACCACGTGAGTCAACTATTCGTTGTTCGTTATTCATTTGTTGTTATAATACAGTAAACCTGACGGAGTTAATTTACGAACATTTTAGCGCACCAATTCCGGCTTGCATTCAACAACTTGAGATGCGAAGAACAAATGAAGGCCCATAATAATTGCTAAAAGGCCTAGCATACTCAGGAGGGCCGCACGACCAATCAGCATGGCATCCATGATAGCGAAGGCCCTGGCATTGTCTGTAGCCACATCGGATTTCGGTATAACAATCAACACTAATGATATTAGGAAGACTAATAGCAGTAGTATGATGCCGACATAGCGCATGCCAGACTTGGCCTTCGCCGTGGCCAATAGGAATATTAAGGTGAACGACCATAGTACACCCAGTACTATGACGCCAACTCCAACGCCAAGGACAGTGGCCATGAAGGAGTTAGTTGCTTGTTGTTTATAAAAGTGTTCTACAGATGGATTTTGTCATTTCTGCATATGAGAAACCAGAAAATCAAAGTGCTTAAATAAATATAATTAATGACAAACAAACTACACAATAAAAGTAGTAATTATGAAAATAGTTGTGAAAATAATCTAAAAAATTAGATTCACACTGAGGAATCATCACACTAAACTCATTCTCAGGAGAGTATTTAATGGTGTGGTGGCAAAAATTCTCACAATAAAATCAGTCTAAAGGAACATCTAGTAGACATTCAGTTAGAGGAACCACAATTTTTAGCTTATTTCATATTTTTTATCATCACAGATCTGTAGTTCCATAAACCTTACTAAATATTTAATTGATAAACTGAACTAGAGTTTTATTTTCAATGTAGGCTAATTTTCTAATTTACTAGTACGAAATGCTGAAATCCACAACTTTTGAATCCAAAAGTCCTGCATAAAAAAGTACAATGGATTGAAAGTAAAAATGGTCTTATATGATTTTTAAGTGTGTACACAATGTTATATATCTATACTCTATCAGTGATTAAGTGAGGACAAAGTTCTACTGCAAATTATACTTTAAGATTTATCCTGCTAAAATTAACTGTAAATTTGAAATTTTTAATGAAATAATTAAATGACTATTTCATATAGCTGTTAATGCTAAACTTGGTTAATATAAACCAAAATGCACAAAAAAGTTTGAGAATAAGTTTTTGCACTAAACTGAGCAATAGCATGCCATCAAGTTCTTATCAAACTTTTTAACTTTTCAACAGCCAAATTGGACATGAATAGATACGATATTAGAATAAAATAATGCAAAATAATCATACACAAGAATTCTACAAGTTTTCATTATTTCGTGCTCTAGCTTCTGCGTTTTTGTTCGTGTCGTTTGCATTGTACGAGCGTATACATGATAATTTGTAAATCATTTTTAAATTACGTTTCTTTCAACCAAAAGTTTGTTTTCTGTCAATGGAAGTGCTAATTTACGATTAATACAGTTGAAATTCCAAATTTGTACGGCTGTGCGATGGAATATCGAAGTTTCGAACAACGCTTTGGTTTACCACCAAACCTAAATGTTTTCAACATGGTATAAAAATTATAGTTATTTTTTGTACTTAAATACAAGAAACTACGCCAAAAATGTTAATAGTTAATACTGCAAAAAATAGAAAAATATTAACAATTAAATAATTACTAATCATATCAATTTGGAATAAAAGTTAAAATATAACTTAAAAGTATTAAGCAGTAAATATTGTTTTAATCAGGCACACTTTTTACGATGATGTAGTACTTGTGATAGTTGTAGAGTAAATAAGTAACGTACACGATTTTTTAAATAAGAGGAATAACTCCGGTTGCTTGTTAAGTGCTAGGATTGTCAAAAATGCAAAAAACTTCGAATGCTTCTTACACGTAATTTACTTTAACCAAACCCTTTTCATGGGAGCAATGGAGACCCCAGACTACGGAACATATAGACGCTTCTATTTTTGAACGTACATGCTTTTGCATTTACATGAAATTTTCAGCGTTGCATGGGCCCTTTCTGCGTACGTGTGAATATTTTTTTCACTAGAACTTACCGTTGTATTAGGACGCAATTCACTCGCAAATATCATAGAGCTTCCGAGGCTCAAAGAAAAGTGCAGGTTTCTTTAAAACAGTAGAGTATGATGCTTTTTTGAAGATAAACATCGCTAAATACATGTAAACAAGCGGGCCTTCAAAATATCTACGAGTGTTACGTTCTGATACAACGCGGTAACTACGCTCGTACTAGTGGCCCTTATGGTAATTATATTAAAAGACAAACGCTAAACAAAAAGCACCAAGGCTAGGTGAATCATTTGTGATAGCTTATTTTTGAACAACATAAATCATACCCTAAAAACCTTAATAACTAAGTTTTTATTTTATTCTTATAAAATAATTACTTCTGAATGCTAGCGAGTGCAAGTAGTGAAGTACGAATAGAATATTATTTTATCAGTGGTAAGGAATAATAATAACTCGATCCTCTGAGAAGCTAAAAATAAGACGAGCGATAATAAGTTTGTTAGACAACACGACTGTACAGGCTGCACTTAACAGCATATCTATATTGCAATACACAAAGCAGCCACAAATGGCATTAAACATGAAACACATTTCTTGAATCGAATCTAATAATCACAGTAAATTGTGGTGTCCTAAATTTAATACACACATAATGAGCGCATTATGCTACTACGAGTAACTGCATAAGTAAAGCTAATAAATAATATTATGCTTTATTTTAAGAAATCGGAAAGTACTTATAGCATAAATGAATGATCTAATTACTAGTAAAGAAAGCAATAGAAAATTTAATTGATGACGTAATCCTTCAGTGTACAATCCTTAGACACCTAGACACCTCTGTGACTGGAATGGGATTGTGGGCAATAATTGCTAAGCACATAAAATTTCTACGAATCAATGCTTAGGTGATAAAACGAAAAAATCAACTCATCAATAGGTTAAAAAATCGCTATATAGGGTCTTACTCTAAAATAAATAATCATATTTTTTCGGGCAACAAACTATAATTTAACAATAAAACGCTTAACATATGCTAGTATAAGCAGTTTAAAAACTTCACTATAGTTGTAATTCTACCAAATTGATCCAAACAGAGAAATGAGATTGCAAAAAATGAATACATTAAATAAATATAAAATATGATTATTTTGAATAACAAAAAATAACCATATAAACATTGTCAGTAGTATATACCAGCTATATAAAATTGTTTAAAAAACAGGTCACGGCTGAAACGAGGCATGAATGCCGCTAGGCGTCAGGACGGCTACAGTTTTCGGATCGATCCAATTCAGCCGGCAGCTGCGACCCTGCAGAGAAGGACTGACATTGAACTGTTTGCCAGTTTTGATGTGACTGCTGCCCATGTTGAACAGGGTTGGCGCGCTTAATTGAAAAAATCTGACGTTGTTATCCGTTGCGCTTAGCGAAGCCACGTGACGACCGTCCGGTGAAAAGGCGCACGCGCTGCAGCCGGCTCCGTGCCGGTGGGCCTGACCAATTAGGCGCGTACAATAATATTTACTTGACATTGTGCTACTTAAAGTAGGCGGATTTGAAAAGCGATTCTCTAAATCAAAGGAGCTATTCTAAGAAAATTTAAAAAAGGCGATTCTAAGAAAATTTAAAAAAAGGCGATTCTAAGAAATACTTGTAGTTGAAAGTGCTTTTCTAGGAAATGTTGCAAAAAGGGTGATTCTAGGAAATGTTGTAAGGGAGCGATTCTAGATAATTGATTATACCTGCCCCAATTGGGCCAGATGTGCAACCGACAGCTCAGCCGCAGCTATTGCGCGGCGCATCTGAAGGCTGCGTACGGCTGTTCAGTCCAAGGACTGGGAAGGTGGTCGCCACACACAGCCTTCAATTACCCCAGCTAATGCTGGCACCCATTTTACAGCTGGGTGAACTGAAGCAAAGCAGAGTTAATTGCCTTGCTCAAGGACACAAATTGTTCCGAGAGGGTCGGGAATGAACCCCCGACCTTCAAGCCCTACTAGAAAAAGCGACTAAGATGGCGATTTTTGGAAAAGCTACAAGGGAAGCCGATTCTAGTAAAAAAGAATAATTCAATACAACAATGAAGCATAGAAAAAGTAAAATAATACGAGTTGGCGCACCTGTGTAGTATGCAATTTGCCCGCCCGAATATCAAAGAACGCCAATTGGCCAATTTTATTGCCAGCAACAATTTTGCCAGACTTCAAATTACAGGACACGGTGCAGAACCGACTGATAGGCGGGAACAGCTCGGCCAGGCCGCGGTCTCTGGTCAGCTGACCTTCCAAGCAGAACAGCAGCAGTTCGATGGTGTCAAACATCAGGTCGTGCACGTCAGCTGCTGCACGTTCGCACACTGGGGTTATAAATAATAATTGTTTCTGTTACAAATGCTCGAGGAATAAGTAAACTAAAATTATGATGATTTTGTTAGTTGTATAAATTTAGGATATTTCAGGTGTCTAAATTTAGGATAATTTGGGTATCTTGGTGTCTAAATTTAGGATAATTCAGATGTCTTAGGTGTCTAAATTTAGGATAATTTATTAGGTGTCTAAATTTAGGATAATTTATTAGGTGTCTAAATTTAGGATAATTTATTAGGTGTCTAAATTTAGGACAATTTAGGTGTCTAAATTTACGATAATATAATTTAGAATAATTTAGGTGTCTAAATTTAGGACAGAAGTGCAACTCACACAACTCCAAGAGTTTCAGTATGGTGCTCCGACCTTTGTACACAGGTGCCTGTTCGGGTGCCTTCGCCCCGGCCAAGTGGGCATTAGTTGCCAGGGTATTGTAGCGGAGCAGCTCCCGTCTCATTGTAATGAGAAACAGCTGAGGCCGGGAGGTGGCAATCTGGGTCAGGGCCAGACGGGCCTGCAGGGCCAGGTCAGTCTCCGAGCTCAGCACACGCCAGCTCAGAGCCACAGTGGCCGAGGCGGCGCTGTCCGTGCTGGCTGTGAGACTGTCTGAGCTGTTCGGCATCAGGCGGTCCAGCTCGGCCGCCATGTCCAGCAGGAAGCGGAGCACCTTTTAGTGGGGTTTATTAGGGTTGATTGAGGTTGATTGGGTTGAATTAGGTTTTATTGGGGATTTATAAGGGTTCACTGGGTTTAATAGTGTTCACTGGGTTCAATAGTGTTCATTGGGGGGTCAATAGGGTTCACTGGGGTTTAATAGGGTTCATTGAGGGGTCAATAGGGTTCATTGGGGGTCAATAGGGTTCATTGAGGGGTCAATAAGGTTCACTGGGGTTCAATATGGTTCATTGGGGTTCAAAAGGATTCATTGGGGTTCAATAAGGTTCATTGGAGTTCAATAGGGTTTATTGGGGTTTATTGGGGTTGAATAGGGTTCATTGGGGTTCAATAGGGTTCATTGGGGTTCAATATGGTTCATTGGGGTTCAATAGGGTTCATTGGGGTTCAATAGGGTTCATTGGGGGGTCAATAGGGTTTATTGGGGTTCAATAAGGTTCACTGGGGTTTAATAGGATTCATTGGGGTACAATAGGGTTCATTTAGCGGTCAATAGGGTTCATTGGGGGGTCAATAGGGTTCATTGAGGGGTCAATAAGGTTCACTGGGGTTCAATAGTGTTTTTTGGAGTTCATTGGGGTTCATTGGGGTTCAATAGGGTATATTGGGGTTCAATAGGATTCATTGGGGTTCAATAAGGTTCATTGGGGTTCAATAGAGTTTATTGGGGTTCAATCATTGGGGTCAATAGGGTTCATTGGGGTTCTATAGGGTTTATTGGGGTTCAATAGGGTTCATTGGGGTTCAATAGGGTTCAATAGGGTTCAATAGGGTTCTTTGAGGTTCAATAGGGTTCAATAGGGTTCAATAGGGTTCATTGAGGGGTCAATAGGGTTCATTGGGGGGTCAATAGGGTTCATTGAGGGGTCAATAAGGTTCACTGGGGTTCAATAGTGTTTTTCGGGGTTCATTGGGGTTCATTGGGGTTCAATAGGGTATATTGGGGTTCAATAAGATTAATTGGGGTTTAATAAGGTTCATTGGGGTCAATAGGGTTCATTGGGGTTTAATAGGGTTCATTGGGGTTCAATAGGGTTTATTGGGGTTCAATCATTGGGGTCAATAGGGTTCACTGGGGTTTAATAGGGTTCACTGGGGTTTAATAGGGTTCATTGGGGTTCAATAGGGTTCATTGGGGTTTAATAGGGTTCATTGAGGGGTCAATAGGGTTCATTGGGGGGTCAATAGGGTTCACTGGGGTTTAATAGGGTTCATTGAGGGGTCAATAGGGTTCATTGAGGGGTCAATAAGGTTCACTGGGGTTCAATAGTGTTTTTTGGGGTTCATTGGGGGGTCAATAGGGTTCACTGGGGTTTAATAGGGTTCATTGAGGGGTCAATAGGGTTCATTGGGGGGTCAATAGGGTTCATTTAGGGGTCAAAAAAAGGTTCACTGGCGTTCAATAGTGTTTATTGGGGTTCATTGGGGTTCAATAGGGTTTATTGGGGTTCAATAGGGTACATTGGGGTTCAATAGGGTTCATTGGGGTTCAATAGGGTTTATTGGGGTTCAATAGGGTTCAATAGGGTTCAATAGGGTTCTTTGAGGTTCAATAGGGTTCAATAGGGTTCAATAGGGTTCATTGAGGGGTCAATAGGGTTCATTGTGGGGTCAATAGGGTTCATTGAGGGGTCAATAAGGTTCACTGGGATTCAATAGTGTTTTTTGGGGTTCATTGGGGTTCAATAGGGTATATTGGGGTTCAATAGGGTTTATTGGGGTTCAATAAGGTTCATTGGGGTTCAATAAGGTTCATTGGGGTTCAATAAGGTTCATTGGGGTTCAATAGGGTTTATTGGGGTTTAATCATTGGGGTCAATAGGGTTCATTGGGGTTCAATAGGGTTCATAGGGGTTCAATAGGGTTCATTGGGGTTCAATAGGGTTCATTGAGGGGTCAATAGGGTTCATTGGGGGGTCAATAGGGTTCATTGAGGGGTCAATAAGGTTCACTGGGGTTCAATATGGTTCATTGGGGTTCAATATGGTTCATTGGGGTTCAATAGGGTTCATTGGAGGGTCAATAGGGTTCACTGGGGTTTAATAGGGTTCATTGAGGGGTCAATAGGGTTCATTGGGGGGTCAATAGGGTTCATTGAGGGGTCAAAAAGGGTTACTGGCGTTTAATAGTGTTTATTGGGGTTCATTGGGGTTCAATAGGGTTTATTGGGGTTCAATAGGGTTTATTGGGTTTTAAGAGGTTAACATTGGGGTTCAATAGGGTTCATTGGGGTTCAATAGGGTACATTGGGGTTCAATAGGGTTTATTGGGGTTCAATAGGGTTTATTGGGGTTCAATAGGGTTCATTGGGGTTCAATAGGGTTCTTTGAGGTTCAATAGGGTTTAATAGGGTTCAATAGGGTTCAAAAGGGTTCATTAGGGTTCAATAGGGTTCATTAGGGTTCAATAGGGTTCAAAAGGGTTCATTAGGGTTCAATAGGGTTCAAAAGGGTTCAAAAGGGTTCAAAAGGGTTCATTAGGGTTCAATAGGGTTCAATAGGGTTCAAAAGGGTTCATTAGGGTTCAATAGGGTTCAAAAGGGTTCATTAGGGTTCAATAGGGTTCAATAGGGTTCATTGGGCTTCAATAGGGTTCAATAGGGTTCATTAGGGTTCAATAGGGTTCATTGGGTTCAATAACAAACGCGTCTCACCTGAGTGACATCAACATGCGCCTCCCAGGTGCGAAAGCCCCTGCCAAGCAGGTCAACAGCAGTCCTAGATTCGGGCGCCAGCAGCCGTTTCGAACCGCAGGGCGCCATCTCGCCGCCAGCCTGCCCCGGCTCCTGCAGCAGTCGAATCAGAGCGCCAGCAGCGGCCCTGGTCAAGTTCAAATCTGACTGGCCAGCCGGGAACTCGCAGCAGATTAAGCAGACAAGCACCAGCGAGGCTAGAGAAGTTTTCAAGCTTAAATCGTGCTGGCCGAGTAGTTCCTGCCGGCCGGCCGGGCCTAGGCGACGCAGCTCGGCCATGAGCAGCTGTTGAGCAGCCTGGCGCAGATGCGGACTGGCAGTGTGATACAGGCCAGCTAGGGACAGCAGGCATGGCTGCTGGAACAGGCTGGGGTCAAGCAGGTCGGCTAGCAGTACCGTGTGATGCGTCAGCGTCAGACCCCACGCCTGACGCTGTTCAGCGGTTGGCGGAGACAGCGACGCGGAATTCCATGCTGCCGTTGGATCGTTGTCGGCTGTTGGATCTTCGACAGCGGCGGCCAGAGACGCGCGATGAGGCTGATCGAGCGGCCAGACTTTGAAGCTGGCTGCGGTCCTGGCTGTGGCCAAAGCACCGGCCAGAGCTGTGGTGGCTAGCAGGTGCAAAGTGGTCAGCTGACGGTTGGTCTCCCAGTGCGGCGGCGGGTTGGGGCACAGCAGGCAGGCGGCGCGGGAGCGGACCAGACCGAAACAGGGGGCGATACGGGGCGGCCAGAGGCCCAGGGTTTCGCCTACGGTTCGATCTAGGCCAGTGTCCAGGCCCCAGGAGTGAATCAGTGATAGGAGCAGTTGGGCAACTTGAAGCGTTAGAGCTTGCTCGTCTGCGCCAGTTGTGGCGTTGACTGCGGCGGCGGCGGCGTCGACAGATGACACGGCAGCTCTGGACGATGAAGCATCGGAAAGTCGGGCAGCTGAGGGGCCGCTGCGACCTCCGAGATATGCTGATAGAAGTAAGGGTGCATTAGGATAGTAAAACACTGATTTGGAACCTAGCACCCACCTCACTCCGCCTAGCACCCACATTACTCCGCCTAGCATCCACCTCACTCCGCCTAGCATTTACCTCACTCCGCCTAGCATCCACTTCAATCCACCGAGGACCCACCTTACTCCGCCAAGCACCTACCTCACTCCGCCTAGCACACACCTCACTCCGCCTATTATCAACTCCGCATAGCATCCATCTCACTCCGCCTAGCACCTACCTCACCCCACCTAGCATCCTAGTCTCCCCGTCAGTAGTAGTAGTATTAGCCCCCACCTCACTCCGCCTAACACCCACCTCACTCCGCCTAGCATCCACCTCACTCTGCCTAGCATCCACTTCAATCCACCCAGCACCCACCTCACTCCCAACACTTACGAGACCTAGACGACTCCTGCGTTTCGCTGTCTCTCGATTGACTCCTTAGCCTGGCCAACTGATCGTTGCTCAGAATGCGTTCAATGAGGCAGGCCACATTAAAATGTAGCACAATAGGCAGACCCCGACCGCCGCCAGAATCCTCGCCCCGAAGTTTAGTGACGCGCAGAGGCGCAGCCGATCGGCTAGAATCGCTCAAAGACTCTTCGCTACGCCGGAGCAGCTCTTCCAACGCCGGGCCGCTAACAATGCGATCCAAGGCTGGCACCTCGGTCTGCCACACGTAAGCGCTATTATCGCTAGTGTGCACAACTAGCAAATCTTCTAGCGGCCGCCAACGAACCGACAGCACCGGGTACAGATGCCGAGAGGCCAACAATAATAATCGACGTTCGCGCAGATTCAACAGGCTGACAGAATGATCGGCGGCAACGGATACAACTGACACGGCCAGGCGGGAGCCCTGGCAGCCGTTAGGAGGTAGCTGCAGCGATGCCACCGGGCCGCCGTGGACGCAGAATAGATGTATCAACGAGCCGGATTCGCAGTCCCACAGAGCAACGGAGAAATCTTCAGCTCCGGACACCAGATGGATGGGATTGTATCGATCGGGAGCCAGGCTGGCCGGGTGCAGTAGGGCAGTCACGGCCCGGGTGTGACCCGACAAGCGGAGATGCGTGGGCGGATCGGGTCTGAAATATCAAGCCAAGTATTGTTGCAGCTAAGGTGGATGTTGGCGATTAGTTTACAGTCATGCTTAATTTGATATACAGCTGGGGGTCATGAATTTCATACCGCATTCACACCACCTGCACCAACCTCACTCCATCTGGAACCCACCTCACTCCATCTGGCAGCCACCTCACTTCATCTGGCAGCCACCTCACTCCATATGGCAGCCACCTCACTCCATCTGGCAACCACCTCACTATATGTGGCACCAACCTCACTTTATTAGGCACGCATTTAACTCCATCTGGCACCCACATCTATCTATGTTGGCACCAACCCCACTCCGCCCGGCACCAACCTCACTCCGCCTGGCACCAACCTCACTCCGCCTGGCACCAACCTCACTCCTCCCGGCACCAACCTCACTCCGCTTGGCACCAACCTCACTCCTCCCGGCACCAACCTCACTCCGCCTGGCATCAACCCCACTCCGCCTAGCACCCACCTCACTAGCACTCAAGCAACAAAACCAAGCAGCTGGACTCACTTAGGCGCCTGGAAGCAAGCTGCGGCAAGCCATTGCATCATAGTTAGCAGCACAATATGGCCAGACTGCAGACCTAACGCTAACCGACCGCTAGTATAAACCAGCGTAGCCGCCGTAACCTCCCAGTCAGCCAGTGGCCAACGCTCGGCCGGCCAGAGCAGCCGCAGGCTTGTATGCACACTCGGCCGCACGCCGGACAAGGCAGCGCCACCGGCGGTAGCCGGCAAAGCGGCGCCAACATTTGGCGCCAGAAACCAGAGAGTCAGTCCGGCTTGGCCGTGTGAGCAGATGACTAGCGAGCCGCCAGCGGGCAGTCGGTGATACAGGAACACGGCGCCAGCGGCGGCCGGATTGAAGCCGGGACCGTACGGTTCGGCCGGTTTGTTCCCTGTTGGACCGCCGCCGGCCAGAAGCAATTTACAGGTAAGTGTTGGCTTCTCGCACCGACGCAGATGCTCTGCACCATCTGTAGCACTGTGACGTCAGTTTAGAAATAAAAAAGCAATGAGAAATAAAAGCAAACAAAAATAGGGAAGTAAATTTTATTGCTAAAGCAGTTTTTATAGTAACGAGTAGTTATCTATTGTACCCTAAGCACCTGGTTCATTTTCTGAAGCAGTAGAACACACACCACGCTGCCTAGCACCCACACCACTCCGCCTAGCACCCAGCCGTCCTCCTAGCACCCACCCCAATCCGCCTAGCACCCACCCCACTCTGCCTAGCACCCACCCCACTCTGCCTAGCACCCACCCCAATCCGCCTAGCACCCATCCACTCTGCCTAGCACCCACCCCACTCCGCCTAGCACCCATCCCACTCCGCCTAGCACCCACCCCACTCCGCCCAGCACCCACCCCGCTCCGCCTAACACTCACCCACTCCGTCCAGCGCCCACCCCACTCCGCCTAACACTCACCCCACTCCGCCTAGCACCCACCCCACTCCGCCTAACACTCACCCCACTCCGCCTAACACTCACCCCACTCCGCCTAACACTCACCCCACTCCGGCCAGCACACGCCCCACTTCACCTTGCAAAGTGTTGAAGACCACAAAACTTAAAGAACAGTCGATAAGTTGTGCAATATGTGCAAAATACACTACAAATCTTTCCAGATTCTATATAGTAAAGAAAATAATGGTAAAAAACTATATTTTTAATCAAGGGTGGGACACTACAGTAAATACTTCAGAACCCGTAGCAGTAAAAAACTTTAATGCATTTATAAATGTCAATAGATATAGTACGCCAGTACCTATACATAATAAATGAAAGATATGCTACTATTAGTAATTAAAATCTGAGTAAACACTTTACCAGGTAAGATTTATTAATTATAAAATAAACAGTCGATCACCATTTTTCTGTGCTAAACTTTGTACAGTGCTTTAAAAACTCAAATACCTATTCGTCAAACTTGGCATGCAATGTTATACAACGTGAAAATAATAGAAATTAGTAAATTATTGATAGAAAAACAGATGCTTTACTGCCAATGTTGCTCTCAACTTACCCGGCAGAGAACTTTTTACCGCGAAGTGCGCTGCGTATTAATATTAATGATACGGAATTAAGTGACATTTTTGTATGACAAAATGATAATGCAACCAAGGTAATTAAAAATATACTAGATATTCTTAATTTTAATCAAATATTAGCCATAGTAGTATAAATAATTTTAATTATTCAACTTTGTTATACATGGCAATAATTGCCAAAGCAAGTGCAGGTTTCGTTACAATTGTAAATACAGTTTCCCAATACAAGCAATGTGCTTATTGGGGTCTGAGGATCTGAGGATCTGGGAGTCTGGGGTCTGAGGATCTGAGGATCTGGAGTGTGAGGATCTGGGGTGGGGTCTGAGGATCTGGAGAGTGAGGGTCTGAGGATCTGGAGAGTGAGGGTCTGAGGATCTGGAGAGTGAGGGTCTGAGGATCTGGAGAGTGAGGGTCTGAGGATCTGGAGAGTGAGGGTCTGAGGATCTGGAGAGTGAGGGTCTGAGGATCTGGAGAGTGAGGGTCTGAGGATCTGGAGAGTGAGGGTCTGAGGATCTGGAGAGTGAGGGTCTGAGGATCTGGAGAGTGAGGGTCTGAGGATCTGGAGAGTAAGGGTCTGAGGATCTGGAGAGTAAGGGTCTGAGGATCTGGAGAGTGAGGGTCTGAGGATCTGGAGAGTGAGGGTCTGAGGATCTGGAGAGTGAGGGTCTGATGATCTGGAGAGTGAGGGTCTGAGGATCTGGAGAGTGAGGGTCTGAGGATCTGGAGAGTGAGGGTCTGAGGATCTGGAGAGTGAGGGTCTGAGGATCTGGAGTCTGAGTATCCGGTTTCTGAGGATCAGAGGATTTGGTGGATGAAAAACGGATTCGAAAGGGTAATTAATAAATTAATTAAATCAAAGAAATGAAACAAGAAATCAACGAATCAAAAATAATTTCACGTTCAACAATCAAACAAACAGCCATAAAAGCCATTGATTGATCACTTCACAGACTCCACTATCAGTTTAGCAATAACAAATCAAACAAAACTGATTGACTTCTCACCCGGCAGGCAGCTGATAAACGTAAGCTTCGCCATCAGTAGTGCCGACCAGTACCCGATTGATGGCTAGAAAATCTCCCGACTGCCAGCGAGTGCCCTTGGGCGCCTCCTGCGACACCAGCAGGCACATGTCTACGGCGTCATAAATCTGCCAGAACTTTGGCGTCACCAGCAGCAACGTGCGAGGATTGTCTGGGTGACAGGCCATCGCCTGGGTGCTCATGCACCGAACGGTTTTCGATTCGTCCTCGAGTTTGACGCCTCCCTGGCGTTATTGTTATGATTCATTGCACCGAGTTGGAGGTAACTTCATCAGTTGAAATTTAAATGCCAAGTTCCAAGGCCTGGTCTTCCTAGAAAAGAGTCTTCTTCCGCTCTCTCCTTCAACTGATCTTCCGCTCTCTCCCTCAACTGGTCTCTTTCCGCTCTCTCCTTCAACTGGTCTTCTTCCGCTCTCTCCTTCAACTGGTCTTCTTCCGCTCTCTCCTTCAACTGGTCTTCTTCCGCTCTCTCCCTCAACTGGGCTTCTTCCGCTCTCTCCCTCAACTGATCTTCTTCCGCTCTCTCCCTCAACTGGTCTTCTTCCGCTCTCTCCCTTAACTGGTCTTAGACCCTCTCCTTACTACATCAGAACATTAAAATACATTCTCGTTTAGCACTGAGTACTGTCAGAATTATGTAAGAGATAATTATATTTCCACTATATAGTTATGTACCTTCTTTTCATCGCCAGTAATAGTCCACATGAAAACCGTACCACAGCTGGATATGCCTAATAGTACGTCCTCTGAAAATTGATTTGAACAATTAGCTAAATTAATAAATATCGAATGGGGTTGTGGATGTATTGTACATTGGTCTCGGGGTTGGGGTTGTGGATGTACATTGGTCTCGGGGTTGGGGTTGTGGATGTACATTGGTCTCGGGTTGGGGTGGATGTACATTGGTCTCGGGTTCATGTTTTGGATGTAAATTGGTCTCAGGCTAAAGGTGTGGATGTACATTGGTCTCGGGTTGGGTTAGTGGGTGTACATTGGTCCTGAGTTGGGGTAGTGGATGTACATTGGTCTCGGGTGCATGTTTTGGATGTAAATTGGTCTCAGGCTAAAGGTGTGGATGTACATTGGTCTCGGGTTGGGTTAGTGGGTGTACATTGGTCCTGAGTTGGGGTAGTGGATGTACATTGGCCCGGGTTGGGGTTGTGGATGTACATTGGTCTCGGGTTGAAGTTGTGATTTACATTTGTCTCGGATTGGTGTCTTAAGTGTACATTGGTCTCGGATTGGTGTTTTGGGGTGTACATTGGTCTTGGGTTGAAGGTGTGGATGTACATTGGAAGGTGTGGACTCAATAAGCACACAAAGGCGCACGAACCATTGCAGCCTTGGTGGCTGAACACGCTAAAAGCGGACATCCATTGCGGCTTCCTACGCGAAGACAAAGTGAACAATGAATCCAATGTGGCCGGATTTAGTACTAGAATGTCCGGATAGCGACCGCAGCACAGCAGCATGGGTGTACTTGACGAAGTTGATTGATAGTACTTGATCGCAGTGTGAACGAACTGCGAGTGTCTGGTCAGCTTGCACGTGGCTGCGTTCATATTCCACAGCATCATTTTGCTGTTGGCGGTTGGAAATTACTGCTGCTTTGATTAAGTGCTTCAGTCATGTTTGCTGCTCTTCCCTTCACATGGCTGTCATCAACTGACTCTCACCTGGTCCTCGTTCTCCCCCTCACCTGGTCTTCCACTCTCTCCCTCTTCTGGTCTTCCGCTCTCTCCCTCCTCTGGTCTTCCGCTCTCTCCCTCCTCTGGTCTTCCGCTCTCTCCCTCTTCTGGTCTTCCGCTCTCTCCCTCTTCTGGTCTTCCGCTCTCTCTCTTCTGGTCTTCCGCTCTCTCCCTCATCTGGTATTCCGCTCTCTCCCTCACCTGGTCTTCCACTCTCTCCCTCTTCTGGTCTTCCGCTCTTTCCTTCACCTGGTCTTCCGCTCTCTCCCTCACCTGGTCTTCCGCTCTCTCCCTCGCCTGGTATTCCGCTCTCTCCCTCGCCTGGTCTTCCGCTCTCTCTCCTCACCTAGTCTTCTACTCTCTCTCACCTGGTCTTTCGCTCTCCCTGACGTGGTCTTCTACTCTCTCCCTTACTTTGTCTTTGTCTAACATTCTCCATTCCTCTGTACCAATTCTACTCACCCGCTAGCATCGGAACTAACAAAATGCCCATCCAAATCTGGTGTGGAGTCTGGCAGCGTTACAAACACTTCGCACAGAACATCAACGCTGGTGTTGTGCGAGAAGTACACAAATTCAGGCTTCAGCTGTTGGTTTGGGAGAGATAACAAGAATAATTAAATTTACAAACCTGATCATTATTACTAATAAGAAGATAAATTTGAATATTGCTCTATATTATATACAAATACCAACCTTCCATTGTTCCTGAACATCCCAGACAATAATATGTCCCTCTCTGCTGCCAGTTACAATACTGCTGTGCTCTGGCATGAGTATTATAGATGTGATACAATGACTAGGTGGCTCTTTGCTCCATAGTGTCACTGGCACTATACACTTGAAGGTATCAGAGTTAGTAGAAGAAAGCATATTCAATCTTTGATATTTATTTTTTGCAAGTCTGAAATAATAAAATGGTTAAGTTTTTAATATAAGAAAATATGCAAATCCCTATTTTATAATGCAAAGAAAGATACAAGGTGCATGTAAGGGGGTATTAGGATATAAAATGTAGGAGGGGTGCATAAGGGATAAAGGTTATATATAAGGAAGGATAATTGTTTAGAACAAAAAGGATGTCTAATATAGCTTAGATCTTGGCTATACAAGGGTATAGTTTTAGCATAGGTCTAACTAATTTTAGCTATTGAATTTGAATATTAGATACTATCATTACATTATGCTTAATAGCCTGGAATTAACCATCATCTACAAATAAGTTATTAAATAATTACAAAATGGATAAAATAAATTGACAATAACTGATCTTAAATAAATCTATATCCAAACCCTTCTAGTTTATACTAAAAATTGATGAGAAAAAAAATGTACTTGACTAAAATTAAACAGAAAAATATTTAATTATAGCTTTATCAATGTTTTATATTTTTATAATTCCAATTAATTAAACTATATATACTCTTATTTTGTATAATTGCACCTTAAGATGTATATTCTTATTAGAGTAAAAGAATAAACAAATTTTCTAAGACTTAAATATAAATCAGAGATCCAAATCTTAGGATCTTAGTTTGATTAATCTTAAATCTAAAGATTATAATTGTCTAAGATAAAAAAATCTTGGGATTGACTATTGGTATTCCAACCCCACTTTGTATATTAATTCAATAATTAATCCTAAAATAGTTAATACCTACAGCCAAGATACTTGTCAAATGAAAATCATAGCCTTGTAGCAATTGTCTTGCTTTGATTTGTTAATTTTCAATATATAGGCTAGTAAATAGAAGGCTATGGCTGTAGAGATAGAGATATAAAACAGAAGCTGTTAGCAAAAAGTAAGGAGATTTAATGGTATAGTATAAGCTATATATGGAATAGTACTCACCATCATAGTCACAGACTCATTTGCTCATAATTCATAAATAAACTATTCTATTTTTAAAATAAAACCTAAATATTTTTTTGAAAAAATACTTCTCTACAAGACTGCAAAGCTTCCATTTGAAGTGGCAACAAACTGTCCTGGTACCAAAATTTCTGACATTAGGCTTAATAATCTTGCTACCTTTTTGAAATAAATTTATGTTGTTTATTAAATGAATTCAATTTATTTAATTATGTTTTCCTATAAGCTATTCTGTTTCTACTACGAGCCTTTTGACAAAATGGGAACCATGTTTGACAATTAATGAACAAAAAAATTTGTTTATTGTCTCCATTTGCCCTCCTCAGTCCTTAACAGTGTAAAAAATTGACTTCAATGCAAACATGACATGATCAATTGCATTATTGCAGCAATGGCTAGAGTTTTGGCACCAGAACCCATTTTCTAACACTAATAGCTATGGATCTGGCAGTGGTATTCTAGTAGTGCAATTTATGGGTACAATATAGCAGAAACATTTTACTTTTTAAATGGTGGTTGATATTGAGATTTTGTTCAACAAGATGAGATAAAAAATGATGAGATTCAAAACAAGATACTTCTAATGTTCAAAGAATTCATTAGTAGATAACTGCCTGCAGAAGACTGCCGGATCTGGAGCATTAGAAAACGGGTTCCGGTGCCGGAACTCTAGCCATTATTATCAATTGCAGCTGCAGCAGATTGCATTAGGCCCTGACAAAAATTTATGCTATGCAAATGCTATTCGTGGCAGCATATAACAAGAAAGTTGGTGAAAAAGAGATAGGCTTAGATAGATCTTACAATAGAGAAATACTAGATACTATTGATATTACAATTATCAAGCAATGTTACTTTTTGACGTATATTTGCTCCTTCAACTCAACTTAATGACGCTGATTATCATCTGGTGGTTCGAAGAAAAATAGGATCTCAAATTTTGTAATATGTAAAATCATAACAAATACCTGCAATGTGCCATTATTAGCAGCTGCTAAAACCCTTGCGAGAGATAAAGTGCTAAAATACTTAAAAACAGAGTAAGAGTATCATCGTTACATGTTTGTGCTTTTTCTTTAAAAAAAACTGGCCAGTCGTCGTAATACTAACCAACGGCGGACAAGACAACATAGCAGCCTAGGCAAGCGGTACATGGGGTGGAATTTGATCAATAGCTTCTTAATGCTCATGCCGGTAAGCATGATGATCATTTTAGTAAAAAGTCATTAGTTTTTTTAATATTTATTTTCAAACATGCTTAACAACGATTACAACTTCTTAGCCTACAACTAAGCCTACAACCCCTGGGAGTGGGACCAATTTCGTGAAGCACATGAAGTGCTTCAGCAGCAGCAGCTAACCAATAGTTAAGAAGTTTTGGTTTCATCTCTGAGCTGCTTAGCTTAATAGCAGCTGCTAGTTAGCAGTAGGGTTGTGCCATAAACAAACATCTTTGTGGCAGGAACATAAGAAGGTAAAAATTGAATAAACCTAGGGCTAGGCCCTATGAAGTGGCTTTTTGTGGCTTTGATTGAATTAAAATGGTACCGATACTATAGAACAGAAGAAACTTCTTTATCCTCAATGGGAGCTTGCAAGTCAATGTTTGGAAGTTTTTCTAACATTTTTGAGGCAAAGAAATAGAAGAAAAAAGGTGTAGGCATAGGAAAAGATTAGATCTATCATGGAGTCCAATGGACTGAGCAAGTCAATGTTAGCTCAATGCTCATATAAAATCAGACTTTTACTTCTTGGCTTGGGGCATTGTATTCCAACTCTGGGGCCTGGGCCAATGGCAATATGATCTACTAGAAAGTTAAATTTATCATATTTTTAGATTCATTTGGAAATACTATTTGAAGTCATTATTGCATCATAATTAATGTGATCTTTAAACTCTCTTGGCCAATAATTTTTGACCAAAATATCAGCTAATTTTGAAATGTGTCAAATAGTAAAATCTCCATTCTTATCTTAGCTGACTCTTGAAATGCTAAACTTTAGCAGGTAAAGTTTTGTTTTTAGCTAAACAAACTGCTAGGCCTATTATAAAACCACAAATTTGTAGTCTACTATAAAAACCAAGCCTTTTGACCATAGAGTATAGAGTATTGACATTGCTTAGAAACTCCTTTTATCCTATCCCACTGCTAAGCTTGTGAAGCCAAAAGTTAATAGATTGGTAAAAATTAGAATATGACTATTAAACTCAAAAAACAAAAGCCAATTAGGGCCTAGTAGCTAGGGCCTAAGTACCTTTTAAATGGTAGTAGCAATGCCTTATGAAATTGGTCCTTTTTCTTTGCTCAAATAAGGCCTAATCAAGTTCAAATAGGCCCTTAGACTAATAAGTAAGAGTTGATAGTTATAGTTTATGGGAATGACCTAGACCTATAAATCTAGTGCAGTACATAGAACCTAAGCCTAGCTAGTTGCAGTTGGAGATTATATGAACATAGGTCTAAATCAAAACAAAAAACAACAAATAAAAATTTCATAAGAATCTATGCTAGGCCTAAGGCTTGAAGCTTTCTGCAATTTACGAGCAATATATATATATATGATAGGGGCATAGGTAATAGTAATTGCCATATTAGCAATAACAACCTAAAATTCTTGGCAAAAGCTTAGGCTACAATTAGAATGAATGAATAAAGATTGATAAGATGAATGAGCAATTTAATTATAAAAACTATTAGTTTTACCTAGTAGATTGTTAGTATAATGGCAAATAAACCTATTTAGGTCTACATTAAACTAGTGATTTTCTTAGTACCAATCTTAGTCTATTCATATTGAATTAGATCTAGGCCTATACTAATAAAAAACCAAATTGTCTAAGCCTTGATTTATAGAAAGATTTTTTAGAATACACCTGATTTTTTGTTATTTAAAAATTAAAGTAAATGCAATTGTAAGTACATTGTACATGCCAGTTTTTCTCATGTCATTGTTATTTATAGATATTAAAAGAATCTAGAAAATATTTATGTTTATAGGTATAGCTCAAAATCTGTCAACTAATATATAGGAATATAAAAGCTTTGTGCAGCTATGCCAAAAGCTTGCATTTAGAGGGAGCAATTGTAATAAATATTCAAGTAAATAACCTTTTAAACAATGTGTCTACTCATAGTCATACTTGTTACAATTAAAACAATTTTAACTTACAGCATCAATTGGCAAAGTCTGGGCAGCATCATCACTCTGCTATTATGAATGGAACTCCAGCTCATAGTCAGCCCAATGCTGGGCCGCCACCTCATCAGCATCATCCAGTACCAATGTCGCCTCATCAACACCTGCCACCAACACCACAGCCGCCATCATTCTGGTGGCCATTGGGCTCCTATCACGCTGCCGCCGCTGTCTATCAGGCCCAAAGTGGCAGCAGATATGAACAATTGTATAATCCATTTAGCGGAGCCGCCTATGGCCAGCAGCAGCAACAGCAGGCTCCGTCGCCTAGTGATGACCAACAACGGCAGCCCGTTTCCTCTGCTGTTCAACAGTCTGCGCCGCCGCCACTGGCTCAGAATTCTACTCTGACAAGGAATAGCTCAGCGAATGAGAAGCCAGTGACACAGCAGCAGCAGGAGGAGCAATCCTTTTGTGGATTTAAGTGCAAGATCTGTCAGCAGGTGAGCGTTTATTAGTTGACAGCCAATAGCGAAGATCGATAGATTCAGGAACCGGTGACATAGCTGATCACTAGCTGTTTCCTTGACTAGCCAATTGGGGCCAATGCTAAGTAGTGCTAAGTTCAAGTAATATGCTGGCTTAAGGCTTTGATGTCTATTTATACGAGCTAGTTACTAATTTAAACCTCTTAGAGCCTAAATTCTATAAATTCTATAGGATATACTCAAGAACTACTCAAAGTAGGGCAGGAAACTACGTTTCTTTGGAAAATTTTAGGAGGCATTTTTTACCGAAAAATTACGGAGAATGGAGGTTTTCATTTTTTAGCATAAGATTTGTATTTGCTTTTATATCGAATGTCAGCATGTCAAAATATGAACATTGGGTCTGCCTGCTATCAAAAGCAATAAGTTTAGTTTCCCGTCCTACTTGAGTAGTCCTTGTTGGATATGCTAATTTTGATTATTACTTCAAATCGATCGAATGCGAATACAGTGTTTAATATTTGGAACCCGGCTTTTTCCAAGCTACAATACATTCCCTGCCTCCTCCCCATTCACCACACGCCAACCGCAGCTCTGCTTCAGCAAGCAGGATCTGCAACAGCACAACAGTGCGGCGCACAAAACTGACGCCAGGCCGCACCAATGCGACACCTGCGGCAGGCAGTTCGCTACAGCTGCCTACCTGGGCCAGCACAGGCGAATTCACACCGGTCTGAGGCCGTACGGTTGCAAATTCTGCGACAAGCGATTCACCCAGCTGTCTCATGTGCAGCAGCACGAACGGGTGCACACTGGTGACCGGCCCTATCGTTGCTGTCACTGCGCCAAAACATTCGCCCAGATGAGCAACCTGCAGAGTCACCAGCGCCAGCATCAGCGCGACAAGCCGCACAGGTGCGCCGCCTGTCGGGCCTGCTTTGACACTCGCGACGATTTGGACACGCACACGGCTGCAAAGCACGGCGCCAACAGGTACAGCCGGGTGCTGCTGTGTAGGATCTGCAACAAGGCTTACAATTCTGAGACTTATTTGGCTAAGCATCTTAGTAAGCACGAGCAGCAGGATAGGCAGGCTGGCGACGTCGGCGCCGGCACTAGCAAAGATAACGCCGCCGCTAGCGACGAGGTCGGCGATGTCGGTGGAGGAGTATCGTCCTCGACTGCAGCCGCGGCAGCTGCTGCGGTGGCCGCTTTTAAGTTTCCATTCTAGATGGGTTTAAAAGACATTTGATCTTACCGACATAGCGATGGTTGTCTTTCTGTGTTCAAAAATTTAACACTTGTTCGATTAATTGGTATATCATTTTTCATCCTTTTTCAGCGGGATTTTCAATTTTAAATTTTCTGTACAGATATATACTTGCATTCATCCTTGAGAGTGGAATTTTCCATTCATCCTAGAGAGTGGAATTTTCCATTCATCCTTGAGAGTGGAATTTGCCATTCATTCTTCAGATTGGAATTTTCCATTCATCCTTGAGAGTGGAATTTGCCATTCATTCTTCAGATTGGAATTTTCCATTCATCCTTGAGAGTGGAATTTGCCATTCATTCTTCAGATTGGGATTTTCCATTCATCCTTGAGAGTGGGATTTTCCATTCATCCTTAACATCCTTGGAGTAGAATTTTCCATTCATCCTTGAGAGTGAAATTTTCCATTCATCCTTGAGAGTGGAATTTTCCTTTCATTCTTAAGTGAAAATTTCCAGTTGCACCTGCATTAAAAATGTTTTTGAATTAAATTTTCCAGTTAGCCTTAATAGTCGTATTAATGTAATGTTTAGCCTTGGCGATGAAATTTGAGCACTTATTATCCTTAGATGTATAAGTCTAATTGAATGAAAATTTTAGTGTCTTAGAAAAAGTGGTAATGCCTATTCCATTGTCGAAGGCTTTTTAGTGCCAAAATATTGTATTTTTCAAGTTGATTGTACAAACTGTGTCAGCGTACTAATATTACTATTAGTAATAAAAAATTTATCAGTTTTTATTACATATCATGTACACGAGTTACACATCTTCCCGCTTTACTCTTGTACACATCGTATACTATAATTTATTGCACTCGTTATCCTGCAATTTTCTCTCGATAATGATGCGTCCTTTTACTGCTGGATTTGATTTCATTTATGAACAGGTGTCTCTAGTCTGTTAATTATATTAGCTTGATTGTACATGTAATGCCTAATCCTAAATCTGTACTATAAAAAGCTTACTTAATAATAATAGTACCAGTAAGTAGTCTACAAGATGTAGCTTTCTACAGACATGCATGAAATAAACGAAATTCTCAATGCTACTCACTGTACTTTTCTGTAACTGCCTGCGCCTGAAAGCTTTTTAAATTATTTGTTAATTTTTTTATTCTTCAACCACGCCTATGCAGAAGCTGAAAAAAGGGGAAAGAAAATTCCCAAAGAAACGGATGCTTTTCCCAGCCCCAATGACCCATGCAGATTTAAAAACAGTGTCATATTTACAAATCTAATCGCCTTGTCCTAAAATAATAGAATGGAAAATTGAAATTATGTGTTCTCAGCTGCATGTTCAGTAATAGATTCGTCAGTTGCGCCATTGCAAGTAGTGAAAACAATTGCGTAACAAGAGCAGACATCAATTGCAAAGTTTAGAGCATAAATTTAAGGGCGTCATAAAATGCTGTACATTATTAGATAGAAATTTTGGCAGACAACTCAAATGTACATATTTATTGAGATCTATTGTGATTAAGGGATTGAGAAACAATGAACAGACTATGTACATTCATAAAAGTAGAACATGCCTCTTATCACAAGTTTGCTAACACGCAGACTTCCTTTGAAAATAAAGTTGCAGTCAATTGAGACAATTACCGTCAGTACTCAAAATCAGTTCTCTGGCCTCGCCATGCCAAACTTTCGACGCACACATGAAGAGAATCGTATCTGGTGCTGCATCCTCTGCTTCCGCAAAGCCGATCGCGTTATTTCAGCTGCTCAGGCAGAACTCATCGAGCAATTTATCCTGCCAGAATTCTGTCATGCCTACATCCGTAATACTCTGCCAGGAGGCATGTGCAGCTGCTGCAGCAAGAAATTGCAGTCACAGACGTCACCTGTACCACAAGAACTGCCTGCTCGACTGCCATACCTTCAAATTGTTGCAGACTTAAAGGTTTTGCCACAACTCACACGTGAGCATCCGCACTGCTCCTGCTGTATCTGCCAGGTGGTTTCCAGCCCATCAAACAAGCGAGTGGCGGTCTGGCACCCATACATGCCTGACAGCAGCCGGGCCAACCATAAATTGCCCCAAGGACGACCTGCATATGCAGAAACAACTCGAAGCCAGGAAAGAGACTCGGAGAAGCGCTGCACTAGGTGCTAGGTGGGCAAAGGCCTGAGGCACGAGTGCAGCGTCTCCAGCAAGTTGCAGTACCTGCGCGCGCTCAGCCCTACATCAAAAGAGCACATCGCTCATGACGTAATGCGTGAAAAGCTAAGAGCAGCAGCAGCATCAGGACATGGATCAATGGCTTCTATTTCCAGTGCCACCGGTGGCCCACCAATGCAGCTGAGGCATGCAAATGATTCAAATGAGCAGAGAGCGCTGAGGACAGAGACACTAGTAACGTTAAAGACATCTCTCGATCTGAGTGACCGGCAGACAAACATGGCAGCCACAATTATCAGGCAGTCGTAAGGCCGTGCAACCCGGACTGCGGGCAGCCGCAGGCAGCCGCAGGCAGCATCGCGGAGAGTTTTTTTGAGATGCGGCAGCTCAAATTCACTCAAAAGTCCTCAGCAGTGTTGCCACGCCACACTTTGCCCATTTTTCTTCCGCAGCATAAGAGAAATTCCGCAGGGTAGAAAAATATGTCCTAACCAATGCAAGCCCTAAAAATGAAGCTAGACACAATTTTTACTACTTTTTAGGTTCACAAACGCCCTACCCAAGGCTGTTTTGCGCTGGTTCAGATGACCCCCCTAAGCCAGTTTTGAGCTAAAACTTCATCTCGCTGCAACTGATGCAGCTAGCTGTGAATGCATGCAAGCCGCAAGCGCGCAGGTGAATGGATAAGCAAATTCCATTCTGTATGCTCAGAAATCTTGGTACGAGGAAAGCACAGGGACAGGAAAGGAAGGGAGAGGGACAGAAAAGGAGAGGACAGGAAAGGAAGGGAGAGGATAGGACAGGAAGGGAGAGGACAGGACAGGAAGGGAGAGGAACAGGAAGGGAAAGGACAGGAAGGGAGAAGACAGGAAGGGCAGGGATACAATAAAGGTGACGGTGATCAGATGACATCAGGTAGTCTGGATCGAGTATAGAAAATCAGAAAATCACAAGAACAGTGCAACAAAATCGCAGCATAACAATTTCCACAAAGATATTGAACAACAAACCGAACCAGTAGTCAGTATTGGGGTATTGGGGTATAACATGAGAGCAAATTCAGAAATGAAAAATTTCCGTAGAGTACGAAAATCCCCTTGATTTTCCGCAGGTCTACTTAAAATTTCCTCACTGCGGAAATTCCGCAGCTAGTGGGAAGACTGGTCCTCAGGTGGCAGCTTTACTGATACCACAAGATGTTCCGTCATATGCCCCAATCTGCAGGGCCTGCTGAGCTTCATTTGCTCAAAGCGAGGATTTAGTGAGATCGATGTGAGATTGAAGCTGGGGATGGATGGAGGTGGTGGCTCGCTAAAAATCTGCCTTAGTGTCGCCCCAGTACGAGCTACTGCCTACTGAACAACAGGCAGAGTCAACACCTAAGAAGCTGAGCAGGGAGTCACAAATAAGCAACTTTGGCGTAAAAAAACTGTTTATCATCGCAATTGCTGAGGATGTCCAGGAGAACTATGCAAATGTGCGAGCACTTCTAGATGAGCTAGACTTGACATCGATTAAGTTCACAGTCGCTTGCAACACTGGCTGATTATGGTTAATGGCTAATTTGGCTACACTGGGCGTTGGCCAGAGTGCTGGAAGAGTACATGGTACCCTTTTAAAGTAGCTTTGGCGCCCCCTCTCAGGGTAGCTTTGGCGCCCCCTCTCACGGTAGCTTTGGCACCCCCTCTCACGGTAGCTTTGGCACCCCCTCTCACGGTAGCTTTGGCGCCCCCTCTCACGGTAGCTTTGGCACCCCCTCTCACGGTAGCTTTGGCGCCCCCTCTCACGGTAGCTTTGGCGCCCCTCTCTTACGGTAGCTTTGGCGCCCCCTCTCAGGGTAGCTTTGGCGCCCCCTCTCAGGGTAGCTTTGGCGCCCACTCTCACGGTAGCTTTGGCACCCCCTCTCTTACGGTAGCTTTGGCGCCCCCTCTCACGGTAGCTTTGGCACCCCCTCTCACGGTAGCTTTGGCACCCCCTCTCACGGTAGCTTTTGCACCCCCTCTCACGGTAGCTTTGGCGCCCTCTTCACAGTAGCTTTGGCGCCCCCTCTCTTCCGTAGCTTTGCCACCCTCTCTTCCATGGCTAATTTGGCGCCCCTATTCTTTTGGCGCACATGCGTGCAACAAAAAATATTTTATAGTTTCGCCCCTGGTTAGCAGCGTAAAAATAAAACAATGGCAAATCGAACACCAAGTTGAAAATTGCAACATCAATATACTGACAGCCATTAAAGAATGAACCGATTACCTGAAATTATATAATAGCATTTTGCACTCACATGTATAGTCAAAATCAGCAGCGTGTAGAGAGACTTAACAATTGAAAAAACATAGAACATAGAAGTATTATAAAATTACGTCACTACATTAAAATAGCGAAACTTGAACACTTTACCGATCTTGATTTTAACAACTTTTGAGACATTCAGATGCCACAAAAAGCTTCTATGTTTGCCTAATAAGTTTAAAAAGTTGACCAGATTAACAAATTAAAGCAAGGCAATAGTAATTAGTTAAAAACAAATTTTGCATGTAAAAACAATTCTAAAAAAATTGCTACTTGAAGTAGAACGATGAAAAAATCCGAATATTTTAATTGAAAGATTCTAAAATATTTTTCAAAGAACAGACGACCAGAAATAAGCAATTGAATTGATCAGTTTCTCCCTTTGAAAAGCCTCTAGGAAGCGGCGGGCACGTGATCCGTATTCGAACCCGTCGACCGTTGATCAAACGGCAGCTCTTCTAAGAAATTCGATGCGGATGCTGATTCGCTGTCGGCTACGCTGGCAACGACAACTAATGTGACAATGCCGGCAACCACTAGCATAACTAGTATCAGAACTTTTATCACACTCAAACTATCGAGTCGGCCTGATCGGCTTCTTGAACCCTGCTGCTCAGACTCGTGTTGATACAGCTGGTACCGGTGCATTGCTGCTGTTGCATGTAAATGCAATCTCTATTGTGGCAGCATGTGCTGCTGTTGTGCACCCGGAAGTTTCTCACGGATCTTTTAAAACTAAATCAGTCATCAATAAATGAGAACGAAGCTTTGTGGAGTGAGTTGATTCTGAACATTTTCCACTCCGCTTCCTTTCCACCCCCTGTTCCTCTCCTCTACCCCTCTTCCTTTTCTCTACCCCTGTTCCTCTGCTCTACCCCTCTTCCTTTTCTCTACCCCTGTTTCTCTCCTCTACACCTGTTTCTTTTCTCTACCCCTGTTCCTCTGCTCTACCCCTGTTCCTTTTCTCTACCCCTGTTCCTCTCCTCTACACCTGTTCCTCTCCTCTCCTCTACACCTGTTCCTTTTCTCTACCCCTGTTCCTCTCCTCTACATCTGTTCCTTTCCTCTACACCTGTTCCTCTCCTCTACACCTGTTCCTCTCCTCTACACCTGTTCCTCTTCTCTACACCTGTTTCTCTCCTCTACACCTGTTTCTCTCTTCTACCTCTTTTTTTCTATCCCTTTACCTCTCCTCTACGCCTCTTTCCTATACTCCTGTTCCTTTTTCTCTACCCCTGTTCCTCACTTCTACACCTGTTCCTTTTCTCTACCCCTGTTCCTCTCCTCTACACCTGTTCCTCTCCTCTACACCTGTTTCTCTCCTCTACACCTGTTCCTTTTCTCTACCCCTGTTCCTCTGCTCTACCCCTGTTCCTCTCCTCTACACCTGTTTCTCTCCTCTACACCTGTTTCTCTCCTCTACACCTGTTCCTTTTCTCTACCCCTGTTCCTCTGCTCTACCCCTGTTCCTCTCCTCTACACCTGTTTCTCTCCTCTACACCTGTTCCTTTTCTCTACCCCTGTTTCTCTGCTCTACCCCTGTTCCTCTCCTCTACACCTGTTCCTCTTCTCTACACCTGTTTCTCTCCTCTACACCTGTTTCTCTCTTCTACCTCTTTTTTTTCTATCCCTTTACCTCTCCTCTACGCCTCTTTCCTATACTCCTGTTCCTTTTTCTCTACCCCTGTTCCTCACTTCTACACCTGTTCCTTTTCTCTACCCCTGTTCCTTTTCTTTACCCCTGTTCCTCTCCTCTACACCTGTTCCTCTCCTCTACACCTGTTTCTCTCCTCTACACCTGTTCCTTTTCTCTACCCCTGTTCCTCTGCTCTACCCCTGTTCCTCTCCTCTACACCTGTTTCTCTCCTCTACACCTGTTCCTTTTCTCTACCCCTGTTTCTCTGCTCTACCCCTGTTCCTCTCCTCTACACCTGTTCCTCTTCTCTACACCTGTTTCTCTCCTCTACCCCTGTTCCTCTCCTCTACACCTGTTCCTTTTCTCTACACCTGTTCCTCTCCTCTACACCTGTTTCTCTCCTCTACACCTGTTCCTCTCCTCTACACCTGTTCCTTTTCTCTACCCCTGTTCCTTTTCTCTACCCTTGTTCTTTTTCTCTACTCCTGTTCCTCTCCTCTACACCTGTTCCTCTCCTCTACACCTGTTTCTCTCTTCTACCTCTCTTTTTTTCTATCCCTGTTCCTCTCCTCTACACCTGTTTCTCTCCTCTACACCTGTTCCTCTCCTCTACACCTGTTCCTTTTCTCTACCCCTGTTCCTTTTCTCTACCCTTGTTCTTTTTCTCTACTCCTGTTTCTCTCCTCTACACCTGTTCCTCTCCTCTACACCTGTTCCTTTTCTCTACCCCTGTTCCTTTTCTCTATCCTTGTTCTTTTTCTCTACCCCTGTTCTTCTCCTCTACACCTGTTCCTTTTCTCTACC
>NIVC01001756.1:0-27500 GCA_002269645.1 Macrostomum lignano | reverse complement strand
TGAGAATAGCCTTCGTCCAACGGTTGCTAGGCGACGCACCAACGATAGAAAAGCTGTACAAGCGCCCAAATTAGATTTACTCGAAGTTTTGAGGCGTTTATTGCTACTAAAAGTAGTTTTAGCGACTACAATAGCATCTGAATCGTTATTATCTCCATCCAGATTGGCGCAGAATTCGACAATTGGTTGTTCAGCCAATGCGGCAACACTGTGACTCAGGGCTGCAATAGCGCTAAAAGCTCCCAGTGCAGAATTATTTTCCACTGTTAATTTTCCGTTACTATCGACGCCATCGGTTGCTAGGTGATGCTGCGATCTGGATAGCCGGTTGCCAAGGACGCTATCGTCGTTGTTGCTATGGCGACAATGATGCCGACAGTGACGACTATTGATACGATCGGCCGAACGAAACAGCAGCATACTGGCTCGCTCTTCTCCTGTTGGTTGCCATGACAACCGACAGGATGATTTGGAAGATTGGTCCGCGCAACGTTCTTCGTTGGCGTTGTTGGTCCCGCGACAGCAGTCTTTGTCGTGGTTAGCGTCCTTGGCTGCTAATTCCAGCTGTTGGAGTGTTTGAAATCTAATTGCATTTACAGTTGTTTTTAGGTAGAAGTAATTGGGACGATTCCTTAAGGTAATTAGGAGTGATTTCTTAAGGAAATCAGGGGCGATTTCTTAAAGTAATTAGGGGCGATTTCTCAAGGTTATGAGGGGCGATTTCTCAAGGTAATTAAGGGCGATTTCTTAAAAAAATTAAGAGCGATTTCTCAAGGAATTTAAGGGTGATTTCTCAAAGTAATTAAGAGCAATTTTTTCTCAAGGTAATCAGGAGTGACTTCTTAAGGTAATAAGGGGTGATTTCTCAAGGAAATCGGGGGCGATTTCTCAAGGTAATTTGGGGAGATTTTTCAAGGAAATTAGGGGAGATTTCTCAAGGTAATTTGGGGAGATTTTTCAAGGAAATTAGGGGCGATTTCTCAAGGTAATTTGGGGAGATTTTTCAAGGAAATTAGGGGCGATTTCTCAAGGTAATTTGGGGAGATTTTTCAAGGAAATTAGGGGCGATTTCTAAAGGAGATTAGGGGCGATTTCTAAAGGTAATTAGGGGCGTTTTCTCAAGGTAATTAGGGGCGATTTCTCAAGGTAATTTGGGGAGATTTTTCAAGGAAATTAGGGGCGATTTCTCAAGGTAATTTGGGGAGATTTTTCAAGGAAATTAGGGGCGATTTCTCAAGGTAATTTGGGGAGATTTTTCAAGGAAATTAGGGGCGATTTCTAAAGGAGATTAGGGGCGATTTCTAAAGGTAATTAGGGGCGTTTTCTCAAGGTAATTAGGGGCGATTTCTCAAAGTAATTAGGGGCGATTTTTCAAGGTAATTAAGGGCGATTTGGCAAGGAAATTAGGGGCGATTTCTCAAGACAATTCCTAGATAACTTCACCAACAAAAGAATGCTATTAAAAGCAGTTAATAGCAGTAATGAGCTCACAGTGACAGCTGCGGCAGAGCCGGGTTGCTTGGTCTCTTGCAGGAAAGCATAGCACAGCAGCAGAACAATCAGACAATAAGCGCAATAAACTAACGAAGGCAGGGCAAACGGGAATTTCCTAACTAACGCCATCTCCGGAAAAGTGTCGCCAAACTGATTGTAGGGATCGGACAAGAAGGCGCCCATATTGGCGGCCAGAATAACGCCGAAAACGAAGCCAAAGTTGACAACAGACATGGCCATGACCTGCGGTATTATTGAATGGAAGACAAGTCAATTGTAAAATCCCATTAATATCGATAGGGGCCATAAGCAAGGCAAGATCTATCAAAAGATGAGCATTGTGTCTGCCTGATATCAAAAGAAATTACGAGTTTCGTGCCGAAAAAATAGAAACCTCCTATCCCCGCAGTATATTGTTCGGTAAAACCTGCCTCCTAAAACTTTCCAAGAAGTTCTGTTCTTCTACTTGAGTAGTCCTTCTAATAAAATTATTATTTATATTATATTATTATTATTATTATATAAATACTATATATAAGTACTTATACATATAAGTATAATTTTAATTATAGTACATATAGTACATACTTACATATTACATAAGCTTGTCCACAAAGTACATATATATACATATACATATACACTTATATCAAAGTATTATTATTATTATTATTAATTATTTTCAACAGTAGTTAACATACATTCCTAAACCCCGGGCTGGCCAAGATAAGTCGCAAAAACGCCGACACGACAAAATACAGACGTAGTACTAATTAGACGACGAGGCATTTCGCCTTAATAATACAGTTATAGTTACTCCTACCGTTTACTTAAAATTGCGTTAATTTTTGCTTTAGGGTTTCTTTTGAATAGGTAAGTCGCATTTTTGGTCAAAAAGTAAATTTCTAAGTTGAGCATGTATGGTTGGGAAGATTTAACACCCACAGGAAGTTTACATGCCTGACGATTAAAAAGGGACGCTGTAAACTGTTATTTTCATCTTGAAAAATCCCAACACAAAGAAATGAGTCACCTGATTATCCTTGTTAGAAATCTCGTACACAACAGTCTTGCTTAGCGGGATAACAGCAGAAGTGGCGCCAATTAGTAGGCGCGCTGCCAATGCGGAGCCAAAATTAGGCGCCAGACCGAACAACAAATTGCACGGAATTGAACAGGCCAAATTGATCAATATGACAGCTCGTCGACCTTTTGTGTCGGACAGAGAGCTCCAGAAGATGGCGCCAAAAATGTTGCCAGCATAGCGACCAGAATTCAGTATGCCAACGTAATACCCGATCTCCTGGTCGCTGTAGCCGAAATGCTGCGGTGGCGGATGTGAGTGCGTGTGAATTGAGTGATAATAGGAATTTAAAGTTGAGTATTAATTATGAAAATAACTACTTACTTTTCATAGGGAGTGAGCACACACTAATCATGGGAAGTGAGCACACACTAATCATGGGAAGCGAGCACACACTAATCATGGGAAGTGAGCACACACTAATCATGGGAAGTGAGCACACACTAATTATGGGAAGCGAGCACACTAATCATGGGAAGTGACCACACTAATCATGGGAAGCGAGCACACTAATCATGGGAAGTGAACACACTAATCATGGGAAGCGAGCACACTAATCATGGGAAGTGAACACACTAATCATGGGAAGTGAACACACTAATCATGGGAAGTGAGCACACACTAATCATGGAAAGTGAGCACACACTAATTATGGGAAGTGAGCACACACTAATCATGGAAAGTGAGCACACACTAATTATGGGAAGCGAGCACACACTAATCATGGGAAGTGAACACACTAATCATGGGAAGCGAGCACACTAATCATGGGAAGTGAACACACTAATCATGGGAAGTGAACACACTAATCATGGGAAGTGAGCACACACTAATCATGGGAAGTGAGCACACACTAATCATGGGAAGTGAGCACACTAATCATGGGAAGTGAACACACACTAATCATGGGAAGTGAACACACTAATCATGGGAAGCGAGCACACTAATCATGGGAAGTGAACACACTAATCATGGGAAGTGAACACACTAATCATGGGAAGTGAGCACACACTAATCATGGAAAGTGAGCACACACTAATCATGGGAAGCGAGCACACTAATCATGGGAAGTGAACACACTAATCATGGGAAGTGAACACACTAATCATGGGAAGTGAACACACTAATCATGGGAAGCGAGCACACTAATCATGGGAAGTGAACACACTAATCATGGGAAGTGAACACACTAATCATGGGAAGTGAGCACACACTAATCATGGGAAGTGAGCACACACTAATTATGGGAAGCGAGCACACTAATCATGGGAAGTGAACACACTAATCATGGGAAGTGAACACACTAATCATGGGAAGTGAGCACACACTAATCATGGAAAGTGAGCACACACTAATCATGGGAAGCGAGCACACTAATCATGGGAAGTGAACACACTAATCATGGGAAGTGACCACACTAATCATGGGAAGCGAGCACACTAATCATGGGAAGTGACCACACTAATCATGGGAAGCGAGCACACTAATCATGGGAAGTGAACACACTAATCATGGGAAGCGAGCACACTAATCATGGGAAGTGAGCACACTAATCATGGAAAGTGAGCACACACTAATTATGGGAAGCGAGCACACTAATCATGGGAAGCGAGCACACTAATCATGGGAAGCGAGCACACTAATCATGGGAAGCGAGCACACTAATCATGGGAAGTGACCACACTAATCATGGGAAGTGAACACACTAATCATGGGAAGTGAACACACTAATCATGAGAAGTGACCACACTAATCATGGGAAGCGAGCACACTAATCATGGGAAGTGAACACACTAATCATGGGAAGTGAACACACTAATCATGGGAAGCGAGCACACACTAATTATGGGAAGCGAGCACACTAATCATGGGAAGTGAACACACTAATCATGGGAAGTGAACACACTAATCATGGGAAGCGAGCACACTAATCATGGGAAGTGAACACACTAATCATGGGAAGTGAGCACACACTAATTATGGGAAGCGAGCACACTAATCATGGGAAGTGACCACACTAATCATGGGAAGCGAGCACACTAATCATGGGAAGTGAACACACTAATTATGGGAAGTGAACACACTAATCATGGGAAGTGAACACACTAATCATGGGAAGTGACCACACTAATCATGGGAAGCGAGCACACTAATCATGGGAAGCGAGCACACTAATCATGGGAAGTGACCACACTAATCATGGGAAGTGAGTCACACTAATCACAGGAAGTGACCACACTAATCATGGGAAGTAGGCACACTAATCACAGGAAGCGAGCACACACTAACTAACCTCAATCAAGCGCGGAACAAAGACTTGCGGATACAGCAGTGACGAGGACTCGGCAATCTGAAAATTGAATAATTATTATGCTAAATAGGATTTACTGTGGTAATCAAAAATTATTATTAACTTGAAGCCACTTACCGTTGCCAGCAGCAGAGCAATAATAACCAGCCATCTCTCTCTTGCTTCCATAATTCTGTTTTTCTGTTTTAGCCAAATACACAGGGTAGTTATAGTTTTGCTTTAATCGCACAAACAAATTTCTTAGATGCCAAAACTTAATGCTTGCCGCCAATTGGCCTGGTCATTTGTGGGACTGCAAAAAAGCATTTAACTAGAGTTAAAAAGCAGTCCATTGATTGAAATCTGAGATTTTGCATTGATAAATACAGAGACAGCCCTAAGGCTATGCTTAAGCATATGGAAATCAGTAAAGCAGCTAAAGCTAATATATATATATATATATACCAACAGCATACAGACTTCAAAGTGTGCAGTTAAAACTGAACACTTATAGCAAAGATCATCTTTGACTATTAGAAACTATTCCAAAATAACAATTGACAGAACTAATTATTATTTTATTAATGCCTACTCAATATATTTGATGATGGTGGCTCTATATTAAAAAACCTAACTAAAGACAAAAATAGAGTGGATATGGTTATAGAAAATCTAGTTCCTATATAATTGAAGTTAGAAAACTTAATAATAATAATAATAATAATAATAATAATATTAATAATAATAATAATTGATCACACCTGCCCTAATGGGCAGATTGCAACCAACAGCTCAGCTGCAGCTATTTGCGCGACGTGACACATCTGAAGGCTGCATATGGCTGTTTAGTCCAAGGACTGGGGGGTCACCACACACACAGCCTCAATTACCCCAGCTAATGCTGGCACCCATTTTATAGCTGGGTAAACTGAAGCAATGCAGAGTTAATTGTCTTGCTCAAGGACACAAATTGTTCCTAGTGGGACCCTTGACCTTTTAGTTGTGAGTCTAATGCTCTAACCACTAGGCTACAACCCCCTGTTATAAACTTAACTTGAAGATATACAACTTAGTATAGCTATAGAAGGCAAGCTGTTTATAGTAAATTATATTAGTAAGA
Source organism: Macrostomum lignano (assembly GCA_002269645.1). Lineage (NCBI taxonomy): Eukaryota > Metazoa > Platyhelminthes > Macrostomidae > Macrostomum > Macrostomum lignano. The sequence continues at coordinate 21,512 of NIVC01001756.1, read as the reverse complement.
CTTAGCTGGCATACATGCACAACCTTGGGAATCACTTGGCCATTTCTATTGGCAACATACACATGTAAGTCACTATTGGCTAAGAGTAGTCACATGACTACTATTCTATCCAATAGCAACTTACATGTGTGTGTTGCCAATAGAAATGGCCGGGTGAATCCCTAGGTTGCACCAAAGCATGTTAGCTATGGTAATAATCTAAGCCTACTGTGGCTATACATACCATATGATGTTCATAGGGTTTGACTATATTGAAGATACTGCCAACTGAGGATGGCAGTTGCTTAGAAGCTTAAGTCAAGCCAAGCTCTTATACTGAGTTACTAGTCACTATATATAGCAACTAGTTTGCCACTAGTTTTTTAGCTAACTTACCAACATGCATAGCACACCCATAGAGATTCTATTGCAACAGTTTCAACTAATGAAAGGGCTTGGATAATGCCCAATATTACATAGATATAAAAATACAATGTCTTTAAGACCAAGGTAGCTTGAAAGCAGAAAAATCTCTATTGTGAGAACTTAGATAAGTTCTCTATCTCACCTAAGCCTGAACAGAGATTAAAGCTCAGTGAGAATTGGAAGACACAAATTAGTTAGAGACAGATTGCTAAAAAGAAGCTGCAGAGAGCCCTATTATTTTAGGTGAGATACAGAATCTTTTTTTAATTAGAAGCTAGGGAAATTTGCTAGAATAGAAAGAAAGTGTCAGCAACCCTATTAAATTACTTCAAGTAGTTTTAATCTCAGGATCTAATTAGCTCAGAAGCAGAGTCTTCAAATAAGAGATGTTCTAGATAAATTTTAGACTTAAACTCCAAATCTCACCTCATTATCTTGCCCTTTGAAGCCACTAAATGCTATCTATAATTAGCTAAATAAGCAATTATCAATTTTCTATAGCTTCCCCATACATTTTAAGCCTAAGACTGACTTATAGGCATTGTTGCAAAGGTTTCGGCTTTTCTGGCTATAATGGATTGATTTTTATCAATAAACAAGCTGTTGAAACCTACAGATTTTCAATCTGCTGAATTTCAAGCCTTAAAACTATTTTTGCATTACATTCTTAAATTTAAAGTCATTCTCATCATTCCTAGGACACAAAATGGCTCTTTTCTAAATTTCTAATAGCCTATTAATGTCAGAAAATCTCTGTGACACATTTAGATAAACTAAGCCTTGAGCTCCAGTATAGAAGTTACAATTGTACAGAATGCAGCAATTAATGAAAGCCTATCTTTAGGACTGATCTTCAGTTGGTTGTTACCAATTTGCAAGAGATTGGTAAGAAATGGATAAGTCATTTTATTCATATAAAATACAACCTTCATGTTTGTTTACAAGTGTAGCTTTTCAACTAATGGCCATATGCAAACATTTGAGGCAAGCATTGATCTTATCAGCTAGGGTGCCACATGGAATGACAAGGCAACATGTTAAAAGAATACATAGGCAAACTCTGCCTTTGACTTTCTCTCTGTCCTTGAAAAAAAACTTTTTTCTTTTTTTTCTTTTTGTCTCTAACTCTTTCTATTCTTTCTTATTTTTTCTCTAATCTTTACTCTCACTCCTCTCTTTACTCTTATCTTTTTTTCTTTTCTCTTATTTTATCTTTTTTGTCTTCTATTTTCTATCTTCTCAGTCTGCTTTCTTTTTTCTTTGTTCTCCTCTTTTATATTTTTTCTCCTCTCTCATCTTTCTTTGCTACTATTTTCTTTTTTCATCTCCTTTTCTTTCTAATCTCTTACCTCTCACCTTTCTCACTCTCTCTCTCTTTCTTTTTTTTCTATTCTATTCTTTTTTATTTCTTTTCTTTTTAGCCTATAGCCATGACATGAGCTAGATTCTCTTTTGGGCCTTTGAGATAAAAATCTATAATCTAAGTCTAAAGTCTCTAGATTGCAACAGAGGTAACATCACAAATTGAGCCAATTGTTTTGGATTAATAGATAAAAGCCACAAAATGTATATTGTATAACAAAGATGTATAAAATGTAAAGTACAAAACATTTTGTAATATTTTATTTGTTTTTATTTATTTTTATAAGAAAGAGGTTTTTACTTTGGCAAAAAGGAGTTATCAAATAAAATAGAAAAAATTGGTCTAGAACTTTTAAAATGAAATCTTATTAGACTCCTAACTTTAAATTAGTAACTTGTGCTATACTATTATACATATGATATAACTTCACTCATCATATAGTATAAATAGAGCCTACTATAGTTGGTTAGGCCCTAATTACTATATATATTTTAATAAACTTTATATTAGATTATCATTTTTCTAGCTTCTTAGTATATCAATTAATCAATTTGCCAAGAAGCCATATAATATAATATCTAGGCTACTAGTTGATAAAATGCTAATTGACAAAGTGCTAGTTCTAGTTGTAACTTAGACCCTTGGCCTTGCTTAAAAGAGAAGAACTTCAAGAAGGCTTAAATAAGAGTGAAAATTGCACCAAAAGGCAAAATACATTAAGCCTGGTCACTAGCTTTTTAAGCATAACAAGTATAATAAATTATCTGTTTGCTACCCAATGGGGGACAGGGGTATAGATTGATAGTCATATTATTTAATTTAAATGAAAGCACATGTCACATCATCATCACCTTCATTGGCACATAATGCCACATATATGATGTGCTTTCATTTAAATTTATTAAAAGATTATACATGCCAATATAACCTCATAAAACCCTACAATACAAGCGTATAGTGCATTCAGCTTAATTTGTAAGAGTAAAGAAGACTATGTGTATGTGCCAAGGAGGGCCGTCAAGGCTTTATTTGAGAGTCGAAAGCGAAGTCTTAGACCTAGGCCTACCTACACGTGTTGCGTCATTATTTTGATTATAAATCGTAAGAGATATATAAAAAGGTGAGATTGCATATTTTTTGTCGATCTATTTATACCTTGAGTTGATCTGAATGATCAGACTCCACTCCGCTCAAGTCGTCCTTGCTGTTACCCTAACGGAGCACCCGCATATGTTGAGCGGAGTACGACTCTTCTTAAGTCGTCCTTGGGTAACAGTTGTACAAGGCTCTTTTCTTTGAAAGTTTGCATTAAAAAAGTTAAATGTAAGTATTTTTGCTCGTCTTGCAAAAAAATCTTGCTTTAAAAGTGTTTAAATAATTTTTCCACTATTCTAATTCGAACTTTATAAAGCTAATCGTTTCGTTTTGTTATAGCTTTAAAAAGCAATAAAGCAAAATTTACAATTTTAAGTTTCGTGCTCTTGACATGGATCATGCGATGTTGTCTCTATGCGCAAAAAGAAAGCTCCATTGATTTAGGAAATAATGACAGGAAATTCTGGTATGGAGCATCTCATTTTTGTCATTAACCAACTTCAGGATGCATGCGCATCATCTGGAACGTCTATTCGAATTGATCTACCTCAGATTGCCGTCGTTGGCAGTCAGAGTGCAGGAAAAAGTAGCGTTCTAGAAAACTTTGTGGGCAGGTATGTTTCGATTTCTTCAGAAAGCATTTTTCATGTGCATGTAAATCCTAAGTTTCAGCTGACACAAAGCCACGATGAATACTGCATTTTATTTTTTGTCGTATTTTCATTACATATTGTTTATTAATACACTGTATATTTTAATTAAATTAAAAACAGAGACTTTTTGCCGCGAGGGTCTGGAATCGTCACAAGGCGACCTTTAATTTTGCAGCTGATGAATTATCAAACCGGTAAGCGACGATTATTTAAATAATTTATGCTGCAATACAGCAATCAATTTAAAACGATTTAAAACACTTCATCACCAGAATACGCCGAGTTCGGCCACATTCGCGGTAAAAAATTTGTGAACTTCGACGAAGTCCGTCGCGAAATCGAAGTTGAGACAGACCGTCTCACAGGGCAGAACAAGGGCATCTCAAATGTGCCTATCACTCTCCGAGTTTACAGTCCTCAAGTTCTCAACCTGACACTGGTTGACCTGCCCGGCATGACCAAAGTGGCAGTTGGCGACCAGCCTCCGGATATTGAGCAGCAAGTTCGAGCCATGATTTGGGAATTCATTTCCAAGGATAATTGCCTTATTCTGGCTGTCTCGCCGGCCAATTCAGACTTGGCGAATAGCGACGCATTGAAACTGGCGAAAGAGGCAAGCTTAATAAATAAAACTAATTGTGCTTCATCTAAATTTAGCTAGCGGTATTACAGCATTTTTTTCCTCAAACTCTGTTTTATCGTTTGTCTTTCATAAATCTTGAATCAGTCTTTATCCCAAACACACACGTTTCCCCTGTCATGACTCCCCCTTTGACACGGTACTCATTTTATTTGCTAATTCTTGCACCTAGTGAAACCCAATGCACAGCTAGTTCCATCGAATTCATTCTATACTTTCTTTCTTCATAATTTAAACAATCCAATAAACCTGTAATATTTGCTCCATTCTTAGAATCGTATATCCTCCAATCATATTCCTAGAATGCTATCCTCCCACCAATATTCATTCTTATAATCTCATTCTCAACTCCCAAAATGTTTTTAGACTCGAATCCTCACACTTAGGATCCCATTCTCCCAATGTATTCTTAGAATCCCATTCTCCAACGTATTCTTAGAATCCCATTCCCACCATATTCTTAGAATCCCATTCCCACCATATTCTTAGAATTCCAACCCCACTGTCCCACCCAGGCTGATCCCAGCGGCTCTCGCACAATCGGGGTTCTCACCAAACTCGACCTCATGGACGCCGGTACAGACGCTCGCGATGTACTAGAGAATCGGTTCCTGCCTCTTCGTCGAGGCTACGTCGGCGTCGTTAACCGGTCGCAGAAAGACATCGACGGTCGGAAGGACATCAGCTCGGCGATGGCGGCGGAGAGGAAATTCTTTCTCGGCCATCCGGCCTACCGGCACATGGCCGAGAGGATGGGCACTGCTCACCTGCAGAGGTGCCTCAATCAGCAGCTAGTCGGGCACATCCGGGATACCCTGCCAACGCTGCGGGCCGCCCTGCAGAGTCGCCTCACCGAGCTGGAGGCCGAGCATCGCGCCTTTGGCGGTCTTGATCCGGACGATCCCAACGCTAAGGCGAAAATTATGGCAACGTAAGACTTTTAAATTTCACCTCTTTCCCATATCCCAGATTTAAAATCCCTACACACTATTCCTCTTTCCCGTATCCCAGATTTAGAATCCCTACACCCTACTCCTCTTTTCCCATATCCCAGATTTAGAATCCCTACACCCTACTCCTCTTTTCCCATATCCCAGATTTAGAATCCCTACACCCTACTCCTCTTTTCCTATATCCCAGATTTGGAATCCCTACACCCTATTCCTCTTTTCCCATATCCCAGATTTAGAATCCCTACACCCTACTCCTCTTTTCCCATATCCCAGATTTAGAATCCCTACACCCTACTCCTCTTTTCCCATATCCCAGATTTAGAATCCATACACACTACTCCTCTTTTCCCATATCCCAGATTTAGAATCCCTACACCCTACTCCTCTTTCCCATATCCCAGATTTAGAATCTCTACACCCTACTCCTCTTTTCCCATATCCCAGATTTAGAATCCCTACACCCTATTCCTCTTTTCCCGTGTCCCCAACATTTAGAATTTCAGTGGGTTAGTAACCGCAGAAATTATTAAAGATACATTAATAAGGAATAAATTCTCACCCAGCACCTCACTCTTTGCGCTGCAGTTTAATCAACCAGTTCATTGAGAATTTCACCAAAGCAATCGAAGGCTTCGGCGAAGTCAGCACCAAGGAATTGTCGGGCGGTGCAAAAATTAACAAAATCATTCACGACCGATACATGTACATGCTGCATAAGGTGACTGAATTGGTTTCTTATTAAATTTTTTTATTTTTTTATTGATTACACCTGCCCAATTGGGCCAGATGTGCAACCGACAGTCAGCCGCAGCTATTGCGCGGCGCATCTGAAGGCTGCGTACGGCTGTTCAGTCCAAGGACTGGGGGGGGGGAGTCGCCTAACACCCTCAATTACCCCAGCTAATGCTGGCACCCATTTTACAGCTGGGTGAACTGAAGCAATGCAGAGTTAATTGTCTTGCTCAAGGACACAAATTGTTCCAGTGGGATCGGGAATCGAACCCCCGACATTTCAGTTGTGAGTCAGACGCTCCAACCACTAGGCTACAACCCCTTTCTTGTTACAATACGCTTGCATGATGTTGCATGTGCAGATGAAGCCATTTAAAACCAAACTCTCTACGCACCAAACTGAGCTGATTTTTGGGTGGCCAATTCGAACACTAGGTTCTGGCGCCAATTCAAACACTAGGTTCTGGCGCCAATTCAAAACCAGATTCTAGCGCTAATTTGATACCAGATTCTGGCGCCAATTTGAAACCAGATTCTGGCGCCAATTTGATACCAGATTCTGGCGCCAATTTAAATGCAGCTTCTGGCGCTAATTGAAGACTAGAATAACATAGATAGATAGACTTAGATAGAGACAGACAAACCATTTTTTGTATTATTAGTGGATTTTTGCGCCAGATTCTGTCCAAATCCAGATTTTGGCGCCAAACCAAGACCAGGTTCCTAGCGTTAACCAAACACTAAGCATTTTTTGTTGTTCTACAGATCTCTCGCAACTTCTATGTTTGTATATATCTATGCATTGACTCATTTTTTCATTTCAGTCTTCAAGATATATCGGCGAAAAGCACTATGTAAGTTGGGGTACATGTGTATATTGCATTTCAGTGACATTCATGCGCAGTTTATTAACAGTAGAACTACCAAGAGGGGGGGAAAAATTTCCCCCCCCCCTGACAATTTTTTTTGCTGCGCCGGAACGGAGCAACGCAGGCACACGAAATCCAAGAACACGGGCCAACCCCCTGCCGCGCACCCTCTCAAACAAGAATCAAGTCGCCAACCCTCCGGACCGTCGAGATATTCGACGATTCTGCCAGAAGGTCGGATTTTTCCCATAAGCGCTAGTGTATTCAGTATACCCCTGTGCGCCAAATAGCACTGCGCCTCAGTGCAGCCTTGCCAAGTCTCCAAATTTCATCAGCACGTCGACCAAATGTGTCTGCATCAGCTCTGACTTCGTTGGTTACTGGCCTTCACCAAGACGGAGCTTCTAGACCTTCAACAGGTGGCACCAGGTGACTATGAACACCTTGATACGAATTTCTCTAGTTTCGCCGATCAAGCCTCGACAGTAGGCAAGCCTCAACTGCCAGACACCCTCAGCTAGTCTCCTGAGCATTCATTCCTTCATCATCCCGACACCGTCGGCACCTTCAACAGGTGGCATCAGGTGACTATGGACGTCCTGTTGCAAATATGTCAGGTCTTTCTTATCAAGCTTCAATAATGGGCAAACCTCAACCGACGGACATTGTCAGCTAGTCTCTCAAGCATTCCGTCATCATCCCGACGCCGTCGGCTCCTTCAACAGGTGGCATCAGGTGACTATGGACGTCCTGTTGCAAATATGTCAGGTCTTTCTTATCAAGCTTCAATAATGGGCAAACCTCAACCGACGGACATTGTCAGCTAGTCTCTCAAGCCTTCCGTCATCATCCCGACGCCGTCGACTCCTTCAACAGATTACACCAGGTGACTATGGACAGCCTGTTGCAAATATGTCAGGTTTTTCTTATCAAGCTTCAATAATGAGCAAACCTCAACTACTGGACATCCTCAGCTAGTCAGTCAAGCATTCAGCCATCATCCCGACGCCGTCGGCACCTTCAACAGGTGGCACCAGGGGAGTAAGGACACCTGAGCGTGATTTTTCATCATGCTATTAACATTTCTGAATCATTAAAAAATGAAAAAACGGATTGAATTTACTGGCTTCTTAAAAGCATAACCCTTTCTGCATAAAAATTGGGTTCAATATTATAGTTGAATAAACTAAACAGCTTTTCGAATAAAATATGTATGTAGCTCGTATGCATAAAAGTATGTGTAATAATAATATAAATATACAGCAACATGAGTTCAAGCTTAACTATAGCAATGTCCGTGCTTTAAAAATTTTGAGAGCTTCAGAAATGTTAAGAGCATGATGAAAAATCACGCTCACGTGTCCTTACTCCCCTGGTGCCACCTGTTGAAGGTGCCGACGGCGTCGGGGTGATGGCTGAATGCTTGACTGACTAGCTGAGGATGTCCAGCAGTTGAGGTTTGCTCATTATTGAAGCTTGATAAGAAAAACCTGACATATTTGCAACAGGATGTCCATAGTCACCTGGTGTAATCTGTTGAAGGAGCCGACGGCGTCCGGTTGATGGCTGAATGCTTGACTGACTAGCTGAGGATGTCCAGCAGTTGATTTTTGCCCACTATCGAGGCTTGATCGGCGAAACTAGAGAAATTCTTATCAGGCTGTCCATAGTCACCTGGTGTAATCTGTTGAAGGAGCCGACGGCGTCGGGATGATGGCTGAATGCTTGACTGACTAGCTGAGGATGTCCAGTAGTTGAGATTTGCTCATTATTGAAGCTTGATAAGAAAAACCTGACATATTTGCAACAGGCTGTCCATAGTCACCTGGTGTAATCTGTTGAAGGAGTCGACGGCGTCGGGATGATGACGGAAGGCTTGAGAGACTAGCTGACAATGTCCGTCGGTTGAGGTTTGCCCATTATTGAAGCTTGATAAGAAAGACCTGACATATTTGCAACAGGACGTCCATAGTCACCTGATGCCACCTGTTGAAGGAGCCGACGGCGTCGGGATGATGACGGAATGCTTGAGAGACTAGCTGACAATGTCCGTCGGTTGAGGTTTGCCCATTATTGAAGCTTGATAAGAAAGACCTGACATATTTGCAACAGGACGTCCATAGTCACCTGATGCCACCTGTTGAAGGTGCCGACGGTGTCGGGATGATGAAGGAATGAATGCTCAGGAGACTAGCTGAGGGTGTCTGGCAGTTGAGGCTTGCCTACTGTCGAGGCTTGATCGGCGAAACTAGAGAAATTCGTATCAAGGTGTTCATAGTCACCTGGTGCCACCTGTTGAAGGTCTAGAAGCTCCGTCTTGGTGAAGGCCAGTAACCAACGAAGTCAGAGCTGATGCAGACACATTTGGTCGACGTGCTGATGAAATTTGGAGACTTGGCAAGGCTGCACTGAGGCGCAGTGCTATTTGGCGCACAGGGGTATACTGAATACACTAGCGCTTATGGGAAAAATCCGACCTTCTGGCAGAATCGTCGAATATCTCGACGGTCCGGAGGGTTGGCGACTTGATTCTTGTTTGAGAAGGTGCGCAACAAAAAGTTAGCCCGTGTTCTTGAATTTTGTGTGCCTGCGTTGCTCCGTTCCGGCGCAGCAAAAAAAATTGTCAGGGGGGGGAAATTTTTCCCCCCCTCTTGGTAGTTCGACGGGCGGAAAAATGGCTTGGTATTCCTACTGTTAAACTGTAGCCTCACTTGTAACAGATGGGTATACTGCAGCATTACATTATATGTAACAGTTTCACTATGAATGTGCCATACTTACTTTATTTTTTTTCAGACTGAATCGGACGAACACGAACTTAGACGGGAGATTAAATTTGCAATTAGAAATATTCACGGCATTCGGTGAGGTGCACTGTCAATTGCCATTTTATTGCAGCCTGTCTCTATCTTTGATATGACAAATTTTAAACAGAGATAATTACTATAAATGGTTTTGTCAGCTATTTTAACTGCGATACCCCCAGGCATGTGATCCGCCACCAGATGCAATCAGAATTTTATTATTTGGCTGAACCTAGCCAAGACCTTTATTTTCGACCAAAAATTACAAATCGTTTTCTTTACCAAATTAGCTGAACAACTCAGTGTCATCACTCCCCTCCTTATCTAACAATTTTGCACATTTAACCGAATTAAATAGAGCTCAACGCGCCACCAAGTAACCTGACTCTTATCTCCCACCCCACACCCTAACCACCACCCCAAACCCTAACCCACCACCCCAAACCCTAACCCACCACCCCAAACCCTAACCACCACCCCAAACCCTAACCAACCTCCCCAAACCCTAACCCACCACCCCAAACCCTAACCCACCACCCCAAACCCTAACCCAACACACCAAACCCTAATCCACCACCCAAACCCTAACCCACCACAACCAAACCCTAACCCAACACACCAAACCCTAACCCACCACCCCAAACCCTAACCCACCACCCCAAACCCTAACCCACCACCCCAAACCCTAACCCACCACACCACACCAAACCCTAACCCACATCCCCAAACCCTAACCCAACACACCAAACCCTAACCCACTACCCCAAACCTAACCCACCACCCCAAACCCTAACCCACTACCCCAAACCCTAACCCACCACCCCAAACTCTAATCCACCACACCAAACCCTAACCCACCACACCAACCCACAACCCTAAACTTTAACACACAACCCAAACCCTATCCACCACCCCAGAACGGGTTTATTCACGCCTGACTTGGCATTTGAAACGGTGGTTCGCCAACAAATTGGCCGCCTAAAAGAGCCAACGCTGCGCTGCGTAGAGCTGGTGACAGCAGAGCTGGGCTCAGTGGTGCACAAATGCGCCCACGAGATGCGCAGCTACCCTCGCCTCCGGGAGACAGTCGAAGGCATCGTCAGCGCTAGGATTCGCGAAAGAGAAGTGGAAGCTAAGTCTCAGCTGATGCTGACTATGGACATCCAGCTGGGGTATATCAATACTAATCACGAGGACTTTATCGGATTCGTTAAGTAAGGATTAAGGGTTTAGCCTGAGTAATCTACCTGTAATCTACTCCTAATCTACCTGTAATCCACTGACAATCTTCCTGTATTCTACTCGTAATCTACCTGTAATCTACTGACAATCTACCTGTAATCTACTTACAATCTACCTGTAATCTACTTACAATCTACCTGTAATCCACTGACAATCTACCTGTAATCTACTGACAATCTACCTGTAATCTACTGACAATCTACCTGTAATCTACTGACAATCTACCTGTAATCTACTGAAATCTACCTGTAATCTACTGACAATATACTAGTAATCTACTGACAATCTACCTGTAATCTACTGACAATCTACCTGTAATCTACCTGCAATCTACTTACAATCTACCTGCAATCTACTCATAATCTACCTGTAATCTACTGACAATCTACCAGCAATCTACTGAAAATCTACTCGTAATCTACCTGCAATCTACTTACAATCTACCTGCAATTTACTCATAATCTACCTTTAATCTACTGACAATCTACCTGTAATCCACTGACAATCTACCTGTAATCTACTGACAATCTACCTGTAATCTACTGACAATGTACCTGTAATCTACTGACAATCTACTAGCAATCTACTTACAATTTACCTGTAATCTACTCATAATCTACCTGTAATCTACTTACAATCTACCTGTAATCTACTCATAATCTACCTGTAATATACTTACAATCTACCTGTAATCTACTCATAATCTACCTGTAATCTACTTACAATCTACCTGTAATCTACTGACAATCTACCTGTAATCTACGTACAATCTACCTGTAATCTACTGACAATCTACTAGCAATCTACTTACAATCTACCTGTAATCTACTGACAATCTACCTGTAATCTACTCGTAATCTACCTGTAATCTACTGACAATCTACTAGCAATCTACTTACAATCTACCTGTAATCTACTCACAATCTACCTGTAATCTACTTACAATCTACCTGTAATCTACTCACAATCTACCTGTAATCTACTTACAATCTACCTGTAATCTACTTGCATACGGGCCTCAAACTATAACTAATCATCTCTAAATTTAATTTACAAATATTTCAGCGCCCAAAAATCGACCGAAAGACGCACGAAGGAGCGAGTTGGAAATCAGGTGACCAATTTGACCTTGACATGCTGCTCTTCATACTGACGCTGGCCGGTTAAATCCAGAGTTGACAAAAATAGTCCATATTTTCAGTGCAGATTAAGTCAACTTTTCAGGTGCATGCTGATTGTATAATTCAAGCGTGTGCCTAAACTATGTGAAGGTTAGCTTGACGTTTCACCGAATGACTATCTAAAGCATTTATCAGGCAGGAGGAATATGTGAATATGATTCGCATCATAGATATTTTTATACTGTCGTTTCCATTTTTTGATTGGCGTAATGCAGGTTGAATTGAACTTTTCAAGCTTTTATAACAAGTAACAGCTATTCTGTAATTTATTTCACAATGTCTAACAGGTATCTCTCTGTCTAACAGGTATCCCCATATTCAACAGGTATCACTTGTCTAACAGGTATCTCTCTGTCTAACAGGTATCACTATATCTAACAGGTATCACTATATCTAACAGGTATCATCTTATCTAACAGGTATCATCTTATCTAACAGGTATTCCTCTGTCTAGTAGGTAGCACCTTATCTAACACGTATCAGTTTGTCTAACAGGTATCACTTTATCTAAAAGGTATCACCTTTTCTAACAGGTATCACCTTATCTAACAGATATCACCTTGTCTAACAGGTATCACCATATCTAACAGGTATCACTCTGTCCAACAGGTATCTTTCTGTCTAACAGGTATCACCATATCTAACAGGTATCACTCTGTCCAACAGGTATCTTTCTGTCTAACAGGTATCACCATATCTAACAGGTATCACCTTATCTAACAGGTGTCACCTTATCTAACATGTATCACCATGTCTAACAGGTATCCCTCTGTCTAACAGGTATCCCTCTGTTTAACAGGTATCAACCATATCTAACAGGTATCACTCTGTCCAACAGGTATCTTTCTGTCTAACAGGTATCACCATATCTAACAGGTATCACCTTATCTAACAGGTGTCACCTTATCTAACATGTATCACCATGTCTAACAGGTATCCCTCTGTCTAACAGGTATCCCTCTGTCTAACAGGTATCCCTCTGTTTAACAGGTATCAACCATATCTAACAGGTATCACTCTGTCCAACAGGTATCTTTCTGTCTAACAGGTATCACCATATCTAACAGGTATCACCTTATCTAACAGGTGTCACCTTATCTAACATGTATCACCATGTCTAACAGGTATCCCTCTGTTTAACAGGTATCAACCATGTCTAACGAGTATTTTTCTGTCTTATAATTATCACCATATTAATTTTGTAGCAGTAAAAATTATTATACCAGGGTATTATGGCATTACAAGAAAGATTTATAATGTTTTATCAATCAAACCATCACTGTTTCATTTGAACAGGTGATTCACAAAGGCTTCCTGACTATCAATAACAAGCACATCATGCGGGGCTGCTGCTGCTGGTTCGTCCTGTCGTCTGAGAGTCTCACTTGGTACGCGGATCAAGAGGTCAGTTTTGGTACTCGCGTAATTTTTTATTAATCTCCTCTTATCTCCTCTCTTCTCTTTCCTCTTCTCCTTCCTCTTCTCTTTCCTCTCCCCTCCTCTCCTCTCCTCTCGTCTCCTCTCCTCTCCTCTTATCTCCTCTCTCCTCTCTTCTCCTCTCCTCTCGTCTCCTCTCCTCTCCTCTCGTCTCCTCTCTCCTCTCTCCTCTCCTCTCTCTCCTCTCCTCTCCACTCGTCTCTTCCCCTCTTATCTCCTCTCTTCTCTCTCCTCTCCCTCCTCTCCTCTCCTCTCTCCTCTCTCCTCTCTTCTCCTCTCCTCTCCTCTTATCTCCTCTCTCCTCTCTCCTCTCTTCTCCTCTCCTCTCCTCTTATCTCCTCTCTCCTCTCTCCTCTCTTCTCCTCTCCTCTCCTCTTATCTCCTCTCTCCTCTCTTCTCCTCTCCTCTCCTCTCCTCTCCTCTCCTCTCCTCTCTTCTCATCCCCTCTCCTCACCTCTCCTCTCCTTTCCTCTCCTCTCCTCTCCTCTCCTCTCCTCTCCTCTCCTCTCCTCTCCTCTCCTCTCCTCTCCTCTCCTCTCTCCTCTCTTCTCCTCTCCTCTCCTCTTATCTCCTCTCTCCTCTCTCCTCTCTTCTCCTCTCCTCTCCTCTTATCTCCTCTCTCCTCTCTCCTCTCTTCTCCTCTCCTCTCCTCTTATCTCCTCTCTCCTCTCTTCTCCTCTCCTCTCCTCTCCTCTCCTCTCCTCTCCTCTCTTCTCATCCCCTCTCCTCACCTCTCCTCTCCTTTCCTCTCCTCTCCTCTCCTCTCCTCTCCTCTCTTCTCATCCCTCTCCTCACCTCTCCTCTCCTTTCCTCTCCTCTCCTCTCCTCTCCTCTCCTCTCCTCTCCTCTCCTCTCCTCTCCTCTCCTCTCCTCTCCTCTCCTCTCCTCTCCTCTCCTCTCCTCTCCTCTCCTCTCCTCTCTCCTCTCTCCTCTCCTCTCTCCTCTCCTCTCTTCTCCTCTCCTCTCCTCTCCTCTTCTCTCTTCTCCTCTCCTCTCCTCTCCTCTCTTCTCCTCTCCTCTACTCTCTTCTCCTCTCTTTTCCTCTCCTCTCCTCGCCTCTCCTCTCCTCTCCTCTCCTCTCTCTTCCCCTCCTCTCCTCTCTTTTCCTCTCCTCTCTTCTCCTCTCCTCTCCTCTCCTCTTCTCTCCTCTCGTCTCGTCCCTTCTCTTATCTTCTCTTATAATCTCTTATCTTACCTCCTGTTCTTTCTTTTTATCTCCTCTTTTCTTTTTTCTTTTTTATCTCCTCTCCTCTTCTCCACTGTCTTACCTCTCCAAATCTGCACTGCAACTCTCACAGAAATCTATAATCTCTTAGAACTAAGCGAACTATAGTTTGGAGATTGTTGCACATAAGATTGGCTACCAACTATTCAGAAAAGGCAGTTCAGTCTAAATACGGTTTCTCATGTAGCTACGAGCTAATTTTAAGCTTTGCACTTCCGTTCAATTCTGTCTTACTTCTTTGCCAAAGGCGGCAAAGCCTAAACGAAGTCCTTTGCTCTCTCTCTCTCTCTCTCTCTCTCTCTCTCTCCATTCACTCTACCATTTGTATTTGGAAACTATACATAACTATACATGCAAATATTATAACTTCGCTTATAATAAACAGAGCTATTATTGCATTGCCTTTGCGTTATAACAACTGAGGCTTGAATAATATTAGAGTTTCGCTACGCTGCGCATTTGCGCCGCTTGAAAATGAAGAATCAGAGCCTTCTAATTCTGCTGGAATCAACTGCTACATTTCAACTGCCGTCGGTTGGGTAGCGGAAGAGCAGTGAAGTTTAGAAGGTAGAGGCGGAGAGACAGACCGGAGAGAAAGGAGAGAGAAGAGGGGAGAGAGAAGAGGGGAGAGAGAAGAGGGGAGAGAGGAGAGAGGAGAGGGGAAAGAGGAGAGAGGAGAAATGAGAGAGGAGAGATGAGAGAGGAGGGGGGAAGATGAGAGATGAGAGAGGAGAGGGGAAAGAGGAGAGAAGAGAGATGAGAGAGGAGAGATGAGAGAGGAGAGGGGAAAGAGGAGAGAAGAGAGAGGACAGAGGACAGAGGGGAGAGAGGAGAGAGTAGAGAGGAGAGAAGAGACAGGAGGGAGGAGAATATAGATAAAAGAAAAGAAGAGAGAAAAGAGAGAATAGGAGCGCATCCTCTGGACGAGGAAGGCCAGAAGTGTTCCATAGGGCAATGTCAGATACAAACGCAACGATATGAAAGGAGCAAATACACTGCTTGAGTAGATTCAAATGGTTGAAATTCTTCTGAATGCTAAACACTGAAGAAATGTAATGAAAAGTTCAGTTTTTTGTTGCTTGTTTGACAAGTATACGAAAAGTAACTAAAAACCAACTTAACTTCTAAACCGCGGCAATACAGGAGCGCCAGCAAAAGTACATGCTGCCCTTGGAAGGCCTTCGGGTTCGCGACGGCGAGAACCGATTGTTCAGCAAAAGAAGCGTCATCGTGCTCTTCAACGCTGATGGCAGGTTGGAGCTACGATCTGCATTAAAAACTTGAAGATTCGTAGTACTAATAGAAACATCGTATTGAAAGTCATAGTGTAACTACTGTGAGTAGAAACGGTGAAATTTAAATCTAGAAAACGTTTGAATTACCTGAACAGAAACACGTACAAAGACTGCAAGAGTCTGGAGCTTGCGGCCGAGTCAGCCGACGATGTCGACACTTGGAAGGCGGCGCTGCTTCGCGCTGGAGTTTATCCAGAGGGTGACGAGGAGGAGAAAGAGGAGGTGCGAGAAATGCAAGCAAGTGTTTGCTTTGTTACCTCACTCCGCATCCACCTCCCTCCGCACCCACCTCACTCCTCAACCACCTCACTCTGCAACCACCTCACTCCTCGCCCACCTCACTCCTTACCCACCTCACTCCTCACCCACCTCACTCCTCACCCATCTCACTCCTCAACCACCTCACCCCTCACCCACCTCGTTTCTCAAACACCTCACTCCTTACCCACCTCACTCCTCACCCACCTCACTCCTCAACCACCTCACTCCTCACCCACCTCACTCCTCACCCACCTCACTCCTCAACCACCTCACTCCTTACCCACCTCACTCCTCACCCACCTCACTCCTTACCCACCTCACTCCTTACCCACCTCACTCCTCACCCACCTCACTCCTCAACCACCTCACTCCTCACCCACCTCACTCCTCGCCCACCTCGCTCCTCGCCCACCTCACTCCTCAACCACCTCACTCCGCATCCACCTCCCTCCGCACCGTACATAATTCGTTCTCCTGTCACAGAGACTACGGATATCTATGTTAATATTACTGCCAAGAATAAAATTATTGGATCAATACAACTCTTACTCATCAAACTCGCACTCAACCAGGCTAGAAGCAGCAGTATAGAGGAGGAAACCCTGGACCCGTCCATGGAGCGTCAAGTTGAGACAATCCGGAGTTTGGCCAAATCCTACATGCGCATAGTGGACAAAGCGCAACGAGACTTTGTGCCAAAGACCATCATTCACATGGTGGTTAATGACGTAGGCTTTGGGATGTGCAAATTCTGTCTTAAATATGACTAATTCTTACAATTATGTCACAGTTTAGGACGGAGGTTTGTCTGGATCTAGAATGGGTTGCTTTGAATCGAGATGAGAGAATGTGGGTAAAGAGTGAGGTGGATAAGATGTGTGAAGTGGTTGAGGAATGATGCGGGTGAGGGGTGAGGTGGGTGAGGAGTGAGGTGGGTGAGGAGTGAGGTGGGTGAGAAGTGAGGTGGGTGAGGAGTTAGGTGGGTAAGGAGTGAGGTGGGTGAGGAGTGAGGTGGTTGAGGAGTGAGGTGGGTGAGGAGTGAGGTGGTTGAGGAGTGAGGTGGTGAGGAGTGAGGTGGTTGAGGAGTGAGGTGGTGAGGAGTGAGGTGGTAGGAGTGAGGTGTTGAGGAGTGAGGTGGTTGAGGAGTGAGGTGGTGAGGAGTGAGGTGGTTGAGGAGTGAGGTGTTGAGGAGTGAGGTGGTTGAGGAGTGAGGTGGTGAGGAGTGAGGTGGTGAGGAGTGAGGTGGTTGAGGAGTGAGGTGGTTGAGGAGTGAGGTGGTTGAGGAGTGAGGTGGTTGAGGAGTGAGGTGGTTGAGGAGTGAGGTGGTTGAGGAGTGAGGTGGTTGAGGAGTGAGGTGGTTGAGGAGTGAGGTGGTTGAGGAGTGAGGTGGTTGAGGAGTGAGGTGGTTGAGGAGTGAGGTGGTTGAGGAGTGAGGTGGTTGAGGAGTGAGGTGGTTGAGGAGTGGGTGAGTGAGGAGTGAGGTGGGTGAGGAGTGAGGTGATTGCAGAGAGAGTGATTCAGATGCGAGGCCAATACCCACCACAAAGGCACTGAAATAAAATCGCTCCCCTTCCGCCACAACGCAGCTGAGATCATTCCTGAAGACGTCGCTGCCAGTGCAGCTGTACAGCTGCTCCGACCAGGCCAGCCTGATGGAGGAATCCGAGGCCGAGGCGACAAGACGCGTGGAAACCGCTCGAGCCTACAAGGCCACGGTGGAAGCTCTGCGAGTTCTCAGTGAAGTCGCAATCGGGGGCTACGGCGCTAGCAGCGGCGTCGGATTCTCGTCGGGAGCTTCGACATCAGCGACAACGTCGACAGTGTCATCCGTTGGCGCGCCGCAGAGACCGCCGCCGGCGCCGCCATCGACGCGCAAATTGTCGCCGGTGCCGCAGGCGCCGCCACCAGCGCTGCCATCGCGGCCGCCACCGAACGTCACCGCGGCCGCCCTGGCCTCCGTGGCCGCCGCCACCGCCACTTCCGGCAGCTCGTCGGTGGTTCAGTGACTATTCTGGTCATTTGGCATTGAAAATTATCGTAATGCTAAATTACTTTGCAAATTATGCTACTTATATTGTAGTAGCATGACGCAATATTAACAGCCGTTTTCGTCTGCGCGTCAAAAACATACGCAATTATTGTAGTTTGTATCAAACAAATACAGATTCAGATTAAATATTGTACTAAAAAATATTTGTTCCCATACTAACTGCCTCTGATTCAAATTCAAAGTTTATCATTTTTTGTTTTATCGTTGATAAGTTTAATTTTTTCACTATCACTTATCAATCACATGTGTACTTGTTCTCTGGCTTGAATTTGTAATAAAAATTTCTGCTACGAAAAATGCAATCTCTGGTACTAATTTACTATGAGTAGCTACTACCGAATCTATACACTCAAGACAATAGCGGAATAGCAGATCTATTTCAGCATTTTCATTCCCGTCACATGTTAACGTAAAAAAATTGTTACAGCCTGTTTCTCACAGAAATATTCTGTCTAACGTATTCTACTGATAGTAGAATCAACGACCATGGAATAAAACAGTAAAATTGACACTTCAAAGGACATAAATTTGATTTCCTTGTTTAACATATTTTCTAAACTTCCTTGCGCTCCTCATCTCATCTTATCCAGCCCGCATTTCATTCAGTCTTTATCTTACCTTATATCATTGCATCTCATCTCATTCCATATCATCTCATCTAATCTCATCGCGTCTCATTTCATTCCATCTTATCTCACCTAATCTCATCGCGTCTCATTTCATTCCATCTCATCTCATCTAGTCTCATTGCGTCTCATCTCATATTCCATCACATCTCATCGCGTCTCATCGCGTCTTATCTCAGTCGCCCATCTCATCTCATCAGCCTCGTCGCGTCTCGTCTCAACTTGTCTTCTTTCCACAAATCAATCATAATTCTTTTATTCTTTTACTTCTATCTCTCCAAATCTCGCCCCGTCTTATAAATTTGATAAATATTTCTAGATAGCATTTGCAAAACAGCCTACTACCATAAGTAGTTTTCGCCCCAAAAACATCGCCTTCTTGTAGCTTAAGGTTGACTATAGAAGCGATTCCATCAAGCGAGGGCACGCAGCAGAGGTCCAATTCAAGCCAGTCAGTTTATTTGACTTAAAATAAGAGTCAGAATGAGCGATGGGTGCAAAGAAAGAAATAAGAGACAGGAAAACAAATTTCTTCTTCAATGCAAAGCCCACTTTCTTCTGTCAGTCTGGCCCCCCGTTTCGATTGAAAAGTTGAAAGAATTGACATTTCCTGCGAGCACTTACCTAATATGGAAATAGAGAGCTCTTCGCGATTTGGCTGGCTGGCTGACTGGCCGGTTGGCCAACGCGGAACTTGAACGAAGGGAGTTGGGGACTGGCGACTCAAATTTATGTGAGAACTTTTTCACCTGCTGACTGACAGACAGCAGGTGGAGAGAAGCGGGCAGGCGCAATATCCGTGCAAAATGCGCCCTTGGGAACTGGGATGTGAGTAATTAATTCCTTCTTTGGCGGGAAGCCAGGCGGTCGTGACTCACCGCCTGAGTTCGTAATGGGGCGGCCGGTCTGAGTCTCGCCCTTAGCTGGACTTTCTCCCACTTTCATTCCCCACTCTTCCTACATTCTCTCCTCACTTTCCCCATCTCCCTCTCTCTCATTTCTGACTCTCTCTCCTTTAATCTGATTACTGAATCTCACTCCCCTCTCTCCTCTCTCTTTTCTGACTCTCACGCCGACTCTCTGACCCTCACTCCCACTCTCTGACTCATTTCTAACTCTCACATTCACTCTCTGACCCATTTCTGACTCTCACTGCCACTCTCTGACTCATTTCTGACTCTCACTTCCCCTCTCTGACTCATTTCTGACTCCTCTCCCTTTAATCTCATTCCTGACTCTCACTTCCACTTTCTCTTCTTCCGACTCTCACTCCCTCTCTTTTTATCTCATCCCTGACTATCCTTCCCTTTCAGGGCACTATTCGCAAAAGGAAGCTGTACTCCACACAACTACATTCAATAATTGTATTTCCAGTTGAAAAAATTCTATCAAAGGTTTGCCATCGATAAAACAGTTAGTCCTATAGCCAAATATGGATCGCTAATCTGTATACAAACTAATAGTGCGCCCGCAACCGCAATCTCAGTATTCAGTGGTTATAATTTGGCCGGTTCATTAGGGGTCGCAATCTAGACTCAAATGAGACTAAGCCAGCTCACAGATAAGGAATTAAAGCTCCTTGTTAGCCACCACCGCCCACACACTAAGCCTACACATGTACCCGCTCTGCTCAAGCTTATTGAGTCAAAGTCAATTAATGCAAATTTGGTGCTGGACTTGGCTGTCCAACCCTAATGCACGCCGCCCCCCCCCCATTTACCTCTCTCTGTTTGACATGTTTTAGCCTCACGACCAAGGACTAGCTCTCAGGTAGTGCTTAATTATTTAATGCTATAGTAGACTTATATAGTGTCGTATAAGGGTATATTAAGAACTATTTGTACAGGTAAAACTACTTGGATAGAACAGTCTCAGTTAGATAGAGCAGAACTTTCGTTGATGAATTGTGGCACTAAAATGAGTTTAAATCGGAGTAGACACGATAATGGGAATGAAAAGCATGCACACTGAGCTGAGCTTTTTTATTGAGATGAGGAAAGGTTTGACAGGATCGAGAGACTTAAGGGAGGGATGGAGGCTCAAAGGGGGTCGAAATGGAGAGTGAATTTCAGAGAAAAAATGCGGGAGAGAGAGAGAGTTAGAGAGAGGGAGAGGAAGAGAGACAGAGAGAGAGAGAGAGAGAGAGGAGAGAGAGAGAGAGAGAGAGAGAGAGGAGAGAGAGAGAGAGAGAGAGAGAGAGAGAGAGAGTTAGAGAGAGGGGGAGAGAGAGAGAGAGAGAGAGAGAGAGTTAGAGAGAGGGAGAGGAAGAGAGAGAGAGAGAGAGAGAGAGAGAGAGAGAGAGAGAGAGAGAGAGAGAGAGTTAGAGAGAGGAGAGGAAGAGAGAGAGAGAGAGAGGGAGAGAGAGAGAGAGAGAGAGAGAGAGAGAGGGAGAGGGAGGGATGAGAAGCAAGAATAAGACAAGAGAGAAATTATGAAATGAGTCAATAAAAGGAACCACGGGCACTGCATGACTTCAATTGCCCAGCGACACAATGTTTCCCATTTATGCCATTCCGCCTTTCCAAGAAACAATGTCCCTCCCCGCCAATTCAAAGCAGACATACCTAACCATACCTAACCATAGAGTCATACCTAACCATAAAACTATAATTAGTTGGCGACAATAAAAATTCTGTGGGAAGCTGCGCGCATCACAGCTCTGGACCGGAAGAAGCAAATTA
>NIVC01001755.1:67500-93943 GCA_002269645.1 Macrostomum lignano | reverse complement strand
TCCTCAGGTCATTTAGTGCACTGACACCGCTACCCTCCTCAGGGCATTCAGTGCACTGACACCGCTACCCTCCTCAGGTCATTTAGTGCACTGACACCGCTACCCTCCTCAGGGCATTCAGTGCACTGACATCGGTCGCTACCCTCCCTCAGGTCATTTAGTGCACTGACACCGCTACCCTCCTCAGGGCATTCAGTGCACTGACACCGCTACCCTCCTCAGGTCATTTAGTGCACTGACACCGCTACCCTCCTCAGGTCATTATAGTGCACTGCACGCACCTACCCTCAGGCATTTAGTGCACTGACACCGCTACCCTCCTCAGGCATTTAGTGCACTGACACCGCTACCCTCCTCAGGGCATTCAGTGCACTGACACCGCTACCCCCTCAGGTCATTCAGTGCACTGACACCGCTACCCTCCTCAGGGCATTCAGTGCACTGACACCGCTACCCTCCTCAGGTCATTTAGTGCACTGACACGACCGCTACCCCTCAGTCATTAGTGCACTGACACCGCTACCCTCAGGGCATTCAGTGCACTGACACCGCTACCCTCCTCAGGTCATTTAGTGCACTGACACCGCTACCCTCCTCAGGGCATTCAGTGCACTGACACCGCTACCTCCTCAGGGCATTCAGTGCACTGACACCGCTACCTCCTCAGGTATTTAGTGCACTGACACCGCTACCCTCCTCAGGGCATCAGTGCACTGACACCGCTACCCTCCTCAGGGCATTCAGTGCACTGACACCGCTACCCTCCTCAGGGCATTCAGTGCACTGACACCGCTACCCTCCTCAGGTCATTTAGTGCACTGACACCGCTACCCTCCTCAGGGCATTCAGTGCACTGACACCGCTACCCTCCTCAGGGCATTCAGTGCACTGACACCGCTACCCTCCTCAGGTCATTTAGTGCACTGACACCGCTACCCTCCTCAGGTCACTCAGTGCAGTGACACCGCTACCCTCCTCAGGGCATTCAGTGCACTGACACCGCTACCCTCCTCAGGTCTTATTAGTGCTGACACCGCTACCCTCCTCAGGTCTTATTAGTGCTGACACCGCTACCCTCATTATATTTAAATACGGTCAGAGAAGTTAAAAAAACAAATAGGAATTGTGTAAACGCCATATTACATGCTACTACTAAGTAGGTATTTATAAATGAATTCAGATATGCTATCATCAAGGTGGCTAATATTGCAATCAATCAAACTACACTAATTTTAAACTTTTACCTGACCAATAGATTGGCCGACAACTTCTAGCCGCGATGTCAGCTTCAAACAGGCCACCCCGGACTAGGATCTTCTCCGTGTGGCTGTCGCCGCTGCCACCAGTAGCTGGAGCTTCGGCTGCGGCACCAGCGGCAGTGCACAAGAGTTCGCGGTGCTTGCACTCTAATCTCAGCGAATCGTAGCCATTAAATGGCAGCCATTTTTTCTCGCCTTCCTCTTGGTAGAACCAGCGGATCTGGGATTGTAGTAGGCGTTTTGTATTTATATAGGGGCGATTGTGAGGCCATTATAAGGGCGATTCTTAGGCCTATTTAGGGGCGATTCTTAGGCCTATTTAAGGGCGATTCTTAGGCTACCATTAAGGCGATTCTTAGGCCAATATAAGGGCGATTCTTAGGCTACCATTAGGGCGATTCTTAGGCCTATTTAAGGGCGATTCTTAGGCCTATTTAAGGGCGATTCTTAGGCTACCATTAAGGCGATTCTTAGGCCAATATAAGGGCGATTCTTAGGCTACCATTAGGGCGATTCTTAGGCCTATTTAAGGGCGATTCTTAGGCCTATTTAATGGCGATTCTTAGGCCTATTTAAGGGCGATTCTTAGGCTACCATTAGGGCGATTCTTAGGCTTATTTAAGGGCGATTCTTAGGCTTATTTAAGGGCGATTCTTAGGCCTATTTAAGGGCGATTCTAAGGCCTATTTAAGAGCGATTCTTAGGCCTATTTAAGGGCGATTCTTAGGCTATTTAAGGGCGATTCTTAGGCCTATTTAAGGGCGATTCTTAGGCCTATTTAAGGGCGATTCTTAGGCCTATTTAAGGGCGATTCTTATTTAAGGGCGATTCTTAGGCCTATTTAAGGGCGATTCTTAGGCCTATTTAAGGGCGATTCTTAGGCCTATTTAAGGGCGATTCTTATGCCTATTTAAGGGCGATTCTTAGGCCTATTTAAGGGCGATTCTTAGGCCTATTTAAGGGCGATTCTTAGGCCTTTTTAAGGGCGATTTTTAGGCCTATTTAAGGGCGATTCTTAGGCCTATTTAAGGGCGATTTTTAGGCCTATTTAAGGGCGATTTTTAGGCCTATGTAAGGGCGATTCTTAGGCTTATTTAAGAGCGATTCTTAGGCCTATTTAAGAGCGATTCTTAGGCTACCATTAAGGCGATTCTCAGGCCATCATATGGGGCGATTCTTAGGCCACTATAAGATCGATTTTAGACTTTCATAGGTGCGATGTTTAGACCATTATTCACCTCTTCCGGTCGCAGCTCGGCAACGCAGTCGTTAGCCGGATACAGCGGATTAGTCATGGCTCGCTATTAATCCTAGCAGCCGCGGCCGCGTACTCCGGGTTATTTGTAGTCGATGAAGCAGTGGATGACACATCCTCAGAGGAGAAGGACAAAGCATCGTAATCGCGCAGGTAGGAATCCGTAGATGCGCTAGTCAGTGGGTCAATGCCTCTGTAGCGGCACTGGTCTCTGTAAGACAGGCCTTCGCGTTCCGTTAGCTGCACCTCAGAAGAGTCTGCCATCCAGATTTGATTTATGGACTGACTATGCCAAACCGTGTAGATGAGTTATTGGACTGGGCATTGGGAGCATGAATTGAAGCATAGGGCTCGTTTTAATGTCGATTTATGGGATCGAATTAAGGTGTGGCGTAACTGGGTGGTGTTAGATAAGGAAACTATAGATAATGGGATGTTAGATAAGGGAACTTTGGATAATGGGGTGTTAGATAAGGGAATATGCGATAATTAAAGGTGCTATATAAGGGAACATTGGATAATTAGGGGTGTTAGATAAGGGGACATGTGATAATTAGGGGTGTTAGATAAGGGGACATGGGATAATTGGGGGGTGTTAGATAATGGAACATTGGATAATTGGGGGTGTTAGATAAGGGAATATGAGATAGTTAAAGGTGCTAGATAAGGGGAAACGGGATAATTAGGGGTGTTAGATAAGGGGACATGTGATAATTAGGGGTGTTAGATAAGGGGACATGGGATAATTGGGGGGTGTTAGATATTGGAACATTGGATAATTGGGGGTGTTAGATAAGGGAATATGAGATAGTTAAAGGTGCTAGATAAGGGAACATGGGATAATTAGGGGTGTTAGATAAGGGGACATGGGATAATTGGATAATTGGGGGTGTTAGATAAGAGAACATGGGATAACTAGGGGTGTTAGACAAGCGAATATGGGATAATTGGGGGCGTTAGACAAGGGAACATGGGATAATTAGGGATGTTAGATAAGGGAACTTTGGATAATGGGGTGTTAGATAAGGGAATATGGGATAATTAGGGGTGTTAGACAAGGGAATATGGGATAATTGGGGGTGTTAGATAAGGGAATATGGGATAATTAAAGGTGCTAGATAAGGGGACATGGGATAATTGGGGGTGCTAGATAAGGGGACATGGGATAATTGGATAATTGGGGGTGTTAGATAAGGAAATATGGGATAATTGGGGGTGTTATATAATAGCTATATGGGCTAGATAAATACAAAAATAATTGACAAAAAATTGTCGAAATAATTCAATTTGAAAATGCTAGAAGATTCAAGCAGAAAATGCCTTGTACTTAAAGAGTGACAAATTTACTGCAAATTCTCAAATTCATTGGAAGAATCAAGGGTCCAGCACAGTCCTGAAGTCTCAAGCAGACACCGCCTCCTTGGCTCTGGCCTTGGCCTTGGCTTTGCGAATTTTTCGTCTGGCTTTCTTGGCGTCGCGAACATCGCGACGCTTCCGGTTGACAGCGCGAACTCCGCCGAACACGTGGCCCCGGCCTGCGGCCTGTTCAGCCTTTGATCTTGCCGACTCTTGCGCCTGTTCCGACTGCTTCTTGTGCTTTGCTTGCTTGTTGCCTGATTGCTGCTGCTGCTGCCTTGGTGGACGGCGTCGGTTTGAGTTGCTTGGCAACAGAGCGTACAAGTCGGGATTCACCTGTTGAAGGGGTTTTAAGGAACGACAACGTTATTATCGTGATTGCTGTATATCACGATCTTGTGAATCTGATTAGGGATCTTGTGAATCTGATTAGGGATCTTGTGAATCTGATTAAGTATCTTGTGAATCTGATTAGGGATCTTGTGAATATGATTAGGGACCTTGTGAATATGATTAGGGATTGTGAATATGATACCTAAACCGATTAGGTATCCTTATAATCCGATTAGGGATCTGGATAATCCGATTAGGGATCTGGATAACCCGATTAGGGATCTGGATAACCCGATTATGGATCTGGATAACCCGATTATGGATCTGGATAACCCGATTAGGGATCTGGATAACCCGATTAGGGATCTGGATAACCCGATTAGGGATCTGGATAACCCGATTAGGGATCTGGATAACCCGATTAGGGATCTGGATAACCCGATTAGGGATCTGGATAACCCGATTAGAGATCTGGATAATCCGATTAGAGATCTTGATAATACGATAAGGGATCTGGATAATTCGATTAGGGATATTGATAATCCGATTAGGGATCTGGATAATCGGATTAGGGATCTGGATAATCCGATTAGGGATATTGATAATCCAATTAGGGACCCTGATGATCCAATTAGGGATCCTGATGATCCAATTAGGGGGGTGCTTTCACAAGTTCGAAATTTCACAACGTCGAAAAGTAAATTATTTCACAAGGTCGAAACTTCACAAGGTCGAAATTTCACAATATCGAAACTCAAATAGCAGCCACTTTCACAAGGTCGAAACTTCATAAGCTCGAAATTTCACAACGTCGAAAACTTAATATAACAAGAACTATGCAGCAGTTTTCTACGTTGCAAAATTTCGATCTTGTGAAAGGTGCTATCGACCTTGTGAAATTTCGAGTTTTTGAAACCCCCCTCAATTAGGGATCCTGATAATCCGATTAAGGATCCTGATAATCCTATTAGGGATCCTGATAATCCGATTAGGGATCCTGATAATCCGATTAGGGATCCCGATAATCCGATTAGGGATCCTGATAATCCGATTAGGGATCCTGATAATCCGATTAGGGATAATAATTATTAAAATCCCACCTGGCAACCGCTGTTCTTCATCACCGCCAGCACAGGTCTGAGATTAGGCAGATCTCGCTTCTCCCACAGGCTGACGGCCAGACCCCGACGGCCGGCCCTGCCGCAGCGGCCAATGCGATGAATGTACTCTCGGCTAGCCGTCGGCAGATCGTAATTAATCACCATAGCAACGCTGGGAAAGTCCATACCGCGAGCCATCAGGTCTGTACTGACCAAAGCCGGTAGGCGACCTTCGCGAAATTTGCGAAGCAGTTTGTCTCGCGTCTCCTGAGGCCTGCCGGCGGTCACCGAGTCCACCTGGAGGCCCTGGTCCCTCAGCAGCTGGCACAGCTCGCTTGCTCGCTGCCGAGTGTGCACGAATATCAGCAGGGGGTACTGCAGGTCGCCTCGGGCGAACATAGTCTTGATCTCGTGAGCTTTGCCTGCGATGAGATTGACGGTGCTGAGATTAGGTATGATTGAGATACAGAGAGAGGGAGTGAGATTAGAGAAGAGGCATGCTTAAGAAAGAGACAAAGAATTTAGATGGGAGATCTTGAGACAAAGAGAGTCATAGTGAGATTAGATTCAAAATGCTTGAGGTTAGAGACAGGATAGATAAAAGATATCTGAAGCGGAATAAGCTACAAGAGGAATAGATTTGAGATGCGACAGGGAAATTATATTGGAGATCCTTGGGGTAAGAGAGTGAGATTAGATAAGAGATACTTAAGATTAGAGGTTGAAACTAGATTAGAGTTGATTGAGATGGAGGGTAAGATTAGATAAGAGAATACATGAGACGTACAGTGAGATTAGATTGGAAACGCTTGAGATCGAGGATGAGATTGGATTGAAGATATTTGAGAGGGAGGATGAAATTAGATAAGATATGCTTGAGATGGAGGATGAGATTAGATAAGATATGCTTGAGA
The DNA here is from genome assembly GCA_002269645.1 of Macrostomum lignano. NCBI lineage: Eukaryota > Metazoa > Platyhelminthes > Macrostomidae > Macrostomum > Macrostomum lignano. Next base: position 87,726 of record NIVC01001755.1, on the reverse strand, counting down.
TGGAGGATGAGATTAGATAAGAGATGCTTGATGTGTAGAATGAGATTAGATAAGAGATAAGAGATGCTTGAGATTGAGGGCAAGGGTGAGATTAGATTAAAGATGTCCGAGATGGACAGTGAGATTAGAGAAGGTGCTCGAAAAAGAGGGTGATATTAGATAAGAGATGATTAGGATTGATTTAATGAAAGGGAGGGTGTGATTAGATTTGAGATGCTTCTCAGGTGGAGGGTAAGATTAGATAAGACATGTTTGAGATGGAGGATGAGATTAGATAAGAGAATGCATAAGATTGATAATGAGATCAGATTGGAGATAAAATTAGTAAGACTAATCTACTAACTCTAGTTGGGGTAAGAAAGTCAATCAAGCCTTGATTACCAGCTTCATTAGAGCAGAACACCAGTTTCTGGTCAATAGTGTTGGTGGCCGCCTGCTTCGGTCCAACACGCACAATGGCCAGGCGGTCGAAATTCTCACGGCAGAACTGCTCCACTGCCGGGTGGGCCGTGGCGCTTAACAGGGCGCGGGACAGCTGGGGGTGGCCGCATCTGGGGGGTTGGGTAGGGCGAGAGGCGTCGTTTATCGTTGAGGAGTTGCGTCGTATTTTTAGGATAACTGTTTGGTCTACCAACATTCCCTGTCTACCCATGGCACTACTCTGCACGCCCTTACTCTGCACACCCCTGCTCTGCACACCCTGCTCTGCACACCCTGCTCTGCACGCCCTTACTCTGCACACCCCTGCTCTGCACGCCCTTACTCTGCACACCCCTCATCTGCACACCCCTACTCTGCACGCCCTTACTCTGCACGCCCGCTACTCTGCACACCCCTACTCTGCACACCCCTACTCTGCACACCCCTACTCTGCACACCCCTGCTCTGCACACCCCTACTCTGCACACCCCTGCTCTGCACACCCCTACTCTGCACACCCCTGCTCTGCACGCCCTTACTCTGCACACCCCTCATCTGCACACCCGCTACTCTGCACACCCCTACTCTGCACACCCCTCATCTGCACACCCCTACTCTGCACGCCCTTACTCTGCACGCCCTTACTCTGCACACCCCTACTCAGCACGCCCCTATTCTGCACAAACCTGGAGCAGATGGCTCCTAATTGGTCGGCAAATCCCGAGGTCCTTCATCGCGCAGCAGCCGGTCGGCTTCATCCAGCACCAGGTAGCGCACCGAGTCCAATCCCTCCGCTTTCAGCGGCCCGCCCGCGGTCAGCAGGTGCACCAGACGCTGAGGCGTGGACACCAGCATGTCGGCGCTGCGAACCTGTTCAACAGCGGCAGTCTGGCCCGAGTCGCCGTCAATATCCGAGGTGAGCAGTCGGACTCGATAGTCTGGCAGACCCTGCACCAGCTGCTTGGCACTGTGAACCACCTGGCAGTGAGTCAGACAAAATAATTATAAGACCACTAAATATTGTACTGGAAAAATAGGCCCAATACTAAATTTATTGGACCACTATATCTTACACTACCTCAAAGGGGTTGGCAAACTTTGTACTTCAGGGGCCAGATAAAGAATCCAGCTCATGGCTTCAGGCCAGATGAGAGAAGATATGAAGTGAGACATATGAAAAGAGAAAAGATAGAAGTGGAGAGAAGAGGGAGAAAATACGAGAGCGGAGAGCTTAGAGAGGGGAGAGAGTAGAGAGAGGGGAGAGAGTAGAGAAATGGGAGAGAAGAGAGGAGAGAATAGAGAGGGAGAGAACAGAGATGAGAGAGGAGATAGGAGGGGAGAGAGGGAGAAGAGAGATGAGAGAGGGAGAAGAGAGAGGAGACAGGAGAGAGGTAGAGAGAGAGAGAGAGAGAGAGAGAGAGAGAGAGAGAGAGAGAGAGAGAGAGAGAGAGAGAGAGAGAGAGAAGAGAGGTCACGGCATGTTAAATTATTTAATTGAAAGTAGGCTACCGGTTTCAAGCATCTGGGCTCTTCGTCAGGCCAAAAAATAGAGAGAGAGGGGGGGAATGTAGAGAGGAGATAGGGGAGAAGAGAGAGGGGAGATAGGGAGGGGGGAGTAGGCAGAGAGACGGGAGAAGAGAGGAGACAGGAGAGAGAGGAGAGAGCGGAGAAGAGAGAGGAGAGAGGAAAGAGGGGAGAGGGGAGAGAGGGGAGAGTAGAGAGAGGGAAGAGAGAGGAGAGAAAGAAGAGAGAAGGGAAAGGGGACTAGGAGAGGAGAGAAGAGAATAGACACAAACCTTGAGCGGGTTGGACTGCAATTGTGAAGCTTCAAAGAACCCAAGGGCCGGGCCTCGAGAGAGGCTTCGAGGGCTGAATGTGACACGCGAGTCGGAGTTTGCCAACCCCTGCTCTATCCAATTATAGGACCACTGCATTTTCCAACCTGAAGTTACCAACCTGTTTAGCCAGATCAACAGTAGGCAGCAACACCAGCGCTGCTGGCTTATTCCTTGCACCGCTAGCATTATCGGCAACCAAGTTGGACTGATCAATCCAAGTTTTAGCCACAATAGGCAGCAGGTAAGCCAGTGACTTGCCACTACCAGTTGGTGCATAGGCCAGTACATTCCTGGACTGCATTAGCACTGGTACGCATTGCATTTGAATCGGTGTGGGCTCCTGATACTGCAGTCTGACAGTGATATTATGCAACAGTTTAGTTGGCAAGCCAAGGCTGCTAAACATTGAATCGAAATTCTCTTCAGGCTGAGGAATCTCATCGCCAACAACGCGAATATAGTGACGCTTGCGCAGGCCTTCAATTGCACTCATACTACTAGTAGTAGCATTAGCAGTAGTAGCCAATTTTGAGTAAGTTTTGTTTTTCATGTCTGACCAATGAGTCTCATGAAATTGGTAGCTCAACACAAGTTAAAATGTCCGCTGGTGTGTCCTGTGTTTTCAATATTGCCAATGTGAAAAAACAGAATTACAAGGAAACACTTTAGCTGATAGCACACAGTTATAGCTCTGTTTTATCATAGAGTATTAAATTTAAACTTTTAACTTTAATTAAAAGCATTCATTATTATTAAATGAATAAATAAATCTAAATATTATGTTATTGTACATAATATATTATGTTATTTTAAATAATACTATCAAAATTATCCATGCCCCATTGGTTAATAAATGATCATAGATGGCCATAGTGCTTTCATGCTTAGGTTTTGTTTCCTTGGTGACAAAAAAAGTAAATTCTAAATTTATAAAACAAAAGTACATGTAATTTATAAGGCAAGGGGCACCATTTTTGATTATAAAGTTAATTTTTTTACTGGTAAGTTCTCTTTTTGAAATTGATATTAAAATCATTAAAAAATGTATCAAGAAAAATCAAAAACTTTTTAAGGCTTTTTTTGTTTGTTTACAAATTTTCAATGTTCAAATTTTTGCTCAACTAATGTAGTTGCTAAAGGCTTTTATTGAAATGTTTTTTCTTCATGGAAATTGGAATATTTTTATTAGTTAATCAAGCTAAATAAACTGATACATGGTTGATCAGGCTATTGACCAAGTATGTCAACTTGTTTTAACTGCTCAACTAAATGATACCAAATTTTGCACCCACCCTAAACTCACTGGATAATGTCTTAGGGTGTCTTTAATTTCCTAACCTGAAGTTTCCTACCTAAAAGTGCAAAAAACTGCTAAAAATGTGCATTTTTTCAATAAATCCTCTATAGTGCCATTCTACTTTCTACTTATATCAATCCTCTTTAAATTTGACACAATATAATCTTAAACTATTTTGACACAATTGTGTAAACTTTTGAGTTTCAAAGTTAGCCCAGTGCAAAAAGCTGCATCTAGTGGATGTCTTTTGGACTCTGCTCTCTCATTTCTCTCTCCTCTCTTCTCACTCCTCTCTCCTCCTCTCTCCCCCTCTTATCTCCTCTCTAATCTATCCTTTCTAATCTCTCCTCTCAATCCTCTTTTATTTCCTCTCTGCTCTCTTATCTTTACTTTCTTCTCACTATTCTCTACTCTCCTCTCTCATTGATCCTCTATCTCATCTCTTCCCTCTTATCACCTCTACTCTTTCCTGTCCCTCCTCTCTCCCCTCCTCTCGCTTCTTCTTCCCTTATTTTCTGCTCTCTCCTCACCCCTCATCTCTCCTCTTATCTTCTATCTTTTCTCTTATCCCCCCTCTCGCCTCTCCTCTCTTCTAGGTCAATTTCTTCTCTGTTCCACTCGCATCTGGCCTGCAGCCATGAGCTGGATTCTTTATCTGGCCTTTAAGATTAAAGTCTGCCAATCCCTGCTTGGAAAGCCAGTTTGTGCGACATAGTACACTCATGGTTGTTATCATTTCTCATGCTTCATGTCATTAAATCATGTCATCTTTCTGGCCAATTAGCAGCCCTGAGAGGAGTTTGTGTATCTTCAGCTCCATCGCAGTTTGCAGCAGTCTAACAACCAAGAAAATAAGCATTCTTAAGGAGGCCATTTAAATTTTAGGGTACCTTTATGTGAAACTTAATGTTTAAATTCATGGTGTAACAAACTAATATTGGATTGCACTGTATAATTGGTTATATATTTATTTTTGCTCAGCAGTCATTTTGTCTGCAGTCATTTTGCGGTCAGTCAAATTGCCACAGTCATATTGTTGGCAGTCATTTTGTCCGCAGCCATTTTGTTGGCAGTCAAATTGTTGGCAGTTGAATTGCTTGGCAGTCGAATTGCTTGGCAGTCAAATTGTGGCAGTCAATTGTCATAGACCCCTTTTGGATCATGATAGGTCCTTAAAGGGGTTGCGTCAACTTTGGGAAAAAAACAGAAATTTTCACCTTAAAACACTGCAAAAGGTCAAATTGCAATTACCAAATGGTTAGAATGTTTGTTATTAATGAACTTTTGTGGGTCTGTTTTTAGTCTGTTTTTGTCTATTTAGACCCAACTTTATTTTTTAATTACTTTTGATTGCTGCATTAATGCTTATAATTTATTGGGATTTTGCTTCGTTTGGGATTTATTTCTGAATATTGAACACATATTGAAATCACTTCAATAGTCTGTTTTAAACTGACATGAACTCCTAAGAATAGTAACAATAGTTTGAAATCATCTAATGATACAATATTAGTAGCACAAGACAATAATAATGAACAATTTCAATTTATACTTAAAAGTTGCTTGCAAATCCTAAATCTGCACTTTAAATGGTAAATACTTTTGATAGTGAGACAGACATTGGCCGCATGGCTCAAAAAGAACAGAGGCAGCCTTTGACCAGCAGAGGCAGTAGACCAATACTGCCTCAAATCAATGAATTTGGGCCAACCACCATGCTGCCATTGAGACAAGATTTGAGGACTGCAGTAAGAGAGGCTTAGAAAAATGTTTCTTTAGAGGAATTGACTCCTTGTCATCAGCCATTGCAGCTGCAAACCAAATCTTGATGGTCCCAAAGACTCCATAGCTGCCACTGGCCCAAAACATAGCAGCATTTAGCTGTCGATTTATCTTACCAACCATTAGACTTGAAGGAGGCAATCATCAGTCTAGCATTGATTTGTGGCATTCAAAAGCAATTGATAGATTCTGGTATTAACCCTGCACTATAAACAAAAAGTGGCCAAAAAAGTGGCCAACTGCAAATTATCAATAAGCGGCCAATTGAATTTTTTTTGTAATTCAAACATGTAAAGCTTTATTTAATTTTATTTGCTTTATATATATTATATATATCTTTTTTAGCTACATTTTTTATACTAAAGGGTATACAAAAGCTCCAAATTGGTAAATTAAGGAGTTCATTTGTAGTTGCCAAGAGGCATGAAATTTTGTTAAGAGTTACAATTTCAAATATCCTCAAGATTGCTTAGCAAAAAATGAAAAATTGATTCTCCAAAAATTATATCAAATGTAAAAATCTAATATTGTAATGATGTTACTAATTCACAGAAATAATATCCTATTTAATACAGTGCTTAAAGCTTTTTTGTTATATGATTTATGAGTACAATTTGAATTTTTGCAAGTTGCTATTGTGGTAGCGGGGACTACCAACTGGTGAACATCTTTTCCATAAATCGAATGGACTGACTTGCGTCACTGCCTCCCGTTGCCCCAGCTGTTGTCCCCACTCGTTGCCCCTTTTGCTAGTCCTGTGCTCCCACCTTTGGCCCCTTCCGTTGGTTTTGTTTGTCCTCTGCTTGGCCCCTTTGTTTTTCCTATCTGTACCCATTGGTTGTTTCTGTCCACTGTTTGCCCTATCGGTTACCCCACTGGTTGCCCCATCGCCTGCCTGTTTGTCCCATCCCCTGCCCCACTTGTTGTTTGCCCTTATTTATGCAATTGCTTTTATGTGATGCTATTTTCAACCCCGTCCATGTTCCTGCTCCTGTTTAGGTTTCAGTTCCTGTTTGACATTTACCATTTTCTGACACTAGTTTCTTATTTAGTGTTTAGTTTGTTTTTGCAGTTTGTTCATCGTGTTCTGATTAATAGTTCATGCTTAGTTAACTTTACTTAATTTAGTTCGCTACTGCACCCCCGGCACTAATCGCATTATTTTTTTGTAATAATAGTACTCGTTGGCTCGATCTAATAACTTGGTTTAGCTAATATTTTGACCCAATAACTATTTGTGCTAATAATAAAATGTGAGCAGCAGTGTTCTTTAAGTTTCATTTATTGACTAAAGCCTTTGTAGTCTATCTTTAGTAATTTGCTCGTGGGGTGTAAAACAACCGAATATCTCAACTCAAAATGACCTCTGAGATCTTATGTTTCCATAAAATGAACAAATTATGGTGGTGGCAGCAACTACCCTATTGACAGTAATCAGCTCTGCAAATTGACACATTATTTTTGGTGTCAAAATCTCCAGTGTCTACCATCTGAATGACTGTGCCACTCTAACAACCACTCTGCTACAATTACAACTACTCTCCCCCTGAACTTGAGAACCTGGCAGTCAGAGTAAAACAGGAGAAAATTCATTGTGATTTGTCTGCACAATTTTCTGGATTAAATTTGTGCGAACTCAACACTGGCGGCAATTTGAACGCAGAATCTGCCCAACTCATTGGTGTCACTGAAACCCAAGAGTTTCCAAACCCAAAAAAAATTTCTCTGCTCCACCTCACTATGAACAATTTGCTTATCTACGATTCTAAATTTCCTATTTTTATCTTAATTCAGTCCGACATTTTTCAATGACTGATTCAATAGTTTAAATTTCATAGCACTAGCCTAGCTAATATATCCTTTGCCCAACCTTTTCTACTTTTCTTTCCATTGGCTTTACAACAACTTCACTTGCCTTCTTTGATTTGTTTGCTTATAATTTATTGATTGTATTACTTTAAGTTTTATATTTAACAACAGCATCACAAAATTACTATAATATTTAGGGGGGCCTAATCAATTCATTCTTTGTATATACTTAAGTCTATATGTTATTGTTTTAAATAAATAAGTTTGTAACTTGCTGTGACTCACTTAAGCTTTTCTATATATTTTATTATTAGAAGTATATTTTAGATTAATATAATCTGAAATAGCCTGCTTTAGTCTAGGACTAGGTTTATTTGTAATATTACATTGATTTAAATTTGAATATAAATTACATCAACTCTATGTATACCAAGTTGTATTTATTTATTTGTACATAAAGCATATTGTTCATTTACATTGCACAATGCTTCTGGAAGGTGATTTTGTACTAAAAAATGCCTAGAAAAAACCACAATACATACTTAAAAAGACACACTTTTAGGAATGTTTTTGTCATCGATTGAAATCAGGGTGCCTGTCTTTGATTTTAATTTCATTTTTAGCAAATTGCCAATGATAAACTGTACTCAACTTTTTATTCCAATACTTTGTACATCTGTCAGCTAACTTGATAGCAATTTGAATAAGCATTTTTGCTTAATTTTAAAATATCTCTTTATTTATTGAAGTGAAGTAGCCAAATTTTTATAATACTATACTTGTATGCTACGTATTTTATGCGCATGAATCTGCCTTCTTTTTGTAGTATTTTTGCAAACTTATTAAACAATATTATGCTGAAGACAGAATATTATAGACAGATATTATAGGCATAGACAGAATATTATGCTGAGACAGTTGAAGACAGAAAATGCATGATGACTGCATAGAGTGTATGCATCCTTTGTCTAAGAAAAGCAGATCAACAAATTCTGCCCTGGCAAGTGCAAGCTATTGAGACCCATATGCTGGCTGGCTTTATCGCTGTTCAACATATTCTGCCCTCTGGTATATGCGAGAAATGCCACAAAATTCTATCCTCACTTAGAGACCTAGTACCAAGGCCTCTGCCTCCTAAGCTTAACTATGAGGCAATGGTAGCTGATATTGGCTAGCTTCCAGTGAGCCAAAGGTCCCAGCTACATTGTACATGCAAGATCTACAAGATCGAATGTCAACTTGCTAAAGAATGCCACTTTTCAAAGCATTTACACAAGTGAGGCAGGCTCTGGTAGTGTCAAGCAAGTTCACCTTTCAACGTCAGCCCACAAATTGGATTCTCCTACTGCATTGAAGATCTGCTCAAATTGTCACTCAGAAATTGGTCGAGGTAAGTAAGCCACATTGCTGTAATGAGCTGACCCTCATTCAAAATTTGTCTGGTCACTTGAGAAGTTCAGCAAAGGATAAACTGGTGAATTGAACTCTCACTAAGAAGCTGGTGGAAAGAGATTCAACAATAATGCTGAAAAGGGCCAAAGGAGGCAGGCCATTAGCTGTCAGGTGTCATGGAGCTTCTAAACCAAGATCTGCAAGCTTACTAACATCCCTATCAATTATGATGAAGCTGAAAATCTCTCTGGGCCTCAGCAATTGCCAGATGCTACAAGCTGCCAAAGTTTTGCAATAGGGAACTAGATCTGCCATTGCTGTCCAATCCAACCTAGTGGCACACCTGGTCAAGCAGGGTCAGCTCTTGCAACAGTTCTTTGGTATAGTGCAGCTAGATATTGGTAAGAAGCAATTGTCTCCCGCAGTGATCAATACTGATATGCAAGCATTTGTTGAGAAAGTTGCCAGTGATTGAAAGTTAACTGAGTTTCAAGTCAAACTTGGCTTGAATGGCAGTGGCAGCTTCTTTAAAGTCTGCATAAGTCTGATGTTGCAGCAAGATAGCAGTGCAGATATGCAATTTAAGGACTTATGTGTCAAGAAGAGGATACTGCTGGCTATAGTTCCTGATATGCATGGGTGATACAAGAGCATCAGGGCTGTCTTTGAGACTCTAGATTTTGAGGGAGTCGCACTGGAGTGTAGCTGCTGATATGAAAGTTGCTAATATTATTTGTGGCCTACAGTTGCATGCATCAGCTCATCCCTGTTGCTACTATGAGGCGGCAGTTTTGCTTGCCTCTTGTGGCACCATGCAAACAATTGGACAGATTCAGCATATGGCAGCAGAATATGCAACCAGTGGCAACTCCAAGGTAAGTGCCAAGCATTTCCAAAACTGTGTGAGTGAGCTGCTGCTTTTGGTAGATGACGATGTCAAGATTCTGCAAGTGCTTCCACCCCTAGAATTACACCTGATGCTGGGAATCACTAATTGTGTATTTGACTCATTAAATACAGCTTGGGGTGACAACCACATTTCATTGGGCTAGTGAATGCAGCATTGTCAGAGTCAGCTATTGAGGTGGGTCCATGGAGGAAAATGCATGTGGCATTCTGTTGCATAAGGCACAGGAGTTGTACAACACCCTGCCCAACAATTTGCGGTCATATGCCACCTGCTTGAAAAAGTTGGATGCCATAGTCAGCAGTTGTTTTGGCTTGCAGCTGCAGCCAAATTTGAAAAACAAAATTCATCCTGGCATACAAAGCTAAACCTGGCCATGTCTCAAAGGTCCATATGCTGTTGCAACATGTGTTGGCCTTCTGTATTGGCACCAGTGGCTATGCTCTTGGAAAGTTTAATGAGCAGGCCTTTGAGTCAGTCCATCATGATTTTAAGCTCACGTGGCAAAGGTACATGAAGCTGGTTTAGTATCCCAAATACGCAGTTGTAGATGCCCTTCTGCAGGCTGTGGTTGCCTACAATAGCTTCTATTTATGACATTGACCATGTTAATTACTGTTGTCTGTTTGCGTATTATGTTGGTTTAAAGAAAATTATGTTGAGATTATAGAGTGCCGAGTCCTAAACTAAATATAGTAAGAAGCAAAAAAGGCAAAATTAAAAATAATATTTTCTACAAAAGCAAAAGCCATTATAGTCATTATTACACAATGCACTCTAGATAAATAGCAGAAATTTGGTAGCAAATGATTGTAGGAAGATAGTAGCAAAATGTGTATGGCCAAAGGGAAAAGAATACATTAAGAGAATAACATTAATACTTTTTAGTATGCAATTCTACTGCCATATGATTTTTTGTTTAGCAGTCAGTATCTTATAGTTATGTAAAGAAACAAGAATGTATGCCTTTATGAAATCTAACTGTTTGATACTTTGATTAAAATATAATGACTGCTAAAAATGAAGACAGACACCCTGATTTCAATCAGTAATGAAAAAATTCCTTTAAGTGTGTCTACTATAAAGGTATATTTTGCTTTAGTTTTTTATGATGTTTCTTTGTAAATTTGGTAAAAATTTTGAATAGCTTCCATCTTTTGTTCAGCATGCTAAATACCTTTTTCAAAACTAGAATCAGTTTGAATTGGAGAAAATAATATATTGTTGTCCAATCCAATATTGTTAAATTTCTAGTAAAACTAAAGCTGCAATCATTAAACATATTGTTCAATTCCATAACAATCTTACAGAAGGTCCTGAAGAAGACAGTGTATTTGAACTGAAACCCAAGGAATCTATGACTATAGGTTTAGAATCATTTCAGACTAATCCATTGGCTTCAATTTCTAGTAATGATACTATATCCTCAACAGATTCTAGGCAGTCTAATGTTATCAATGATTTTAATGTTTAAAAATAAAATCCCATCCTATTCAAATGATCTATCACAAAGTACCTATAACAGATGTAAGCCTATCTAATTTAAGTTTTATTAAGAAGACAGAAAGTGCATGGTAATTAAGAGAAGATTTGAAAGAAAGTATTGCACAAGATATTGTTCATTTTTTATAATATTTTATATTTTATAATATTTTATATTAATATATTAGCTTAAAAAATTAAATCTATTGAAAAGTTTTTATATCTAGATACATTTTTGATACTTGTTTTGATATATTAGTTAGTGAAGCTCGACTTATGGGATATATCAAGCCAAGTTTCCATTTGTAGATTAAAAGCTACAGCCCATTAAAATCCCAACATAGGATATAAAGAATGATATTATATATGTTCCAATTGGAAATAGTATTGAAGCAGCATTAAAAAATATTGATTTTATAAAATTGGTTTTAGAAAGTGAATTGTCAAGTAAGTCTCCTTTTTGTATTAGTCAATACTTTAAAGAATATATTGCCCCTTTAATTAAAGACTTGAATTGAATTAAATTGAATTGACTTAATTGAAGACAATTGATTGCTAGAAATGGATTCATGCTTTATCAATTTAAGCAAAGGTGCTTAATCCAAACAATTTTTTGGATTGCAGCTGTCTTGTCAGCATTATTCAGAAGTCAAATCATTGGATGGGAGTCTGCATGTCAATGAGCATTGTGAAAACTGAGTTGACAATCGAGTCCATTTTTGATACATCATGGACTTTCTAGCCTTGAATTTGAAACATGATTGGCAAATGGAAAATGTCAATGAGACTGTTGAAATTTTTCTGAAGCTCCAAAATCCAAAGCCAATATAGAACATAAACTCAAATTATCTATGCATCTCCCTGCATGCAAGCATTTGCAATGAATTAACATTTTATTTGCATTTTTAGGTATTGCTTAAATATCCAAAATATCCACAATGCATAGTACTGCATATGTCAAGGACCTTATGTGCTGCTATTAGGCCTATGCGCTGCATGTGCCAGGGACCTCAGTGTGCACCAGAATTTTCTATGACAAAGGCCACCTTCTTGACTATAGGGTGCACACTGAGGTCCCTGACATATGCAATACTATGTACAACTTTGGTGTATAAGGAATCAGAATAGAATCTTTATTAGCATAAAACTGGCATAGCATATTGAGTCTGCATGAATTCTAAGAATTTTGTAAATTTGTCATAATTTGTCAAAATTATGTTAAATATGTTAAATAAGGGCATAGACATGTCACACAGATGGTGCACAGATGGCACACAAATGGCACATAGACAGTGCATAGATGGCACACAGATCGTCCCAAAAAAATTATTCCGGCACACAGTAGGGCCTATGCCACCTTCTTGACTATGGTAGGCCTATGCAATTTGTACCCTGAAATTGGGCATAGGATATGATTTCATACCTTATCTTAGCTCTGGCAAAAAACCCTGGCCTGATAATTTTTAGTCTTCAAGTAACTTATGACAACTATAATAGTGCATTACTATGCAACAATATATAATAACAGACTTTCCAAAGGACTAGGGCCTAGGCCTACTACTACTACCTTGTCAGCCTTGTCTTTACTTAGACTTCTTAAGCATTTTACAAGGCAGCCATGGCATTACTACTACTAACCTTGTTTCTACAACTTGTTTTGATATAATTGTCAAAAAATTCTTATAATAGGCATATTGCCAAAAACAAATTTTATTCAAAGAGTAGACTAGGCCTAGCTATTGTTTATACAATTTATACCAGTATCTACTCATTGGCATTAGCATAGCACTGGACTTTATATGTATAGGCCTACAATTAGCCAGCTTTTATCAAAACTATTCTGTATTTTCTAGATCAATCAATGCTGCTTTTAGCTAGGCCCTATCCAAAATGTGAGCATTATAGAAAATCAATTAAGGTAGGTTTAACTAGGAATGATAGAAAGATCGCGTTATAATGGTTTAGGTTTGATAACTCTATAATTAGAAGCAGATGTATTTTTAAACTGTAGTAAAGATATTATTCCTTAGCTGTTATAAGAATATGCTTCAATTCATTCTAGGGTAGGTCCTACATTATTGTGTTAACTTGGGTTTCATTTCCAAGAAATTTGACGAATTCGTCATGTTCAAATATACGACAGCGATATAAGACAGCTTTACCATACCAGCTACTATACATAATTACATGTAAAGCTGCTTCCAATATATACATTATTCAATCAGTGAATACTTAAAATTAGAAACTAGAAAGCGCGGATATAATTTTATCACTATTCTTTCGGCCACCGCGTGCTCGAAGAATGCACTGCCAGCTAGACTTGATTATACCTATCAGTAAAGTAATTTAAACTGATATTTAATATTGTTAAAATGAATATTCACACTAAAAGAATAACACTAGTAGAAAGCAATTTACTGAAGCAGCATTGACAAATATTTCTCACTTAACGATTTGTTATAAATTTCCGTCTCAAAATGTAGAAAACAGGTTTAGACTGACTATCTACCCATTTAAAATTTTAAACTAGGTTTTTACAACCCTTAAAACATTGTGTATGAATACTTACCGGTTTTTAAAAATGAAATTTTGTCATTTGTTTTGTTTTACTGAGGACGTTAAAATGACGCTTAAACTCATTTTAAGTCATTTTAACTTATTTTAAGCCACTCGAACGCACCCTAGGTCACTGGTCAGATCGTCATATTCCATTTCGTCATATTGGATGACGAAGTGATCAAAAAGCAAAGTACGTAGCTTGAAAAATAATATGACGAAGTGACCAAATATTTAGTTATGCTGGATACTTCGTCATCAACCAACGCAATCTGTGTGGGATTCGAGTTCGTGTAAACTATTTTTTTGTTTAATAACAATAAGTTGCGGCAAGCAGAACCAATCGATCGACAGGTTTTATCAATCAAGATGACAAAATGACTGGGATCATTAGGATTCCAAGATATGTTTGATTGTTACATTAATTCACTTGAAGTTGGAACTATTGTGATCGGTAGATGACGAAATGACTCTCTTCAGGTAGTGCATGTTAAGATGACGAACTGACCATAGTTGAGGTGAGCACCCCAGACACCCAGATGACGAAATGGCACATGACGAAATGAATAGGAACCAAATGTTAAAGTCGGTCACCTGGTCAGATCGTCATATTCCATTTTGTCATATCGGATGACGAAGTGACCAGGAGCAAAGTAGCTTTGAAAAATAATATATGACGAAGTGACCAAATATTTATTTATTTGGACAATTTATTTAAAATTTTCATATCGCTTATAAACGCGTTGTCCTAATGATGCCTGACCCTCTGCTAATAGCCTATGACATTCGATCATTGAGTTAAGCGATGCAAGTTCAACACAGATTCTACTGGACACTGGGAAATTTGGGGCAACACTATCGTTCCTGTTTATAGATTTTTTGTAGTATATTTTTACGTCCAATTAAAAAATAAACAGTTAATGCGTTAATGATATAAGAAGCGCTTGCCAGAAGTTAGTTTTGAACTTATACATATGTAGTCGCCAGTAAGGCTTATATGTAACAAATTATTACGAAGGGCACGAAGGAATGAACTGATAGATAGTCAGATTAGAAAACAGGCTTCGGTTGTGACACAGATGAAGAATTGTAGAAAATTATTTTTTGTTTGAAAAGCTTATATAGTTTCCTATACTTGACAAATTGTGTCTATAGATAGTGAAGACTTTCTATTTTAGATGTCGGATACTTTATAAGTTGTTTGCTCATCAGAATCCGCGGGTAATTAAACTTCATAACTTAAATTTTTCATTCAGGACACTGCTCAAGATGTTTACTGGAATGGGTCGACGCACTCGCACATAAAATTTCTGGCGCAGAGATTATGCTATATTTGGGATATCGTTCAGTCCGATGGTGTGTCCCATAGCACTTGTCCAGATGCTGACTTTAGGACCGTCGCCACTTGGCTCGCCAGGAGTCTTCCAGATGGTCGCGGCGAAGGTCGTTTTGCAGGCCTCCTAGATCCAGGTGCCCGTGTCGAAGTCGCCAATCCTGTAACCACCAATAAAGTAGGGAGTGTCGTTCAGACTAGTCTTGATCCAGTGAAAGTGAAGGCCGTCTTGTAAGACTTCTCTCAGGTCTCCGGATCTACTTCTTTCTTTCTTGGTTGTCTAGCGGTTTTGTTCTATCGCTTCCACTGCCCTCGAAGCCTAAGAGAGCTTACAAAGGAGATCGCTACTGGGCTGCTTATGACTCGTGCCTGTAGCACAAATAACAAATATGAGTCTTTAGATATTTTGGTGAGCTTCCCTGGAGTCCAGGCTATAGAATTAACGTCTCAGCGAGCGTTGCCCATTTCGGGGCCGAGGCCGTGTCTATTTTATAAATCTTTTGATACACGTCATCCCCCGCCGCTGATTAGCAACGGCGGGGTGCCAGAACAGACGCGGCAACATTAGATTAGCGTGTTGCTACGGGGCGAGAGAGATAATTTGATAACTGTTCGTTGGTCACATCAGGCGATGGTTAAGGGTCAGTCCAGGGTTCAGTATTCGAATTATTCGCACGTCAGACCACCCGTGCGTCCCTCGGTGAGTCGTGCTTTTGCTCCCTGGGAAGATCCACGTACGTCACCGCTGACCTTGCCTGTTGGCCATTGCTCTATCTCGCCCGCCAGTCGGGGTATCTTGCCGTATCGCTTCTCCTGGCACCGCGCCGACTGACTCTGCCTGGTACCTCGGCTGACGTTCATGTCATCTCGCTTGGTCTGAAATCTTGGGGAAAGGTGACAGTTAACTTCTTATCATATCTTTAATTTATTTCACTTTCTAGCTGTTCTTTTAATTTCTTTTACTTAGCTGTCTTATCTCTAAGTTCTGTTTCCAGTCTTTAAGCTTTCGCTTTACCTTTGACGACCTTTTAATGATGCTTATTATTTGCTAATTTCTAATCCCTATACGTCTCATTTTAATCGTTGGCGTCGGCAGATTTCACGAGTCCCGGCTCTGAGTTGCACTTGGCGAGGCCGTCATTCCAGTCCGAAGCGTTGAGCAGCTTGTAAACTGACGTGCCGTACTTCTGTCCGTAGCTGCTGTGACATGCAGTTGTCCATCGGGCAAGCCATTGTATTTTCTCACGTAGGCGCGCACGGTAGGGCATGGTCCGCCGATTTTGTTGGCAAAGTTGCTGCACTTGTCGAACAAGAACAGCTGGCAGATTCGGCTCTCCGGCGCAGAAACCTGAAGCCGTGGCAGCTAACGAAATTCGAGCAACTTAGCGAACATTCGAGCTCTCTATCAGATTTAAGCTCCAGTTTGAGCAGGTGCTCCGCGGCTTCAGACAGAGGCGAATATCTCTCAAGGTGAACTTGGCCGCTTCGTAGCAACTCACCAGGTTTGTTGTTTCTAAAAGCAACAGTAGCAACGGTAGCAAGTAGTTGATCAGAGTCATATCCATGGCTAGGAGACTACTAGGACTAAGGCTTGTTGTGCGACTAGGAGAGCGCGGTACGGTAGCTCTGTCAATTGTATCAGTATATATATATGTTAATTTTTTATGATAGCCCACCGTTTCCAAGTGCAGCATGGGGGTGAAATAGGCAGTCTGGATAGGATTTGGTATGCTGGTTGCCAGCAAGCTTCCCAGCCTACATGTCCATGTGATCTTCTCGTCCAATTATCAGCTTCTCTGCAGCGTACGTCTAACGCCGTTTCCTGGGGCAACTATTGGAATGGAAAAATTATATTCATGAGGGTTGTGGGTGCGCACTAGGTTGTGGGTCCGCTACCAGCGGTGAGAGGCAAATTCTGTCCACATCTGCTGCCTCTTGGATTCACACAGGGTACGTAGCTCGTACAGCGGGCCTTAAACTTTCCAATTGTCAGGCATGTACATGTACACTCTCTCGATCTGTGCCTTGGGGGTTGGCCCTCATGGCTGTAAATCGCGCAACTCTAACCAGTTAGAACCTGCCAATTTTTCGTCTAACCACAAGCAGCAAATTAATGAGGCCGTACAGTACGGAATCGACCCAGGACGACTAAAGCAACGTACCCGGCAAAAAAACGTTGAAAACTTTCAAAGTCAGGACTGGTTACTTTGTACATACATGCGATACTTTCAAAGTCAGGACTGGTTACTTTGTACATACATGCGATACTTTCAAAGTCAGGACTGGTTACTTTGTACATACATGCGATACTTTCAAAGTCAGGACTGGTTACTTTGTACATACATGCGATACTTTCAAAGTCAGGACTGGTTACTTTGTACATACATGCGATACTTTGGGAGTAACTTCATACCAACAAGGAAAACTTTCAAAGTATTGGGGAGTACTGGTACTTGTTACGTTTTGTCAATGTCTAATTTCCAAATACTTTCCAAGTATTCAACGTATTTTTTGCCGGGATAAGTAGTCCTTGGGCAAAGTTTGTATTGTAACCAATCTGTCATATATATTCATGAGCGTCTTTGTGCGATTTAATAAGCATAGGGTAGGTATAAATAGCCAATTAGTGATGAACAAACTCTGTTGTTGAGGCGCATGTCTGCCCGAGTAATGCGTAATTGAGTAGTAGTATACATCCAGCTGCATGCTGAGTGGTCGCAAAAATTCGATTTGTTACTTTTAAAGCAATATACGAGCTCTCCAAAATAGAAAAAAAGTCTCACCTGCTGAGTTTACGCTAATGGAGACTGAAAAAATAATTAACCAAGCTTATAATTGGCAGCACACATAGCGTAAGTGGATGGTGGGTAGCGCAGTCCAAATGAAAAGAAAACGGCTGTCTGCAAGTTGCCGCGGTGCTACAAAAGCTTCTCCATTCGGCAAAGAGATTCGAATATAGGCGCGCACAGCTCCAAAGGCGAGTCTGTTCTCTCGAATTGTGCTCAGCAATAGCCACAGTTCTGTATAGAGATGCTACACGAAGCCTTACCAATTGAGATGAAAACTCTAAAAGCAACCAATAGAAAACTGCACAGCCGCAGAAATTGAAGGTGTACAAATTCGATTGTACACAGATTTGGGGAGGGTTCTCAGACGATTAAATTGTTGCAAAGCGACAGTGAGGCAGCTGATACACTTGCAAAGTTCTTCGTCTGTCTCTCAGACAAGCAGGCAAGATTTGGAGCGTCTAGATTTCAGTTTTTAGTCGCTGGTTGCCATGGATTCCGCGGGAGACGAACACGGACCGGGAGCTTCAGCCGACGAAGTGACAGCCATGTCGGTTTTTGATGAGACGACGGTGGATGCCGCTAAAAATTCGGAAGAAGCTGTACTGGAACCACAGACTGCTCCAGATGATGCAGACATGGACGTTGAACCAGCTGATGATGAATTGGAAGCTGAGAAAGAACAGCATGATACTGATGAAGCAGCAAACGCAACAGCCGCTACAGACGAGTCCTTAGGTGATCAACTCATCGAGCAGACAGACCAACAACCAAGTCCGCCAGCAACAGAGACAGAGACTCCTGAAGACCACGTGGAGTCTGCAGTGGCAGCTGAAGAAGTCACAAAGCAGCCCTTTTCAACGCAGCAACCACCAGAAGACTCGTCGGACGAAGATGAGGACGAGGAGGACGACGTTCCTGGCGAGCTACCGACAATCGCGACGCAGCAATCCAGCGCGTCGAAGCTGACAGCGGGAGCCGCAAGTCCGGACAGTGCAACTAACGATGAAGACGACGACGACACAAAATCGGACGCTTCAGAGCCGGTCGACGAAGAGGACGAGGAAACGAATCGGTCGGAGTCGCCAACCTCGGCCGAGGCTCGAGAACGTCGCCTGAAGCACCGTCTGACCAGCTTCGACAAGCGCCAGGAGAAGTTCAGCCAGATGAAAGCGGCGGTGAAAACCTACGATGTCAACATGGAGATGGTCATAGGGAAGTGGAAACGACTGCGCGAGGACTTCATCAAGCTGAGAGCGAACAGCGTGCTAGCTAGTGAGTATAGCTAAGCGAAAACGAGCGCCACTAAGACATTTCTATTTGTGACCTGTGTACTCGCACTACACAAACAGCGTCTGTGACCGAAATGTTTTGCTAGGAAGCTCTGTTAAACTGATTTCTGTTTACAATCTGTGTTACATATACCTGAAAATCTTTCTGAAAATTTCTTCCACAACTAAACTGACCAAATTGAGCACAATTTGCATTCTTCGAAAGGTGGAGACGACGGCTCGCTCATGATTACGAGGCGAATGACGGAGATCGGAAACATGTGCAGCCGGACAACAAATGCAGATTATTACATTGCCACCCTTCCGGAGAGTGTGCAGCAGATTGTTAAGGTGAGAGCTGCTATTCTCATCGCGAGTGTTAAATTGTTTAAATGTTAAAGGCGGTACTCGCGCTGGTGCCCCTGGTGCTAAAGTTCCAGGTGCTAAGGCCCCGGGTGCTAAAGCCCCAGGATATAAAGCCTTAAGTGCTAAAGCCCCAGGTGTTAAAGCCCCTGGTTATGGCCCCCCTGGTGCTAAAACCCCTGGTGCTAAAGCCCCTGGTGCTAAAGCCCCTAGTGCTAAAGCTCCTGGTGCTAAAGCTCCTGGTGCTAAAATCACTGGTGCTAAAGCCCCTGGTTATGGCCCCCCTGGTGCTAAAACCCCTGGTGCTATTCCCTGGTGCTAAAGCTCCTAGTGCTAAAGCTCCTGGTGCTAAAGCTCCTGGTGCTAAAGCTCCTGGTGCTAAAATCACTGGTTCTAAAGCCCCTGGTTCTAAAATCACTGGTGCTAAAGCCCCTGGTGCTAAAGCTCCTGATGCTAAAGCCCCTGGTGCTAAAGCTCCTGGTGCTAAAGCCCCTGGTGCTAAAGCTCCTAGTGCTAAAATCACTGGTGCTAAAGCTCCTGGTTCTAAAGCCCCTGGTGCTAAAGCCCCTGGTGCTAAAGCCCCTGGTGCTAAAGCCCCTGGTGCTAAAGCCCCTGGTGCTAAAGCCCCTGGTGCTAAAGCCCCTGGTGCTAAAGCCCCTTGGTGCTAAAGCTCCTAGTGCTAAAATCACTGGTGCTAAAGCTCCTGGTTCTAAAGCCCCTGGTTCTAAAATCACTGGTGCTAAAGCCCCTGGTGCTAAAGCTCCTGGTGCTAAAGCCCCTGGTGCTAAAGCCCCTTGGTGCTAAAGCCCCTGGTGCTAAAGCCCCTTGGTGCTAAAGCCCCTTTGTGCTTGGTGCTAATGAAATGAATTTCCTTCCTCCAGAAGGGCCATAACCTCGTTTATGAAAAAGCTGATAATTTCATAGTTACAAAAAATCGTCCCTATACAACAGAAAATGGCGGCAATGCCGAGGGACGTCTTTCTGGAGGCG
>NIVC01001755.1:15000-62500 GCA_002269645.1 Macrostomum lignano | reverse complement strand
CTAAGACAAAACACTAAGACAGGAGCTAAGACAAAACACTAAGACAGGAGCTAAGACAAAACACTAAGACAGGAGCTAAGACAAAACACTAAGACAGGAGCTAAGACAAAACACTAAGACAGGAGCTAAGACAAAACACTAAGACAGGAACTAGGACGACGTGTTAAGACGGGAAAAATACACTAAGACAGGAGCTAAGACAAAACACTAAGACAGGAACTAGGACGACGTGTTAAGACGGGAAAAATACACTAAGACAGGAGCTAAGACAAAACACTAAGACAGGAACTAGGACGACGTGTTAAGACGGGAAAAATACACTAAGACAGGAGCTAAGACAAAACACTAAGACAGGAACTAGGACGACGTGTTAAGACGGGAAAAATACACTAAGACAGGAACTAAGACAAGACACAGAAACAGGAACTAGGACGAGGCGCTTAGACAGGAAAACAGAAAAAAAACACTAAGACAGGAGCTAAGACAAAACACTAAGACCGGAACTAAGACAAGACACTAAGACAGGAACTAAGACAAGACACTAAGACAGGAACTAGGACGAGGCGCTCAGACAGGAAAAAGGTACAAGTCACTGTCACTCAGTTATGTACATGTGCGCGGTAAACAAATCTTGATTATGTTGATTTATTATTGATTTAATATTGATTTGATTTTCAGGGCTTCAAAAACATCACCACACTTATTGAGGGGAAGCGCATTGTTCGGGTAAGACATCGACCTCTGGCTGAAATTAAACCTGTGTAAAAAACACCAAACATACTCGTATAATGTAAAACATCTTGAATAAAAACTATTCTAGGACAAGAAAAATGTCCTGAGCCTCTTGAGCGACGGCGCAGAGATAATCCTCATCAACAAGAGATTCTTTGTTCAAAACGCAGCGAACAACACCCTGCTGAAGGCTGAGACCATGGTGAGTTGTTAGTACGCTTGTGCCATTCCACTCCTAACATGAGGAGGTATACGCTCATATAGTAACTGCTCTCTTGCACTGAGCACCCTGGTCATAAAGTGAGCATTCGTTCTTTAACTGAGCACGCAGATCTTAAGTGAGCACTGCAATCCTAGAGTGAGCACTCCATCCTAGATTTAGTACTCTAATCCTACAGTGAGCACTGCAATCCTAGAGTGAGCACTCTAATCCTAGAGTGAGCACTCTAATCCTAGAGTGAGCACTCTAATCCTAGAGTGAGCACTCTAATCCAAGAGTGAGCAATTCAATCCTAGAGTGAGCACTCCAATCCTAGAGTGAGCACTCCAATCCTAGAGTGAGCACTCCAATCCTAGAGTGAACACTCCTGTTATAGATTAAGCACCCCAGTGCAAGAGTGAGCACTCTAATCCTAGAGTGAGCAGTACAATCCTAGAGTGAGCACTCTAATCCTAGAGTGAGCACTCTAATCCTAGAGTGAGCAATTCAATCCTAGAGTGAGCAGTACAATCCTAGAGAGTGAGCAAACCAAACCTAGAGTGAGCAGTACAATCCTAGAGAGTGAGCACTCCTATCCTAGAGTGAGCACTCCAGTTATAGATTGAGCACCCCAGTGCAAGAGTGAGCACTCTAATCCTAGAGTGAGCAGTACAATCCTAGAGAGTGAGCACCCCAATCCTAGAGTGAACACTCCGGTTATAGATTGAGCACCCCAGTGCAAGAGTGAGCACTCCAATCCTAGAGTGAGCAGTACAATCCTAGAGAGTGAGTACTCCAATCCTAGAGTGAGCACTCTAATCCTAGAGTGAGCACCCCAATCCTAGAGTGAGCACTCTAATCCTAGAGTGAGCACTCTAATCCTAGAGTGAGCACCCCAATCCTAGAGTGAGCACTTCAATCCTAGAGTGAGCACTTCAATCCTAGAGTGAGCACTCCAATCCTAGAGTGAACACTCCGGTTATAGATTGAGCACCCCAGTGCAAGAGTGAGCACTCCAATCCTAGAGTGAGCAGTAACAATCCTAGAGAGTGAGCAAACCAATCCTAGAGTGAGCAGTACAATCCTAGAGAGTGAGCACTCCTATCCTAGAGTGAGCACTCCAGTTATAGATTTAGCACCCCAGTGCAAGAGTGAGCACTTCAATCCTAGAGAGTGAGCACTTCAATCCTATAGAGAGGGTGAGCACTTCAATCCTAGAGAATGAGCACTCCAATCCTCAGCCATCTCTGCCATCCCAATCCTCAACTGCAGGCCAGAGACTTTGCCAGCAAATCGGAAGCAAGCGAAAGCATCGAGGCCAAGGAGGACTGGGAGATGTTCAGGGCGGCTTTTGTGCAACGCATGGCCGCTAAAAATCGTCAGGCCAGACAGGAGCGTCAGGCGAGAATTTTGTCAACGCAAAATTGATGTCGATTTGGCACACGAATGATTCTTCGTCAGTAATGAGAAATTACTAATGAATGCCTGTTTTAATTTATCACTCACAGTTTGCAGATAGAAAGAAGATTAATCCTTATCTTTTTTAAACAATGACTAACGCCTCTTGTGGCTGATAACTGATTTTCAAGCATTGAGTCCCCTGCTCACACCCACCTCTACAATGCTATGAGCACTGCTCACACCCACCTCTACAATGCTATGAGCACTGCTCACACCCACCTCTACAATGCTATGAGCACTGCTCACACCCGGCCAACATAGATCGATTCTTGCTGCAGTATCGGAATGCAAAGCACGCTGCCACAGGGAAAACTCCACACCTCTACAATGCTATGAGCACTGCTCACACCCACCTCTATAATGCTATGAGCACTGCTCTCACCCACCTCTACAATGCTATGAGCCCTTGCTCACACCCACCTCTACAATGCTATGAGCCCTTGCTCACACCCACCTCTACAATGCTATAAGCCCTTGCTCACACCCACCTCTACATTGCTATGAGCACTGATCACACCCGGCCAACATAGATCGATTCTTGCTACAGTATCGGAATGCAAAGCACGCTGCCACAGGGAAAACTCCACACCTCTACAATGCTATGAGCACTGCTCACACCCACCTCTACAATGCTATGAGCACTGCTCACACCCACCTCTACAATGCTATGAGCCCTTGCTCACACCCACCTCTACAATGCTATGAGCCCTTGCTCACACCCACCTCTACAATGCTATGAGCCCTTGCTCACACCCACCTCTACATTGCTATGAGCACTGATCACACCCACCTCTACAATGCTATGAGCCCTAGCTCAACACCCACTTCTACAATGCTATGAGCCCTTGCTCACACCCACCTCTACAATGCTATGAGCCCTTGCTCACACCCACCTCTACAATGCTATGAGCCCTTGCTCACACCCACCTCTACAATGCTATGAGCCCTTGCTCACACCCACCTCTACAATGCTATGAGCACTGCAGTCACACCCACCTCTACAATGCTATGAGCCCTTGCTCACACCCACCTCTACATTGCTATGAGCACTGATCACACCCACCTCTACAATGCTATGAGCCCTAGCTCAACACCCACTTCTACAATGCTATGAGCCCTTGCTCACACCCACCTCTACAATGCTATGAGCCCTTGCTCACACCCACCTCTACAATGCTATGAGCCCTTGCTCACACCCACCTCTACAATGCTATGAGCCCTTGCTCACACCCACCTCTACAATGCTATGAGCACTGCAGTCACACCCACCTCTACAATGCTACGAGCACTGCTCTTCCGCATGCAACGATCTCACAAATACAAAAGTACTTGTAAAACGAACTGGATCCACATAGTAGTTTGGATAGATATGCCCTGTATGTGCGCCTGTCACTAGAGCACAATAAAATAAATACTTTTACACATAATTATAATTTATATGAGTAAGCCTATCTGTAACATTAATTAATACTAATGCAGAGCTATTTTAAATAAAAATGTTTTTGCAAAATACGCTTGTAACTACTTTGTTATACTTTTTTTAAAATTAAAAGCACATTTATGAAGACACTTCTTCATTGAACATTTAGGCTATTGACACCGCTTTAGTACAGTTATATTGTGAATAGCTATAATATAATAGAAAATGTCATAACCAGCAGATACACACGTAAAGAAAGAAAGTTTTCAAAAGAGCATTTATCAAATTGATTTGTTCATAAACAGTTAGCATTATTATTGGTGCAAAAAATGCCGATAAAACTCTAACGCACTAAGAACACCAAGGGCTTCAGTTCAATTGAAGAAGCAATTAAAAAACTTAGTTTTGCTTTGGCACCTACAAATCTTAAAATTTTGAACTAAAACTTCTTAGCAACAGGCAGAGAAGCAGGCCAACAGCAGCCAAGCTGTGTACAGCTAGCAGCAACCTGTTGGCATGGCGACCAATCACAGACGACTTCAATCTGTTTATTGCTGGCAGCTGCGAGGCCAGGGTTGACAAGTCGGACTCGAAAGCCAAGCAGGCCGTCACCACCAGGAGAAAAGCGTTGGCACCATGGTCAGGTGGCACAGCTGACTGGATGGTCGGTGGTCACCGGTGAAGGCCTGAGATGGGAGAGGGACAGTGACGTCATAGATGGAAGATGAGATATTTCGATAAGGTTCTATTGAAAGCGACTCAACAGGGGCTTTTTAGAAACTGAGTTTTTTGTGGACATTCTTAGAAATCAGTAGACCTATGATAATTCTTAGAAATCAGTAGACCTATAATGATTCTCTAAATGAAAGTAGGATATATTTTCCTAGAAACAGATTTACCAGAAAGCTAATCGTGTTTATTAGAACACATATTTTAAAGTTATTAATTGATTTAAAAGATCGGATTTTTGGTTAAATTTATTAGAAAATCAGGTCAGAAACCACTCACCAAATTAGAGTAGCAGGTAACCACAAAAGCTCCAATCATCACCAGACGAACTTGCCGACACGGCAGCAGCCAACCAACAACTCCATCAACATCATCTTTCCCTAGAACGTATCTGCCGGCAAACACTAGACTAGAAGCAGCTCTCAATCCAATGTTAACGCAGTTAGCCAGCACAAAACCTGCGCAAGCTAATTCCTCTCCAACGCCAAACAGAGCCGGGCCAATTCGACGTATTGCGGTGGTGGCAGCCACCGCGGTAGCTAAGAAGGCTACGGAATACCCGACCAGTCTGCGGTTGTGCGAGTCCACCTGAGAGTATGTGCGTAGGCGGTTGCTAGCTGTTGCTCTTATCAATAGTCTATGGCCCAAACCTAGGGTGCATTAGCGCTGTCTGTTATGTATCAGATTAAACATGCCTTTTGATGGAGTTATTTGTATAAATCACGAGGGCCTGAGGCCTGACTCCCGAAAAAGGCATGTGTAATCTCGTATAAACCATAGACATAAAGACTTGACGGGATATTATTGAATATTACCAAATAAAATCCCGGGGAACGCAAATATTGTCACGGAAAGTCTTTATTTCTATGGATTATATTGAGCTACCGCATCGCCCACCACACTGCTAAGCCAATCAAGAGTCAATTTGAGGAGTTTTTTTGTCTGCGACTCTAAAACGACTCTGGGGCGCTAATATAATGACTCTGGGGCCGTAGAATCGTATCTGAGGCGTGCTAAAGTGCTGGAGAATCACTGAGTTGCCTCTAAAGCGCATCTGAGTCAATTTATGACAACGGTCGGTAAACTCCGGCGCGCGGGCCACATGCGGCCCGTAAAGCCTCTCTATCCGGCCCTCGGATTCTTTGAAACTTTACAGTAGCAATCCGGCCCGCTCAACGTCTCTTCTCAACTCTCTTACCTCCTTTCTCTCCTCTTCTCTCCTTTCTCCTCTCTTGCCCTCCCTCTTTTCTCTCGTCTCACATCTGCTCTTCTCTCTCTCTGATGTATTCCCTCTCCTCTGCTGTTTCATCTGGCCCTTGAGGTAAGAAAGATTGCCGATCCCTGCTTTAGGAATAAGAAGCGCGTTTCGCAGTTACGCCCGTATAACAACTCTATTTAGTCTACTTGAGTCGTTAAAAAGTCACAAGAGTCGCCCCATGCAGAGTTGCTAGAGTAACTAGCGACTGTTTTGAAATGACTCTTTAGCGATTCTTGTCACTTCAATGGGAAGAAGTTTTTGGGCCTTCAGCAATATAAAAATACGCTAAAGCCAAGTAACGCACCTCAACTCGGGACATTGTAGCAAACATGAATGCCTCAGAAACGCCATTCCAAGCCAACAGCAGCACGTAGCAACTAAACAACCGAAGCAAATTCGGGCCCTCGCCTTCGCTCAAAGTGGCGCCGCTGTACAAATGAAGCAGCTGAGTGGAATAGGGCACGGAGAACAGAGCTACCGACCAGCCAATCAGGGACACTAATCTTAGCGCGCCACGCAAGTAGATCCCAGCCAGCGTGACCCGGTCCGGGTCCTGCTGCTCCGGCGCTTGACCTCGACGCAGCGACTTGCCAAAGAAATGATAGGCGCCCTCTTCGACAGGCTGCAATAAAATTATTTGATGGTGTTGGCGCTGCTGATAGTCAGACAGTCACTGCCGAAAATCAAGACGACAAGCAAGAAGACTCGCAATTTGCATTTTTAAAGAATCTGTCACGAATTCCCTAACAATTTCGCTTTAGATTTTGGAATCGATGAATTGTTTCAATATGTTAAATATTGAATGTGAAAACTCAAAATAGAACTCAATACGCCGTCGTGACCTCTCCTCTCTATCACTCTCTCTCTCTTTCCTCATTAGATACGAGCGTCTCTCCCTCTCCCTCTCTTTCTCATTCTCTCCCTCTCCCCATCTCAATCTCTCTCTCCTCTCTCCCTTGTTCTCTCTCTATCTCTCCCTCTCCCCGATCTCAATCTCTCAATCTCTCTCCTCTCTCTCTATCTCTCCCTCAACCCGATCTCAATCTCTCTCCTCTCTCCCTTGCTCTCTCTCTCTATCTCTCCCTCTCTCCGATGTCAATCTCTCATCTCTCAATCTCTCTCTCCTCTCTCCCTTGTTCTCTCTCTATCTCTCCCTCACCCCAATCTCAATCTCTCATCTCTCAATCTCTTTCCTCTCTCTCTATCTCTCCCTCTCCCCGATCTCAATCTCTCATCTCTCAATCTCTCTCCTCTCTCTCTATCTCTCCCTCCCCCCGATCTCAATCTCTCTCCTCTCTCCCTTGTTCTCTCTCTATCTCTCCCTCACCCCAATCTCAATCTCTCATCTCTCAATCTCTCTCTCCTCTCTCCCTTGTTCTCTCTCTATCTCTCCCTCACCCCGATCTCAATCTCTCATCTCTCAATCTCTCTCCTCTCTCTCTATCTCTCCCTCTCCCCGATCTCAATCTCTCATCTCTCAATCTCTCTCCTCTCTCCCTTGCTCTCTCTCTCTATCTCTCCCTCTCTCCGATGTCAATCTCTCATCTCTCAATCTCTCTCTCCTCTCTCCCTTGTTCCCTCTCTATCTCTCCCTCACCCCGATCTCAATCTCTCATCTCTCAATCTCTCTCCTCTCTCCCTTCGCTCGCACATCCAGTACCAGTGGCTAACTGTATCTGTGGCCTTATTTTAACTTATTTTATTGTCAGGAAAATGCACGACACGGCAGATTCTTCACTCAACGGTCAATGGCCAGCAGCTTAAACTCTCACCTGAAACAGCAGTCGTGCAGCCAAGGACCCCAAATTGGACACACTGTCCAGTAGTCCTTGCTCGGCCAGACTTAACAAATTAGTAAACGTCAACACGTACTTTTCACCCTCTGTTAGCAACTGTTTCACCGCACATTGGCCTAGAAAAGATCGCACTAACGCCGTCTGAGCCGGGTCCAACGGTTCCGAGTTCGAATCCGGCGAAGCCGTTTCAATCGAAGACGCCGAACCAACCGTGAGTGCCGATCTGGCAAAATGCCAAGGCAAACGGAGCAGATTAGGCGACACAAGAGGCACCCCAAGCAAGCCGGCAAGACGTCTCTCTCCGCCCTCGGCACCCGGCCGAATCATCCTTCGAGCGCCTGCCCACATCACCGCCAGCAACACGCAGCCATAGATCAGCTGACCAACAGAATAGACCCTGATTGACCAATCCGGCGAGTGGGACAATGTCACGCCTACGCCGACAAAGACGCACCTGGCTAACTGAGCCCAGCCCTCAGCAGCTACGCGTCTACCCATCACCAAGTGAATCTGTAACAGAATCTGTAACGGCTCTGTTAACAGTTCGACCATAGCTGACCCGGCGTACAGACACACTTCCATAGTTGGCAGAGACAAAGACCACAGCGGGATCAAGACTACAGACCAGGCTAAACCGAACCAAGGTGCCAGCCAGAGTAAATCTATCAACGAGCGCAATTGACTTTGAGTACTTGGAGCGCTGACGCAGGCCTTGCGAAACGGTTCCCTGGCAAAGAATGTCACAGTGGAATACAGCAATGTCAGCTGAGCCGCCTGGCCCAGTACCGACTTGGTCACGTGATGCAATACCCATGCATTCAAAATGAAGGTTGACAATCGGAATAAGGCATTCAGAGCGGCATTGAACACGGTGTGCTGCAAGGCTGAACTGAACAAGTTGCTGGTAGGGGAGGAGGCTGCAAACTCGGCTGGCTTCATCTTGCGCTTGCTTGGTGCAACTGTATTTAGTTACAGTAATAGAAGCCGTGCTTTTGACAATTGAACTGTTTTCAATTGCATCATGCAATAAATTTATGAGTTCATTGTCTTTCAATTACAATGCTTTTTTGGCCGACAAGCTTGAGGATCTTGGAGGCTGGCCCAGCGACTGGATATCTGGGAGGCTGACCCAGCAACTGAGGATCTGGGAGGCTGGCCCAGCGACTGGGGATCTGGGAGGCTGACCCAGCAACTGAGGATCTGGGAGGCTGGCCCAGCGGCTGGGGATCTGGGAGGCTGGCCCAGCAACTGAGGATCTGGGAGGCTGGCCCAGCGACTGAGGATCTGGGAGGCTGGCCCAGCAACTGAGGATCTGGGAGGCTGGCCCAGCGACTGAGGATCTGGGAGGCTGGCTCAGCAACTGAGGATCTGGGAGGCTGGCCCAGCGACTGAGGATCTGGGAGGCTGGCTCAGCAACTGAGGATCTGGGAGGCTGGCCCAGCGACTGAGGATCTGGGAGGCTGGCTCAGCAACTGAGGATCTGGGAGGCTGGCCCAGCAACTGACACTCTGGGAGGCTGGCCCAGCGACTGAGGATCTGGGAGGCTGGCCCAGCAACTGAGGATTTGGGAAGCTGACCCAACAACTAAGGATCAGTGAAGCTGACTGACCTTCAGTAAAACTGATCAACTAAACTATTGATAGGTTAATCATTTGATAGAGTAATCCAAAAAACTGACACTGATGCATATCTATTATCTATTAATATATATTCTTATCAAAGACACATGTGAAGTTACACTGAGGAAGGAAACGCATCAATAATAACAGAGAATGTAATGAAAACTTTAAGCACCAAAAGAACTAGGTAAAAATGTATAATATCAATAACTAATTTAAAAGACTAAATATAGCCAATCTGCCACCAAATTATTTTAAAAAAATCATGGAAAAATCTAGGAAGTTACTTCATTGTCCAATACTGAGATTCTTACAAGATCTATAAAAAATGACTAGCGGATTCTACAACACACCAAAGCCAGAGAAATGAATAAATAAATTTGAATTTTGTTAGCAGTCTAAATTCAAGCAATTCGCCAAACAAACAATTCAGTTATACTGCATCAATTAGGTAGATGAAGATGCGACTCGACTTTCAATGATGGATTTCAACGCTTGTCCATCATTCTCGGTGTGCAGCGTCCAGATGCAGGTCTGGCCGACTCCGGTCATGGCCGACACCCGGTAGCCCAGCAGGTGCAGACGGTCCAGCACTTGGCGGGGGCACATCAGGGTTGTCCATTGGTAGCTGCGGTGGTGTATGGGGGCTTTGGTTAAGGCTTTTAGAATTCCTCAGCAACTGAGGATTAGTACCTGCAGTTGAGGATCTGGGATCTGTAGATATGAGGATCTGGGAGGCTGGCCCAGCAACTGACACTCTGGGAGGCTGGCACAGCAACTGGGGATCTGGGAGGCTGGCCAAGCAACTGGGGATCTGGGAGGCTGGCACAGCAACTGGGGATTTGGGAGGCTGGCCCAGCAACTGGGTATCTGGGAGGCTGGCCCAGCAACTGGGGATCTGGGAGGCTGGCACAGCAACTGGGGATCTGGGAGTTAGGTTTTAATTAAGGATTAATGCCTGCACTGCCCAAGACAAAACAATAAAACGGCTCACAAGTTATTGCCATCCTTCTTCTCCTTTTTGGCCTCCAAGAACTGCATGAGCACAGGGTCGCTCCACTCGTCCCCAACAAGAGTGGGTCCGCTTTCCTAACAAAGTGAACGCAAATTTTTCATATACGAATCAATCTCTGTATCAAATTCTCAACAGCATTAAAATACTTCAATCATGGCAAACTATTAAGAACTTACCAGACGAACTTGACAGCTAATTAACAGGTAGGACATTTTTAATTTATGACTTTAAAAGTTGACAGGTGAAGTATCTGAAACAATTAGATATTTTTATAACTGAAAACTTGCGAACAATAATAATTTATAATTTTATAAAGTCAGACGAAAATTAGAATTAAAAGTAAAAAATAATGCCAAAATTAGTTTACTCTTAATTAATTATTACAATTATAAATAAACAAAACTGTCAATAAACCTTTTCTAAACCAAGCTAGTAGAATATATTGATTTATTAGTAGAGCACAACAAAGCTACCAGTATTAATCAACGAATCATTTCATGAAATTTCTTGCACAGCAACAAAATAATGACATTAGAAAATGGGATATCCGGGATGTTTTCAATGCAAACACGAAATCACGTTCGGCCATGATGGCCATCCCGAAGACACTTGGGATTGCTCGGGAGTCAGGAGATAGGCAGAATGATCCCAGCGCTGGTTGTGACATTGTATGCCGGGGCTCGTGATGATGGTTTAGAATTCGATTATTGGAAGTGAAAAAATCAAAAGTTTGAAATCAAGTCAAATCAAGCGCCTCGCTCAGGTCCGGAGCCCACGGCTTTCAGATCCGATGGTCCCCTGGTAGCGAACTCCTCCCAGCTGCCATCGTAGACAGCCGCATCGGAGTTGCCAAGCACGTGAGCAGCCAGAGCCACGTGACAGGCCGTGATACCCGAGCCGCAGGTGGTCACCAATGGCCGGCTGGGATCTAACCCGCTGGCTAAGAATTTCTTTCTAAGCTGATCCTCGGTGAGCATCCGGCCGCTCTCGGAGTCGTACAGGCTGCGGAAGAACAGGTTGGCTGCGCCTAGCGGGTGGCCAGCGGGGAGGCCGGCTCGGGGCTCCGGCTCCTCTCCGCGGAATCTCGCTGGGGAGCGGGCGTCCGCCACCTGCGGAGTGGTGGCGACGGGTGGGAGATAAGGCTGCTGTGTCCGGCCTTGCTGGCTCTGGGTTTTTCAATTTTTTCTCTTGTACATCTACTGACCGGCCTACCCACTGTAGCTCGTGTCTATCTACCCCTTCTATCGTGTGTCTATCTACCATCTCTATCCCGTGCCTATCTACCCCTTCTATCGTGTGTCTATCTACCATCACTATCCCGTGTCTATCTACCATCTCTATCCCGTGTATATCTACTCCTTCTATCGTGTGTTTATCTACCAACTCTATCCCGTGTCTATCTACCATCTCTATCCCGTGTATATCTACTCCTTCTATCGTGTGTCTATCTACCATCTCTATCCCGTGTCTATCTACTCCTTCTATCGTGTGTCTATCTACCATCACTATCCCGTGTCTATCTACCATCTCTATCCCGTGTATATCTACTCCTTCTATCGTGTGTCTATCTACCATCTCTATCCCGTGTCTATCTACCCCTTCTATCGTGTGTCTATCTACCATCTCTATCCCGTGTCTATCTACCCCTTCTATCGTGTGTCTATCTACCATCTCTATCCCGTGTCTATCTACCCCTTCTATCGTGTGTCTATCTACCATCTCTATCCCGTGTCTATCTACCATCTCTATCCCGTGTCTATCTACCATCTCTATCCCGTGTCTATCTACCATCTCTATCCCGTGTCTATCTACCCCTTCTATCGTGTGTCCATCTACCATCTCTACTCTATCTACCATCCCTATCCCGTGTCTATCTACCATCTCTATCCCGTGTATATCTACTCCTTCTATCGTGTGTCTATCTACCATCTCTATCCCGTGTCTATCTACCATCTCTATCCCGTGTCTATCTACCCCTTCTATCGTGTGTCTATCTACCATCTCTATCCCGTGTCTATCTACCATCTCTATCCCGTGTCTATCTACCCCTTCTATCGTGTGTCCATCTACCATCTCTACTCTATCTACCATCCCTATCCCGTGTCTATCTACCATCTCTATCCCGTGTATATCTACTCCTTCTATCGTGTGTCTATCTACCATCTCTATCCCGTGTCTATCTACCCCTTCTATCGTGTGTCTATCTACCATCTCTATCCCGTGTCTATCTACCCCTTCTATCGTGTGTCTATCTACCATCTCTATCCCGTGTCTATCTACCCCTTCTATCGTGTGTCTATCTACCATCTCTATCCCGTGTCTATCTACCCCTTCTATCGTGTGTCTATCTACCATCTCTATCCCGTGTCTATCTACCATCTCTATCCCGTGTCTATCTACCCCTTCTATCGTGTGTCCATCTACCATCTCTACTCTATCTACCATCCCTATCCCGTGTCTATCTACCATCTCTATCCCGTGTATATCTACTCCTTCTATCGTGTGTCTATCTACCATCTCTATCCCGTGTCTATCTACCATCTCTATCCCGTGTATATCTACTCCTTCTATCGTGTGTCTATCTACCATCTCTATCCCGTGTCTATCTACCATCTCTATCCCGTGTCTATCTACCCCTTCTATCGTGTGTCTATCTACCATCTCTATTCCGTGTCTATCTACCCCTTCTATCGTGTGTCTATCTACCATCCCTATCCCGTGTCTATCTACCATCTCCATCCCGTGTCTATCTACCCCTTCTATCGTGTGTCTATCTACCATCTCTATCCCGTGTCTATCTACCATCTCTATCCCGTGTCTATCTACCCCTTCTATCGTGTGTCTATCTACCATCTCTATTCCGTGTCTATCTACCCCTTCTATCGTGTGTCTATCTACCATCCCTATCCCGTGTCTATCTACCATCTCTATCCCGTGTATATCTACTCCTTCTATCGTGTGTCTATCTACCATCTCTATCCCGTGTCTATCTACCATCTCTATCCCGTGTCTATCTACCCCTTCTATCGTGTGTCTATCTACCATCTCTATTCCGTGTCTATCTACCCCTTCTATCGTGTGTCCATCTACCATCTCTACTCTATCTACCATCCCTATCCCGTGTCTATCTACCATCTCTATCCCGTGTATATCTACTCCTTCTATCGTGTGTCTATCTACCATCTCTATCCCGTGTCTATCTACCCCTTCTATCGTGTGTCTATCTGCCATCTCTATCCCGTGTCTATCTACCCCTTCTATCGTGTGTCTGTCTACCATCTCTACTCTATCTACCATCCCTATCCCGTGTCTATCTACCATCTCTATCCCGTGTCTATCTACTCCTTTTATCGTGTGTCTATCTACTACTCTCTATCCCGTGCCTATCAACCATCTCTAGTCTATCTATCATCTCTATCCCGTGTCTATCTACCATCTAACCATTTTATCTCCTATCTAGCCTGCATATATCTAGCTAATCTAATACCAAATCTAATCTTTTGAGTCACACAGTTCGACTGTAGCATATCTATCAGCACCGTGTACATCTCCCGTACCCAATTTACGCCATGCACCTTATTTTCCTCACCTGCACAGACGCAGACTGCAACGCCTTGCAAAACTCTTCAAAAGACCGATACAGAGCACTTTTCTTATCTTCGCTAGCTTGAAATTCAACCGACTGATAAACGGTTTTTAATGGGCCGCTGGTCACTCGCCGACCCTCGGCAACCCAGGCAGCCAGGCCTCCATCTAACACGCTGACAGCCTCGTGGCCAAACATGCGAAACATCCACCAGACCCTTGGCGCAAACATGCAATTATCGTAGACAATAACATGGCTATCATTGCCGATATAGGCGTTTGCCAACGTACTCGGCAAACTGAGCAGAGCTGGGCAAAGTGTTTGAGAAGCCAGTTTCTCTGGCGCTGCATTCTGGCACGCTGAAATGTCTGGCACCGGGAATTCTTGGCGCCGCGGCGAATGAGGTTTCCACTGGGGCCGGGTAGCCGCCGGCATCAAGTATTCGAATTTTGTTATTAGCGGCATTGGATAGTCTGCTGGCCAGCCATGAACTGCTGACCAGAGCTGGGGTGACCGCCTGTCTGGCTGCCATGCAGTTATTAACAGACTTTACTACTGAAGGTGATATATAATGAAGATAATTTTTTGCAAATATTTATTCAATAAAACATTAAACTATCACTGAGATATCTAGACTTATGGGGGAATTGCTGAGATGGTAAGGATCATTTGGAAGTTGTTGGTAGGCAAAGCCAAAGTTAGATCACAGGACAGTTGGGGTTAAGGCATGAGTTAATGCATGCCTCACAAGTAGGGCACTGATTGCTGGTAGTAACAAGTAAAATTTAAATGCAGGTTATGAAACCCAATAATCCTATTAGATTCTTATAGTCAGTTTTGAATTTTAAGTTTATTATAAAACAATATAAATTAAAAACAAATTTGTTTTAAAATGGTAGTGTTAATAAGTAAGAGAGTTGATCCTTTGGAAAAAATTGCCTTGCTAATGATAATGACTATTATAGCAACAATAATATTATAGATACATATTTATGAAAATAGCTAACTAAAAGGAATTTGACCCTCTATAATTATGAAGATATTGTGATAAAAAGCCATAGTTTTGCCTATAGTTGTCTAAAGGAGCCCACTAGATATTGCCAATGGAAATTAAATTTATAGGCCTACTAAGTACTATTAAGAAAGTAGACAAATAAAGATTTAAATTGTTAGATTTCTTATATAACCAAAAATATTATCATTAAAAAAGGCAAGATAAAAGTTACATCTCTTTCACTTAAATTTAGGGAATACACTGAACCCATTAGAAAAGTTATGCACCTATATAGGCATAAAAGGTGAGCGAGATGCACAAAAGAGGCACATTAGTGGCCTATTTTATGCATGTTGTGGAAATGTACCTGAGTGCACCTTTTATGCCTAAATTTCACCAATATTTTTGAAAAGAGGCATGAAAGGTGTACAATTGGTGAAGTTGTCAGGCATTAGGGGAATTCTCTATTTGATTGGTTAAGGCGGTAGAGGCAGTAAAGGTGCATAAGGGGCACTGGAAATGTATAAAACATGAACAGTAGGCTCACAAGTGAGGCAAAGCAGGTGCATGGGAGGTGCAGTAGGGGCACAGAAAATATATGAAAGATGAATTTGAGAGGTGGGTATATATATTTCTAATTAAACTATTTTTTTCAAAAAAGAATTTAGTCACAGCATAAATTAGTGCATACATATGCATTTCCAAAACACACACGAAATAGGCCAGTAAATATAAGTGCCTCTTGTGCACCTTGCTCACCTTTTATGCCTATGCAGTTGCATAACTTTTTCAATGGGAATTAGTAATAAAATTAACTGAGAGTTACATACTCCTATATTGCAAGCACAGATTAAATATAAAAAGCTTTATTTATACCTATACAAATTGCTGCTATCCCTTTCCTGATTCTCTAATCTTGAGAATGCCTAGGACTAAAAAGATGATATGCAATACATATACCAGTAGAATATATACCACTCAGGCCAGAGTTTTACATATAATGCTACCAGATCTAAGTAAGAATGCTATTAAAAATACAGAGTGAAAATGCCATTAGTAAGAATGGAATCTGCAAATATATATATATATATATTCAAAGCAATACTTAGATTCACAGATACTCAGATAATCAGACTTAGATATATACTAAGAACAGTTCACAGACCAATTCTAAGAAAGTAGAGAATTAGATCTAGAACAGTTGGTGGCAGCTTTAAGGATAGGCCTATTTACAAACACAAAAGCAAAACTATTATTACAACTTGGTATTACAATTAGACTATTTTTTAAGTTTAAAGACAGGGGGAACAGCACTGTCACAACTTTGGTAGCATCAGTGGGATTGTTCTAGAAGGCAGAAGTAACCCCAATATCATTGTATATTGTATATAAAGCCAAGGCTTATACTATATTTATAACTAAAATGTATACAGATAATTTTATAAACATATAGACCTAATGTATAATGCATGGTATATACATATTTTAGTTAGCCTAGGCATGTTGAAACAGGCTGACTTCAATAAGTAAAAAACTTGTATGCATGTGCTAGGCCTAATATGGGGGCTCTGCCCCTACACCCCAAAAAGGGCCCCTTTGACCCCGCTCTCTTTTGACTTTGCTATAGACATTTCCAGTGGGCCGTGAAGCCTACTGAATACATAGGAATAAATGGGATTTTACCATAGACAGTCTCAGTGGGCCTGCTAAATATAACACTAATATGGATAGGCTGCATTAGGCAGAAACGAGCTGATACTCCTCGGCGTTATAGCTCGTTTCTGCCCTCTGTGGCCCATCAATATTGGTATCTTGTGAATAATTTAACACAGTAACTTAGAAGATTGCCTAAGTAATAGTAACAAGTCTTAGATATTTGCCAATTTAATTAGTTAGGCCTAATTTTTAGCATTTAAAAGTTTAATTAAATTATAAGAATTTGATATTTTATCAGTTTGGCACTTGGCACCCTTGGTGCGTCTTTCTTTGTTTTAGTGTGGCATTTGCTGGTTTCCTAGTTTGGTTCTTTTAGTAAACTTAGTCCTATCCTAGCCTCTTAAAGAGTTGCGACTATTGTTGGTTTCATATCAAGTTAGAATTTATGTCCAGATAGTATCCTCAATTGTGGATAAACAAAATATTATTATTTAAAAACATGAACAAGCCCTATTCTTAGCCTAACCTAATCATCAGATAGAATAACTCTCATGCCTGCCTAGTGATTCATTTTCTTTTTCAGATCAGCACAGTTTTTATCTAAGAAAGTCTAATCGCGGAAATAAAAATTCTTAGAAACGCTTGATTCTATGGGTGCGTTCGAGTGACTTAAAATGACTTAAACTGCCATTTTAACGTCCTTAGTAAAACAAATGTTAAGCAGACTAAATGTAAAAATAATCTAGGTAAATGATATTTAAATTACAATTAAGAATTAATTCAATTTCTAAAACCGGTCTAAGATTAAAAAACGTCGCCTATACTTCTTCCAACTCAACCTGAACGCCTAGGCACCGTTTTAACTTCGCTCGCAATTACCACATTTAATCGTAATTGAATATTTTGTATTCTTCACCTTTGTTCTATCATTTGCTTTCACGTCCTTTTGCAATAGTCAATGATGTAGGTCGAACTGGTGCTAATTACCTGTAACTTGACGGAATGAAATTGCTTCCTGTTGTAATATGACTCGCCATTGTCAGACGGACATCTTATTTTGACTTCCGTTACGTCAATGGCACCAATAATACTTGCTGTAAAGAAACTTCTAGATCGCTGACTGAATAACTGAGCATGCTTGTGGCACTCTTCATAGGATGGAAATCGAACCAGATCTCTGCAAAATCCACTCTCGGACATTGCACTTAGAACCCTTCGGATTATAAGACAAACCGTGCTCTTAGATAAGTCAAAAACTGTTCCAATAGATTCGTAGGACTCCTGGGTTGCTAAATAGCGAAGAAAAACCAAGACCATTGAAATAGCGGTCGTTCCTTTTGGCGAATGCAGAGTTAGGAACGTTGCTAGTTGCAGAACTAACGACTGGACAGCAGTTCGAGGCAATCTAAAATAATCTCGGAACTGGTAGTCGTTGAAGTGGTAAACAGTAGTCTCAACGAACTCTATACACTATACACACGTTAAATGAATTTCCTATTCCGAGCATTCTTCCCATATGCTAAAAAGGAGTTTTCTGTATGTGTAAGATAGATTTCAGAATAAACGGCTTAACCGATTTTGTTAAAACTTGCACCATTCGATCAGAAGTTTTCCCGTGACCACCGGGGCTAATCTAAATATACTAAATCTCTAAGGTTTGTATGCTTGTCCATAACGCTCTAGAGATTGCAATTCTTGACCAATTTTGATCGCGTTTTCGCCAAAATCTAAATATACTAATCTTAAATTGCTAAATGTAAAATGGATTAAACATTAGAAAAAACATGCTTTTTGCGGAAGTCAAGCAGCTCTTTCGACTTGCATGCATTGTAAGAATGCTAGAGAAAAAATGACTGGTTAAATTCTGATTCTGAAATAGATTGCATCACAATAGGCTTTTATCTATTCAGTCTGTGTACTGGCTGACTTTTTACACTGAATTGAATTGCGTCACAGTAGTGAAAACGCAGCGTGAAAGCATACCTAAAGACCTGATTTATATAGCGGAACGATATTGTTAACTTTAACTGAGACTGATATTGACTGGCTGCGAAACTGATTATGTCCCATAACTGACTTGGTGTGAGTGTTAAGTTAAATTATAAAGTGCTACACATTCATTTATAAATTCGATGAGAGCTAGCCTAGATGCGAACAGACTAGACTGCTAATGCAGCGATCTGGGTTCGAATCTTAATTCGAACTAATTAAAAAGACCAGAATTATTGCACTTGATAAGCCGAGGATTATTGCACTTGATAAACGGAGGATTATTGCACTTGATAAGCCAAGGGTTATTGCACTTGATAAGCCAAGGGTTATTGCACTTGATAAGCCATGCAAGGATTATTGCACTTGATAAGCCATGCAAGGATTATTGCACTTGATAAGCCATGCAAGGATTATTGCACTAGCTCAGACAGGGGCGTCGCCAACGAACATGTCCCCACTTGTAAAAGATCTGGGGGGCATGCCAATGCTTTGTCCCCCTCCCCCCACCCCATACCTTATGACCCGTTATGGAAATTAATAATTTTGCTGCAGGGCGACAAAACATAGCGCCTTTGGTGCTAAAATAAGTGCCTGGGGCGCCAAAATGAGTGCGTGCGGCGGCGCTAAAATGAGCGCTAACAGCACCGATTCTGAAAATAATGTACATGCAGGAATTTTAGCTATGTACGAGCGTACATGTACATGGTAGTTACATGTTAAAGATACATGTTAAGTTAAGTTACATGTTATACATGTTAAAAATAATTGTTGGCTTTGTCCCGCCACCATAAAATCCATGGCGATGCGCCTGAGCTCAGAAGAGAATTGATTATTGCGCTGTCAGCTGAAAAAAGGAATTATTAATATTGCGCTAGCTGAGACATTGATGTATTGCACAGCCTGAGAAAGCGTAGCTTAGAGAGGGATTATTGCACTAGCTGAGACCGATTTTTGCACTTGATGAGTTAAGGATTATTGCATTCGATAAGAAAATAATTATTGCACTAGCTGAGAAGAGGATTATTGTACAACCTGAGAAAGCGATTTGCGCATTAGCGGAGGAAATATTTGCACTAGCTATTCATACTTGCTGTGTGGTGTATGCTTTCTATTAAATCTGGGGGGGGGGGTGCTTAATATTGTATTTGGAGTCGGGGGTGCTTTCTCTCGAGGGGGGGTGGGGGTATTTGTTATTTGACAGAGAGGGGTACTAGCTGCATGTGTCTATATGTATGAGATTCTTTCTGTCCAGGGATGCTTGCCATCTGCAGGATTCTTGCTATCTGGTGGATGCTTGCTATCTGGGGGGATGCTTACTACCTGGGGGGATGCTTGCTATCTGCGGTTGCTTACTCTTGGAGGGTGGGGTGCTTGCTGTCTGGGGATGCTTGCTGTCTTGGGGATGTTTTCTATTTACGGGGAAGTCTGCTATCTTTATGAAAGCTAATTTATTTTGTTGCTTTTTGGCTAAATAAAAAAGAGATTCATAGCAAACATCTTTGTCCGTGACAATTTTTAATTTAATAAGGTGATTTTTAAAACTGAAGAAGGAATTGGTTCTTAAGAAAATGTGCCTTTTAATTTTTTTCATGAATAATTTTTGCTCCTTACTTTTTGGGCGCTCCGAAGGGGGACACTAGATTGCTAGTGCAAAACTGAAAGCGCAAATTTCTGTTAAAATCGAGCATTCCGTAATAAGGTCATGCCAGCTGACCAACCCCAGACCTCTGAAGGCTTCCGTGAATTAATTGCTGCAGACAATCACCGCAAAAGAACAAAGGGCCACGGACAGTGCCTATATCATGTAAAAGGGCAGCTGCCGCCCCTCTGTGGCTCTACCCCCCCTCGTTTTGCTATGCATAGACAGGGGCGCCCACCAAGAGGCAGGGATGGGACACCAAATATTCCCCCCCCCCTCGGCGGTCCTCGGCGGTTCGCGGTCCTACCCAACAATTAAATGTGGTCAGTGGTCACACTCCAAAGACTTATACGATTATAGCACACGTTTGGTATCAAGAGAGGTGTTTGGTATTGCTGGATATATATATACCTCTCTTGATGCATATGTATCGGCTTGACTTACTTGACTTACTTGGCTGTCCCAGAGGGACACAGCGGGAAGGCGCGAACACCCATTCTGCTAATCCCTGAATGGCCGACGCGTCGCTATAGATGAAGGGTTGGCGCCGCCCAGGGAGGTCCCCCAGTGTCGCAAGCAGCTATAGTGCTCTCTGGAAATGAGAGTTCAGCCCTGCGGGTGGCCCGAAGGCAGCGCATGAGCTGATTAAAGTTTTCGGGTTTGCACGCTT
The DNA here is from genome assembly GCA_002269645.1 of Macrostomum lignano. Classification (NCBI taxonomy): domain Eukaryota; kingdom Metazoa; phylum Platyhelminthes; family Macrostomidae; genus Macrostomum; species Macrostomum lignano. The sequence continues at coordinate 41,734 of NIVC01001755.1, read as the reverse complement.
CAGTAATAGATGTGTGTGACCCGAGGTAAGTGAGTCTGGCTCGCGTAAAGGCGGGACAGATGCTGACGAAATGCTCAGCGGTTTCGTCACCTGAGTTACAGAAGCTTCAGGTGGCGTTGGTGGCGTTGCCCTGCAGGTACTGGTGCCTAGAGAAGCAGCCGTGACCTGAGAGGGTCATGGTGGCAGCCCGGATGTCTCTGCGCGAGAGGCTCAAGAGGAGCTTCCGGAGCTGGTGAGAGGGCTGAGGGACAGCGCCTCTGGATTGCCTGCAGGTAGTGCAGTTCGCCCAAGTCGAGCGGTGCTGGGTCCTGATCCACGTTTTGATTCGCGAGTCAATGACACAGCCAGGAATCGGGACAAGGGGTTCGGGACCGAGAGAGGAGCCGGAGGCGCCAACTTTTGCAAGGGCGTCAGCCAACTCATTTCCTCGGATCCCCATATGCCCCGGAATCCGTTTAAGGGTGATTTTGTTGGTGGAGATCAACACGTTGAGGAGTTTGATACAGTCGAGGACTGTATCAGAATTGGTGCTGCAGCCACTGATGGCGTGCAAGGCAGCTTTGCTGTCCGAATGGAAAATGATGTTCTTACCGGTAACGCCAGTGGCGAGGACCTCTGCGATGCGGGAGCTGATGGCGAGAACTTCATTTTGGAAGACACTGGAGTTGACCCCAGTGTACTGAGCGTGGGTTGCGATGACCCTTCCGTTCAGGAAGATTCCAACACCAAAGCCGGTGTTGGCTGACTGTTTAGAACCGTCGGTGTAGCAATGAAGCTCACCAGGGTTCCAGTGGTCATTGATGGTATCGCATGAGTCGATAGCTACAGAGTAGCGTTGTCTCAGGTTGAGCGTTGAGGCAATGCCATCGGTGAAGACGCGATTGGCCTGACACTCGTTGAGAATGTTGAGGCACAGGTCGCTATGCGGGACGAGGTTCCGCTTAGCAGGTGCCCTCATGTAAAGGAATTTGACACCGGCATCGAGTAAACGCCGCGTCGTTCTAGCCGCCTCACCCCTGACGAAGAGGTCGAGAGGCGGTAGATTAAGGAAGGCCCCCATGCCGGCAAAGGGCGTGGACCTGGTGGCGTTGCAGATAAGCCTACACGCTCTGCCCTGGATCGTGTTGAGCAAATCTGCATGACTTTTGACCTGGGTAGCGCTGACCCAGACAACCGAGGCGTACGTAATGGCAGGTCTAACTACGGAAGTGTAGATCCACCAAAGTCGCTTTGTGGATAGACCCCAAGAGGTGCCAAGTGCTCGTCGGAGCTGGGCCAGGATGGCTGAGGCACGCTTGGCATTTGCTTTCACGTGGAAGGACCAGTTGAGCCGGTGGTCAAGTGTGACCCCGAGACATCTGGTCTGGTGCGCGAAGGCAATATCTCTGCCGTATAGCTGCAGAGGTCGTATGTTCCAGCGTATTCTGTGGGTGAACATATGGCAACAGTTTTGGGCTCAGATAGTTCCAGACCGTTGTCATTGGCCCAGGATTCTGCTTTGCGGATAAAGCTCTGCATCAGATCCCTGAGCGTGCTGGGGGATGGCCCTGCCACAATGGCAGTGACGTCGTCAGCATACCCGACTTTAGGACGGGATCAGGTCGGGAGTCGCCCAGAAGAGCGTCCATGACCAGGTTCCAGAGCGTCGGGGTGTGGACTCCGCCTTGGGGTCCGCCCTTACAGACTCTGGCGGAGGCAGTTTGCCCGAGAAGTTGGGCAGTGACCGTACGGTTAGAGATCATGTACATGATCCACCGTATGAGGGTAACGTGAGCTTTGCGGTTTTGAAAGGCCCTCGCCCTTCAAATATCTAGTTATAGCTATAGCTATAGCTATAGTGCATACATGTATCGGATATACTCGTACATGTATGCACGTAACCACACCCAATATTGTAGATCACGTTACCCACATGCTTGTTCATAGGTTTCTGAATAGAAACTCGAGCCGCCTTTGAATTGAACTACATTGGCTGAATAATTGAACGCACAGTATATAGCTAAGCGACTTAATTTCGCTGTTTATTAGTATACGCGAGCGGAAATTTATGTCAGGAGTTCAATTCTGTCCACGAGAATTGCCTGCCTGCGTAGGGGTGTCTTCGCTATATATTAACATGCAATATATAGTTTGCTTATTTCGGATCCCATTTTGAGCCCAGTTGCTCATGCATGTAGATTAGCTCGTATTGAGTCCGAAATAAGATACAGGGGGGGGGGGGCGCTGCATTGAGTCAAAGCAACTGCAAGGCCACGGGTTTTTTTCAGAGTGAGCATTCTCAGTCCACATGAGTTTGCATTAAATAATTCTGGCATGATATAGTGCTGTATTTACTCAGGGTGGTTATGAAATGCTTGAGCTTAATAATGTACCAATGTGAATTATAGTTGAGCAATTGAAAAGAAGGGATCGAAGTCATTTAATATGAGAATGTGAACTCCCGGTACAGCTGGTTAACTCTCGATCCGGGGTTGAGCTTACAGTTTTAATCGCCTATAATATTTTTGCGTAACAGATCGCGCACCCAATAATTTCCTCCGATTATATAGAGCAGTGCAGGACAAGGCGGAGAAGAATTCAAAAAAGCTATAGTTAGGGTGCCATAAAAAACCCAGAGCAAGATCCACAAGCTCCTAAACTGAACATTTCTCGCTTAAGACGCCACATACCAGGTATTTTACCGATCTACACATCTATAAAACTAATTAGAAACTAAGTTTCCGGCGCAGTGTTTTCTTCACTAATGGATGATACTAAGCAGCAACCGGAAACGGTGAAAAATGTCTGCATGACGGAGACTTCTCGGCGAAAATGCCTTCTGCTAATGAGCGCCTGTTTAATTCTGATGATGGCTGGCCAGTGTGTCTCAGGCCCTATATTTGCCAATTTCATAAAGTTCAGCTATGGACTAAACCAGAGACAACTGGACTTTAGCGTTGCTCTACTGTACCTGGGAACAGTGCTAATCTTTCTCAGCGGACTCTTTTACGACCGTTTTGGTACGAGAGCTTCGGTCGTCTTCAGTGGCGTCCTCTCCACGCTGTCCATGACTTTTGTTGCCGTCGCAATGGCGTATCCAGAGCCGCTGCGCCAGAACTTATGGCTGCTGTTCATTCTGCTGTTCCTGTACGGTCACAGCTTCAACTACAGCTACGTGGCTGCGATTGGTTGCTGCATGAAAAGTTTCTCATCGAGTCAACGTGTCTTTGTCATGACGCTGGCGGACAACTTCTTCAGTCTGGGTCCCCCAGTTGTGGCCTTCATCTACTACGTGGTCTTCGACAATATGCACAGAAGTAACACCGACCAGAGACCTGTAGGCACCCGGATCGTGCTCCTAGTTTTAAATGCCACTATTCATGTGTTCGCTTTTATCTTTCTAACACCGTTCGATGATTCTTTGGATAAAGAAAAACCTAGCGAATCGAGCCCTATTCTAGACAAACAGCCACCGGAACAGGATCGACAGAAACTACAGGATGCATTCAACTCTAACATGAACGAAACGCATACTGCGACGGCTGAGACGATCGACACTCGACCGCAGGACGGTTTCCTGACGCAGACACAATACTTTTTTACCGTGTGCTGCTCAGATCGCTTCATGCCTCTCATGCTGGGCGTTGCTCTGTCCATCGGAGCAAACCTGACAACCTTTCTAAACCTGACTAGCGTCACTCGAAGTTTGTCGCTGACTCAATACGACGTTTACTATTTTTGGTTTCCAACTCTGGTGGGCATAGCTTGGCGCTGTCTGATTGGGCTTCTTACTGACAGACACCTACCGAAGGCAAGTCATCGATCTGCTGTTTTGCTTGCCAGCGTGGTCTGCTTCGGCGCTCCTTCGACGCTGCTTCTTAGCGTCCCACTGCTTCCAGGCGTGTCAGCTTTTGGTATTACGATTACGGCCTACGTTTTTGATAGTATCAACAACGCCACCCTATTCACCATTCCACCCGTGATCATCTCTATGACTGAAAAGCCGCACCTGTTCGGACGGCTCTACTCTTCCTGTCTTCTTTTAGCTTCAACAACTGGCCTGCTTCTTATTCTGCAATTCGGCGCTCTGTACGACGCTCAAATTCGAACAACTTCCGGTGATAAGACAGGCGGCGTCGCGTTCAATTCCACGGCCCCTGGGACTGCTGCTAGCATACCGGAGTGCTTTGGCTACGTCTGCTACATGTACGGAGGCGTGGCAAGCACTGTGTGCCAGCTTGTGTCCATCGTTTGCTTCTCCTACTATACAATTTCTTTGCGGCGGGCCAACTTGTGAACTTGACGATGGAGGCCAGAACTCACAGATAGTATGTATGTATTTGAAGTGCGTAATATATATGGTATCTATTAATATTTTACCTCTGAATAAATGGATACTTGAAACAAGCACTTCCTTTTAAAATTCTTCCAGAGATTAAAAACTACGAGCTGCCTCTCGGACTAATAATCAAAATAATTTTAATTTATAACTTATATAACTAGCTAAGTATAACAGTCTTCCAATTAATAGTTACCATTTCCTTCAGTCCAAAGTAACGTTACGAGTAACGTTAGATCCTGGTTGGCATTTGGTTAGTTTTTTTCACGTTAGTAATACTGCTTGAAACTAAAGTTATTCAGACGGAAGGAATATTTCCTTTACTGATATAAAAAACGTAAATAAAATACTTTTCTATCTATTTTAAATAGTTTTAAAAAGCACGCTATCATTCAAAATGACATTTACGAGGTGTTTTATGGATTTCCAGCGAATTCTAAATATTTTGTCCTATTAAATACAAGCGTGCAAATGGCCGAAATTTATTTTTTAACTGCATGCCACTGGCAGAGTAGCTGTATGTAAGTGATTTCATTGACTTCAGATCAGTAAAATATATAATTTCCTACGTCTAATCAATTTAATGAATGCATTTTTTTGCATTCTGAACCCATACGTTCTCACACAATCTAAATCTGCAAATACGTAACACTGGTGGCTGAAAACTTAAAGATTGTACATGTAGTAAATTATAAATGAATTGAGTTCAAGATTCACAAACACTAGTACTTACTAAAGTAGTTTGCGTTGTTTTAAAATAAGACAAAAACAACAATAATATTAATGAATTGTAAGATTATTATAAGATTAGTATATAAGATAAGATTATATAAGATTAATTTAAGATTAATAAATTGTAATTTCGTATTATTAAAGAAAAATGCGAATGTTCGTGTTTGCTTTCGTTTTCTTGGCTTTCCTCAAACGAGATGTACCTTACCTCGACTCTACGTTGTACGAGAAAGATATGTTTTCAAAGGAGGCTGTAGCCAAGCGCGTTGTTAAGTTGTCCAGCTTACATCAAAATTCTGTTTTGCTAGCACCACTAACGCAACAAAGTCTTCGGTGTGAGCGCAAAATCTGTTTGATTGATTTTCGCGCGAACTTCCAATCGGCGAAGGACTGCAGGAAACAGCAAAGCATCGGCCCGTCGGGCGCCCACTGACTGATAATTCAGACCCACTGTCACCTGCCGATCCGGTCACCTTTTGCTGACGCTGTCGTTCTGAACTCAACAGAGGAAAAGGTCACATCTGCATAATCACATAAAGGCGTGCCAATCTTTCTGAGCAGCTGTCAATGGACAAGCGTGGAGCTGAGATCCTGGCGCCGAACACACTTTGCGGATCCTATTTCTGTAGAGCGGATCAGCAAGCTGAGGCTAAGCCAGCGTTAAACTAAGCAGGCGGCGCAGAAGATACGCGAATGACAAGGACGCTATTCAATTGAGCCGACATCTTGAGCAGAGACTCCGAGAGATTGACATCATTACCCTGGAGTTTTTCGAAGTTGCACAGATTTCGTTGCAAATTAAGAGAGACCCAGCAAGAGCTGCGAATCGTTGCGTACTGCACAGATGTTGGTAATAATGGAAGACAGACGGATGGATCCTTCTGAGACTGCATAGCAACCATTGGAATCGATGGCGGCGGATTCTTTTGCAGCATATACTACTGACGGCAGCATCCTGGACAAGACAGCTGAACATCTTGCCGGCCAAAGCAACATGACGGAACAGTTCTCCATTCCATGCGTTGCCTAATGTGAAGCGCATGTGCTTTGGCAATGAGCCATACTGCCTGGATTGAAGCAAGCTATTTCGGAATTTCCCAACCAGCATTACATCAACACAACTTAAACTCAAAACTTCAACATTAGTCCAAAGGTGCATGCACTACTAGCACATGATCTAGAGTTTCTTCAAGCAGAAATTGAGAAGCAAAACCATCGCCTGGGGAACGGGAAGCAGCCTCGATATCGCGGCTTTGGTTTTTGGTCCGAAAAGGTTTTCATTCACCATAGGCTAAGAACTGAAATTACCCAGCAAATAGGTTTTCTGCTATCGATTCGGTTTATTTCACAAACATCAAACTCAATAGTACCGGTCACGCATGCATTCACTCTGCTCTCTCTCTCTCTCTGTACAACAGACTGATTTTAGCGCATGGTCCTCTCTGTGCCATTTCTCTACTTTAGCCATGGCTTCCAGCTTTGGCCTAAATTGCTCTTGCAGTTAAAACCAAACAGATTTCCGTTGTCTATGGCTTTCTCTGTTCTGTCTGCGTACCGCAAGATCTCTACCAACTGCCACGTCAGTCCTGCCGAAGATCACGCACCAATTTGAATGAAAAACCAAATACGCTCAAGTACCGACGAGTTTCAGAAGCGTGTCCGACACGTTAAAAAACAAAAAATCTATAAAAATAGAAAGCTTCAAAAAATTTCTATTCACGTTGAAATTAGAAGTCCCATTATTAGGCTGACGTACTCAATTTCCAGACAATCTGAAGAATGATAAAATTAGATTGAAAATAAGTCCTGATACAATTATTCTAAATTAAGAGTTCATGCACGAGTGCCAAAGCAGTAAAACGCACTAACAACAACAACAACAGAGTACGCTGCCGGATCGCAAAAGCAACGTCAGATGGCACGCTTCGAAGCTTGGGCGCGAACAAAGGCCGCACCGCCGGTAGAGTCCGGGGCGCCGGCGTCAGCCAGCAGACAGTCGACGTAGCGCCGTGTCCTCGCTTGTCCCCGCCGGTAGGGTGCCTGCAACGTAAGTAGCAGCACCTCCTGCACCGGCTCCGGACAGTAGGCCTCGCGCGGATGACGTGGCCTGCCAGCTGGAGTCGCCGACGGCGCAGCAGATCGCTAGGACGGGCCAGGCCGGCGCGATGATAGAGCGCCGTGTTGGTGACTCGCTCGTTGCCTTACGTTAAAGGCTTACGTGAAATCGCAGCAATGTTTATAGAAGCGTGAATGTTGCAGGTGTAGTACTCCAACTATAGTTAGTTGAATTTGGAACTTTTTCTGGAACATTCTTGCTTCCAGAATTTTTCAATGGAAAAAGCTATAAGTCTAAAGCATTTGCAATCAAACTATTGCTAACTTTACACAAAATTTTATTAATGAATAACAATATCGATTTTTTAAACGCTCAATCGATAGAATTCAAAGAGCCAGTGTGATGGACGTTACTCACTTTGTCACGTTTATCTCAGACCCCAGCTGCAATATCGAGCTCAAAATCTTCAAGATGAGCCAGCAAGAACGGTTGCATTGGGATTCCATAAAAAGGATGAGACTCACGCTGAAAACCAGCAGAGAGCAATAAAAAGTGTTCTATACTGCAGCTGTCAATCAAGCATTCAGACTCTTAGCCCCTGGAATCATGCATGAATTTTTGAAGCATCCATTCCAAGGCTAACGCACTATTTGCCTTGTCTTTTAGTTGTCTTTCGGTTGTCTTTTGCCTTGTCTTTTGGCAACACGAAAGAAGATGAAGAGGGTAAAAAGTAAATTATATGAAAAGTGCAAATCAAACTTCAAAACCCAAGCGTCGCCCAGATAGACGATTCATAAATCTCGCACGTTATTAATGGTTTCATAAATCAGATCTATATTTGAGAACACTGCAAGAATATAAGCTAGTCTGCAAATAGCGGTATTGCATCAGCTAAGATTGCACTGCGAAGGGTTAGCTAATTTTTTGTCATAAATCTTCAATTCCTTTTGGTGAATTCGGAGGTAGCAACGAGAGTACTTCACTAAATTAGCACTGCTCCTCAGTGGAATTAAACTGTTTCAGACTAGGAATAACTGTGAAAGCATTAAACAAAGGCCCATGCAGAACTAAACCCTTCTGTCTGTTCTTAGACGACTTTCTCTTCTGCTTATTGGTGCTGAAGTGCCGGAAATCGTGGACCGCAAATGTTTTCTGTGTGAGCCTTCTGTTTGCAAACCTGCGGTAAAGCAGACTGTTGCAGAGTCGCCGCTGTTGGTTTTTTAAAGTCCTGTAGCGCCGAATACAGGTGTACCGGATGCGACGCTTCTGGCTCGTGTCGTAGTTCGGACTGAATTCGTCCGGCTTAAACAGGTGCACTGAGCAGTTGAGCTGTTCGGCTGGGCACAGACCGAGCTGGTGTAGTTCTCGTGCACCTGCTTCATCAGAATCGGACCCGTGATGTGAGTGGCTTCGAAGTTGGTCCTCATGCGGTTGGGACTCGTGAGAGGTTGCGGATCTTGGCGAGCATCTTGCACACGTAGTAGTAATAAAACGGGTGCTTTGGAATGCCGAACATCACGGCGTTCGACACCAGCGACTTCAAGTTGTACAGGAAGACGGCGTGCTCTTCCGGCTCCTGTGCGACCATGGCGCCTCTCATCGGATTGTCGAACAAGTGCTCCATGCTCCTGACTGGGAGAGTGTCCATGTCCACGTACAGTCCTCCGAAGTGGTACAGCGCCAGTGCTCGGATGAAGTCTGACCGCTCCAACGGTGTCTGCAGCTCGCTCTCGAACTCTTCAAGCAGCTCCGGATAGTGAAGTCGCAAAAGGCACAGAGCGTCTGCATCTCGCCACAGGTAGAACGTAAAGTTCGAGTAGCTTTCGTACCACCGCTTCAGGTAGCGCTTGTAGTTGTTGAGCATGAACTCGCTCTTGGCGGTGAAGTGAATGATTCTGGAATCTTCAGATTTGAGGACAAGTCCTTGAACACCAGCCGGTTCTCGCATGGCAGAGCCGGAGCGCTGACGGGTGCTCGATCGCGCAGCTTGGGACCGCCGCTTGAGTTGGAGAGCGGCCGATGTGAAGGAAAAAGTACATCCGGGTTGAGCACAATTCTGGCTACCGACAGCAGAGTAACCCAGAGCATCAGGGACGCAGCCAGTCTGCGTTGAACGATAAGGCAGGTTAGTCGTCTCGGTTTCATTCCGTTAAGTGGCAAGCAGCGAGCATAGCTTGCATCTGACAGACATTTAACCTAAGCTAAACCAAGCTTAACTAACACTGGCTTGAATTCCATTGGCTCTGGCGCACCATTCAGTGTAGTGCCTTTCAAGGGCTGAAACGCAACAACGTTAAATCAAATAATTTAAGGAAGTAAAACAGGCACTTACTGGCTTGAGAACTGCAGTTTGGCAGATAGTTTATTCATGAAGGCTGAATGCTACAATTAAAGTGAGAGTTCATCTTATTAGCCAAGTTAAAGATGAGTTTGCCTGACAAGTAAAGATCTTGAAAAGTCGTTCACATTCTACTTGATAGTTGGTCAGCCGTGCAGTAAATTATTTATAGGTTACTGCGATAAACTGCTTGAGAATTCAACTCATTTTTATTGTTTATCCGCCTCGCCACTTATGTACTTTTCTGGTTCACTGAGGAGACTTGTTCTCCAAGAAAACTAGGTTTTTTTTCCTTTGCTTTGTTCCACTTCCTTTTTCTCAACTTTGCAATACTGAAAATTGGAAATTAAATATGTATTTTTCCATTGAGCAATAAGATAAATATGAAGAGTTAAAAATAGATAATCAATGCTCAATGTCATAAAAGCTAAAAACCATTGTCTTGCAAATAAAATCAGAATATTGGAATCAAGCAGGAATTTCTAAAAAATACATGCATAATTTTAACAGTTTCTCCTTCGTCTGCAAAAATATAAAATTAGCTAAAAAATACAATTGGACTACTCAAATCTGAGGGAAAACTACGTTTCTGGGAATATTTTAGGAGGTAGGTTTCACCGAAAAAGCATTACGGATCAAGATAAGAGGTTTTTTATTTTTAATTCAGTACAAAAAATGTTGGCTATCGCTTTTGATTGGAAACAGACTCATTGTTCATCTTTTGATGTCAATTGTCTTTATTATAGCTTTTCATTTATGAAATTAGGATCCTATGTTAACTTTATATGCTGCGTACAATCTTACATGTACTGCACCGTACATGTAGTCATTATCGATTTTATGATTTTTAGTTTCATTGCGGTATAAATATGTGTAACAGCTAATAATAAAAATAGATTCACAAAACTAATGAATCTTAATGTTGTGCCATTTTTAATGATTTTTAGGCATACAACATGCACTTAGGATATAATTTCGAATGTAGTTTTTCGGTAAAAAAACGATTCCTAGAAATTTCTCAAGAAACATAGTTATTTCCTGTCCTTCTGCTTGAGTAGTCTTTGCCTTAATACCCTGCGGTTGACAGCTTTGGTACAAGCATGAGAATAGGTTCTACCGGATATATGCAGAATCCACGGATGATAGAGCAAGAAGAAATTTTCTACAGAGTCGATCCGTCTGCTGTAGGGTGTCCCACCGCTGCTCAGTATGACCTGCTGCCCAAATACTCGCTCAGCGAGTATGAGTTTACCCTCTCCTGTAGCAACTGAATAATTAATGCCAGAATGTAGGCATCCTGCAGTATCTTGCATGCAGGGTAGCTAAGCAAGTGTAGAAAACCTTTGTGCTAGTGTTTAATCTGGGTAGAAATCACCTTTCTTATTATTTAGTGTACATGTAAATGGACTGAATTACAGTTCTTACTGCCAGTAAACCTGCGTTCATCATTGCCAATTTAGAGGTGAACTTTTGGCACCTGCTCAGTGCCACTGCATGCCAATTATCCAGTGCACAAGATGAACCAGATCAATGCATTTGTTCACCTTATAACGACTTGTTTACTAATCAAACATTGAGTTGGTAGAATGCTTTAAAAATTCTGGCTTTATTCTCCATATTACATTTTCAGCTTCAAGCACCTCCAGTTTGGATAACCTTTATACTGAAAAATTGTAAACTTAAAGTACTACTGTACATGCTACAAATGCAAGTAGTAGGAAACGTTTTATGGAGACATATTTTACTAAAGCGTAAGCCACAGTGGCAGAGGGGCGCAACACGCCCCCTCCCCTAGTAAGCTGACAAAATGATTTCACACCTCAGCACCTACTCTGGCGCCCCTTGGTGCTGGCGCCCCTTGGTGCTGGCGCCCCTTGGTGCTGGCGCCCCTTGGTGCTGGCGCCCCTTGGTGCTGGCGCCCCTTGGTGCTGGCGCCCCTTGGTGCTGGCGCCCCTTGGTGCTGGCGCCCCTTGGTGCTGGCGCCCCTTGGTGCTGGCGCCCCTTGGTGCTGGCGCCCCTTGGTGCTGGCGCCCCTTGGTGCTGGCGCCCCTTGGTGCTGGCGCCCCTTGGTGCTGGCGCCCCTTGGTGCTGGCGCCCCTTGGTGCTGGCGCCCCTTGGTGCTGGCGCCCCTTGGTGCTGGCGCCCCTTGGTGCTGGCGCCCCTTGGTGCTGGCGCCCCTTGGTGCTGGCGCCCCTTGGTGCTGGCGCCCCTTGGTGCTGGCGCCCCTTGGTGCTGGCTCAGATCTTCATCGAATTTTCATCGAGCTGGCGCTTCAAAAGCAGTTTGAGCAGCGTGAGGCATGAGCATTGCGGAATGGGCGACGCTCGCCTCCACGCTGCGTCTTCGGACCGCCATGCAGCTAAGAGGCATGAGCAATTTTCAACTCGTTTATGTACTACAAGGGTCGACATGTATTCCTACAATATTCCATGCTGGACGAGTGTCTGTACGCTCCCAGGCTCTCCACTTCCACCTCGAAGTGTCCGTACGCCTCGGGGGTCGCCACTCTCTCGCCTATCACACCCGGCAAGCTCTGGGCAGTCCGACCCCCGAACCCCCGATCACCCCGTCTGCGGCCCACACGGACGGAAGCAAAAAATACAACACTAGCACTTGCAACTGCAAGTACTTTTACGTGTATGAAGGAGACATTTTCCAGACCTATAAATTCAGTTCTGAACGTGAAAACGATAGATTAAATTATATAGCTTGAATTCTGGGATAGACTCAGATATACAGACTCAGAAAGTCAGACCAGCATGACGGCTCACACACGTGTGCTTGCCTAATTGTCTGCGGTATTGTAAAGCCTCCTGCTAGGCTGTCAGGTGATCTCAAAAACAACTCTGAAAATGAGTTTTGCTCTGAGCATTTAGCCGGGTGTGTAGACGGGTGAAGGCGTTTCTCATTATCAATACAGTTTTTTCTATCTAAATTGGTATTAAAATAAATTGTCCAGCAGCTCAAATAGTGTCTCAATGAAAAAAGTTGAAGATAGGCAGAAAAGCACGTATCAAATAAGGAATCCAGTAAGACTGAAGATTTTGGACGATTGTCATTTTGTATTCGCTATCAATATAAAAAATGAGAAGATATCTGAAGCATGCATATGCAGTGAGGCAGTTTAGAGACATCCTGTTTGCAATTCACGACCGTTCCACTCGAAGACACCAGCCACAAGACACCAATTAAACTATTGCATTCACAGAAAAGAAAATATAGTACTTCATTAGATTACAAATGTACTCATACTCAGAATTGTCTCTTCTAAGCAATGAACGAAAGATTAATTGAATCACAGTTAGGAAATCAGCACTGATTCTGTGTAGAATCGTACCATTTTATCGGCGGAATGACCGTCAATATATTAAAGTAATCACTGACCAACACCTGGCTCTGATTCTTCTTCACATCTAAAGATTTTGGCTTTCGTCGGTACCCGCTTAAGTGCTGAAATTCGTGCACTGCGAGCGTCGGCAGACTGAGCCTTCTGTGAATAAACCGACGCTCTAATAGACTGTTACAGAGCCGTCTCTGTTCTCTATTGAGCAGCTTGAAGTACCGCACGCAGATGTTTTCGATGCGACGCTTCTGGATCGTGTCGTAGTTCGGACTGAATTCGTCCGGCTTAAACAGGTGCACTGAGCAGTTGACCTGTTCGGCTGGGCACAGACCGAGCTGGGTGTAGTTCTCGTGCACCTGCTTCATCAGAATCGGACCCGTGATGTGAGTGGCTTCGAAGTTGGTCCTCATGCGGTTGGGACTCGGTGAGAGGTTGCGGATCTTGGCGAGCATCTTGCACACGTAGTAGTAATAAAATGGGTGCTTCGGAATGCCGAACATCACGGCGTTCGACACCAGCGACTTCAAGTTGTACAGGAAGACGGCGTGCTCTGCCGGCTCCTGTGCGACCATGGCGCCTCTCATCGGATTGTCGAACAAGTGCTCCATGCTCCTGACTGGGAGAGTGTCCATGTCCACGTACAGTCCTCCGAAGTGGTACAGCGCCAGTGCTCGGATGAAGTCTGACCGCTCCAACGGTGTCTGCAGCTCGCTCTCGAACTCTTCAAGCAGCTCCGGATAGTGAAGTCGCAAAAGGCACAGAGCGTCTGCATCTCGCCACAGGTAGAACGTAAAGTTAGAGTAGCTTTCGTACCACCGCTTCAGGTAGCGCTTGTAGTTGTTGAGCATGAACTCGCTCTTGGCGGTGAAGTGAATGATTCTGGGAATCTTCAGATTTGAGGACAAGTCCTTGAACACCAGCCGGTTCTCGCATGGCAGAGCCGGAGCGCTGACGGGTGCTCGATCGCGCAGCTTGGGACCGCCGCTTGAGTTGGAGAGCGGCCGGTGTGAAGGGAAAAGTACATCCGGGTTGAGCACAATTCTGGCTACCGACAGCAGAGTAAGCCAGAGAATGAGAGACGCAGTCAGTCGGTGTAAACTAAAGCGGGTCATGAGTCTGATGTGTTGGATTTCAGTTGAAAACTCCAGCATCAGAGTGTATTTCAACAGGCATTTATCTGCCTGCTGAGATAATACAATATACCTGAAAAAACACGTGAATTTCATTGGCTGCTGATGCTTGCATGGCTTCATGACATCCCTGACGCCATATAGTGCCCAGTCATAAATAGATGCATAATAGTAATACAAAAGGACGCTGCACTGGCTATATCGTGCAATTTTCTACGCTGCTTTTCGCCTCAAACTCTATTAGCGATATTGGAAGCTTGAATTATCATTGTACAAGCTATAAAATTTTCGATTTAGTAATTGCAAAATTCAGCAAGTCCATTCATGCGTATGTTTATCCGAGGTGCACTAACATGTTTTTCAAGAAAAAACTATCAAATGCATTCGAGGCTGTCAAAGCTCATAATGAAGTTGTGGTTCTTAGATCGCACATTCTGTCTGGAAAGATTGATACATAGCGTTTCAAATTTAGTCAACTGGGTTTCCGTCTTAGGTAAAAACTCCGACTTGAGGCAGATTGTGGCTAATAATCGGCAGGAAAATGGCAGCTGATCGATGCAACTGAAGGTCAGGGGAGGGGGGTTTGCGAAGTTTGAAAACCACAAATTTTCTGCAATGAAAATAATTATTAATTGATTACACCTGCTCCAATGGGCAGATTTGCAACGGCGACAGCTCAGCCGCAGCTGCGTACGGCTGTTCAGTCCAAGGACTGGGGGGGGGGGGGGGCGCAGACACCCACAATTACCCCAGCTAATGCTGGCACCAATTTTACAGCTGGATGAACTGAAGCAATGCAGAGTAAAGTTTCTTGCTCAAGGACACAAATTGTTCCTGATTGGGTCGAGAATCGAACCCCCGACCTTTCAGTCGTGAGTCCGACGCTCTAAACACTAGGCTGCAACACTTAGAGCAATTCTTTTAGGCAATTAAGATTTTATGCAAGCTACTTGAAGTAACAACTGTAAAAAAGCTATGTGCTGCTAGTCAGAGTCTACTAATATAAATTTTTTTAGAACTACAGCCTTTGAGTGCTAAATAATTTAAATGCATTCTGTTCATCTGCAATGAAGTTTAAGACGAGCGCGAGCATTGCTTTACATATATAATCGCGTAAAATTAAAAAATCCGCCCATTCCATCACAAAGTTTTGGCGATCGCTGAAATATTTATGAGTCAGCCGCTTGGATCTGTCTTGGCAGAGCTTGAACTGAAAACAGTTTTTGTTAGGATGAAGTCGATATGCGATGCAGGATGTTGGACCTGAATTTAGGACAAGTTAAAGTATCCTGTCCTGTCCTGCCCAATTTGAGTTTCCCAGTTTCCACTAGACTCACAAGGCTGGGAAGTCTCTATAGACTTAGAGAAATACCCGGGCTTTCCGCGCATCCTAATTCAAACGCTGGGAGGCCTTGACGGCAAGAAATGGACGACTATAGCAGCAAACATGAATCAGACCAACAACGCGCTGAGGACAACGGAAATCGTAGAAACTTTAACAGGTGAATTTCATGAAAATCTGGTGATACCTCTGGTTGTACGCAAAGTTTTCTTAATTTGAATTCGCTAGCGACCATTCGCTTGCAGACGCCTCGCTGGCCTCGTCACGTTTGACGAGTCGCTCAATGCAGTCGATCTGGATGACAGGCCTCAGCAGATGTCAACCGTCAGGCGCTCAAGTCGCCAGTCGGTCAGCCGGGCCGGTGTCCTGGAGAACCTTCGGCTTCAACTGAGCAGCAACTCTCGACAGTCGTCTGGGGATAATTTAGTCCAGGCCTACCTGCTTCAGCGGCAGGCCTCTCTGACGGCTTCCCTGTCGTCGTCCGCAGGCGGCGGTACGCTGCTGAGTGACAGCCTGCAGCGGGCGCGGCTTGGCTACCTGATGCAGGAGCGCCAGCTCTCCTGCTCTCTGCGACGGAGGCGATCTTCGGCTTACAGACGCGAGAACAGCCTGTCAGCGATGGTTGCCAGGCAGAAACCCGGCGACTCAATTCGGGAAGAGCTGGGCTGCGACAGCGAAGAATTGGAAGCAAAGAGGCAGCGAATGGTAATGCAGTTTGATACGAATTTTACCTGCTAAGCCTTTTATTTTTAATTTATTTTGGGGGGGGGGGTGGTCGTGCACGAAATTGACAGCCATGAAAGCCAACTACCCAAGGCACAGAGAGTGTACACGTCTGACGATCGACGCAGAATTGCCTTCAACGCTGATTGATTGTCACCAGTCAATTGTGAAGATGTCACCAAAAGGCGTTGCGCTAGGGTGTCTACAGCCCTCTTTTATTATTCGTCATAACTGGCCATTCGAAGGTATCTTTTGAATGCAGACATTTTCCATAGCCTACACCTCGTCATTTTGCATTTTTCAGAAGCAGCTGCGGCTTCAGTTGAACTTTTACTATCGTCTAGTGATTGCCGTGTTCAGGCTGTGCTGTCAACACCGTCTGACTTGGTGAGAAATCTATCTTGTTCATAATCGTGTCGATTTATACCATCTTCAAATTGAATTTTCTTGCTCTGTATGAAACAGAAAGTCAGACCGTAGCCCCGTGGTCTAGCGTAGATCTCTATATGCGTATTTGCCAGCGGCCCAGGCTCGATTCCAAGTGCATTCACATTAATTTGGAGCTGAATTGGAATATCGGCTTGGCTCTGCTCGTGCAATTAACGGCCTTGAGGGCCAACCCCCAAGGTACAGTGAAGTGTACATGCCAAACGATAAATAAAGTTTGTGCCACTGTACACTCCTGTGTGAGTGTGTGCCTGTTCGTATGACTGCGTACGTATCCGCCCGCTCGTGTGCCTGCTCAGGGTAGTCTTTATAAAAGAGCTGTCGCCAATCCCCTCGTTGCAGCCGCAGATTGGGCAACACGTTCCGCTCGCAGCAGCAGACCATAGACTTGAGCCGCAGCAGCAACAGTAGCTTCGGCGGCGGTCGCTACTCGGTGTTCAACAAGGCCGAGTTCAAAGCCAACCGGCAGATGCGGCTGTCAGCTGAGACGCGAAGAGTTTTGGCCAAGTGTCCGGAGGAGCGCAGTGAGGAAGAGATTAACTATGTTAGTGACATCGGGCGGAGTTAATGCAAATCAAAAGTGCAGGATGTTTTTTGGCAAATCTAAAAAGCTTATTGCTATCGGGGGATGCTTTGCTCGGGGGAATAGCTGTGTCAAGTCTGGGAGGGAATTGCTAAGATGTCAGGGCTTACTGGGGAATTGCTGAGATGTCAAGACTTGCTGAGGAATTGCTGAGATCTCAAGGCTCGCTGGGGGAATTGCTGAGATGTCAAGAATTACTGGGGGAATTGCTGAGATTTCAAGGCTTGCTGGGGGAATTGCTGAGATGCCAAGGCTTGGTGGAGAGAATTGCTGAGATGTCAAGACTTGCTGAGGAATTGCTGAGATGTCAAGGCTTGCTGGGGGAATTGCTGAGATGTCAAGAATTACTGGGGGAATTGCTGAGATTTCAAGGCTTGCTGGGGGAATTGCTGAGATGCCAAGGCTTGCTGGGGAGAATTGCTGAGATGTCAAGACTTGCTGAGGAATTGCTGAGTTGTCAAGGCTTGCTGGGGGAATTGCTGAGATGTCAAGCCTTGCTGGGGGAATTGCTGAGATGTCAAGGCTTACGGGGGGAATTGCTGAGATGTCAAGGCTTGCTGGGGGAATTGCTGAGATGTCAAGACTTGCTGCGGGGAATTGCTGAGATGTCAAGGCTAACGGGGGAATTGCTCAGAAGTCAAGGCTTGCTCGGGGGAATTGCTGAGATGTCAAGGCTTGCTGGGGGAATTGCTGAGATATAAAGGCTGAAGTCAGGAGATACATGTAGTTTACTTAAAATTAATTCTTTTATTACATTCTTTTTGTTCTCTTCAACGGGGGGCGTATATTGCTACTCTAAAAGGCTTACAAATGAATTCAGCAAAATGAAAGGACCTTTGGTGAGTTTGTATGTACTACTTAATTAAAAAATGAATGTTACTTCAAGGCCCAAAGTTAAGAAAAACTTGTGTGAAAAATTCAATCAACAAAAGTGCTAGCTTTTATGTCTGTAATAAAAATATGAGACCGTATTAACAGGAGGCAGTACGAGCGTACTGGCTAAACCCCGACATTCATAGCCAACTCAGGGATATTCAATTCCGTCTGCGGCCACACTCATTTTCTGCCAGTAAGTCAAATCAATTTGTAAATCCGTGAACTGCTCGATTCCAGGCGGTGATTGCGCTCAGAGGCATTCAGCAGCTGGCTGACTATCCGGTGCGGATGCAGCGGAATCTAGCGCGAATGGGAGTGCTGGAAAGGTAAACTCGCGGTGGCTTGATTCCATTCGAACTTTCATTTAGCTTATTAGAAATTGATCGGCCGTTGACAGCTATGAATCTGGTCGAGTTATTGTGCGGCAGAATGACCCGGCTCACGCGTTCTACTTCATCACCTATGGTGTTGGTGAGTAAACTTTCTATGCAGATTGTAAAGAGATATTTTGTAAAAACGTTGGAGGGTCCAATTGGTGAGTTGCTTTTGTCCTGCGGAAGCGATATTTTGAGTGTTATTTGTATCACGGAAACTTTACTAGCAAGAATTTACACTACTTGACTTTTCTACATTGTACTAAAGCCTCTACGGGCAACATTTTAGGTAGAAATTTAATTACCTTGCTCGTGGTCATTGTTGCTTGCAGTTGTTCATAGTTTGTTGGTTAGTACTCTAGGGGGCTGTAGCCTAGTAGTTAGAGCGTCGGACACACGACTTGAAGGTCGTGGGTTCGATTCCCCATTACACAGGAACAATTTGTGTCCTTGAGCAAGACACTTAACTCTGCATTGCTTCAGTTCAACCAGCTGTAAAATGGGTGCCAGCATTAGCTGGGGTAACTGAGGGTGTGTGTGGCGACCCCCCAGTCCTTGGACCGTACCAACCGTACACAGCCTTCAGATGCGCCGCGCAATAGCTGCGGCTGATCTGTCGGTTGCACATCTGCCCATCAGGGCAGGTATAATCAATTAGCGGAACAGCCGGAGGGAGAGAGCAAAGGCAACAATTGGAGAGCACGAGCAAAACATCTTACCGCCTTCTACAATAACATATAACATCTTACAATCCTGCAGTTCTGGTGTGCGTTCTGGACCAGTCAGCTGACACTGCTCACACCGTGGTTGAGTTGAACAAAGGCGACAGCTTCGGCGAGTTGGCGATTGTCAATCAGAGTCAGCGACAGAGCACGGTTGTCTGCAAGACCGACTGCGACTTTCTTGCCATCGATATTCCGGTAAGAGTTTAGTTTAGTCACACAGGGACAGATTGAAAATGCAAGCGGGATGAGTTTGTGCCGAAACACTCAGTATTTCATGTACAGAGTTATAAGCTGAGAAACATAATTATAGCCTAATTAAGTAACAACGAAAGAGACTAAAATCAGACCTAATTCCCTATGCACTTGTTAAATAATTTCAAGTCATCAGTCCGGGGTAGCAGAAGTGAGTGTTGTGGTTAGTTCCATAGTCGTTTGGGTTCCGCTGCAGAAAAGCCGTGTTGAACACTGCTTATTTTAAATAAACAAGGCGATAGAAGCCCTTAATTTCAGGGTTTACAGCGGCTCTGAATTTCTAATCTTCAAGCATGTACACTCTGTTCCTTTGGGGTTGGCCCTCATGGGTGTAAATTTTGTGCAAGACGACTCCCAACGAATTTTTCAGGCTTACGAAGCAATTTTTATGCAAGGAGGGCAGAAAACCGTTACAGACCCGGATCACGAAGAATTTGTCAGGTAACGCTTTTGGAGACTTGATCTCTGCAGTGACTCTGGGGAAGCATTGAAGCATTGGAGTTAAAGTTTTATTACTGACTTTGCAGGAGTCTGGATTTCCTACGCGGCTGGCCGATTCAGCATCTGCAGAAGCAGCATGCCAAGTTCATGTTCTGCTACTTTAAGTAGGGCGTCGCAGTTTCTTTTTTAAGTTTGAGCCGTTTTCAGACAGGCTAGTCATCTTTAATCAACACAATCTGTTGCAGAAGATCCGTTGTAATGGTAAAGAACAGCCGTGCATCCCGATGGATCTACATTGTCAAGTCTGTGAGTGCATTGTGCTCTTTGCAACATTTACATATTACTGTGGTTTTCCGGGTTTTCGTTTTGAAAAAGAAAGAATAATAAAAATAATAAATGTGACAATTTGGCTTAGAAACAGAAATGTTGCTCACATTTATCTGGAAATAATATGTATGTTTATCTCGGGCAGTAAAATTTATATTTAAACGATGTCTTTTACGATTGTTTATTCTACCGTTTATCGGCTTTTTATCGACTGTCAATCAACACGGGAT
The DNA here is from genome assembly GCA_002269645.1 of Macrostomum lignano. Classification (NCBI taxonomy): domain Eukaryota; kingdom Metazoa; phylum Platyhelminthes; family Macrostomidae; genus Macrostomum; species Macrostomum lignano. The sequence goes on along the minus strand of NIVC01001755.1, from coordinate 21,497 downwards.
GAGCCTTCAGATGCCTTCAGATGCGCCGCGCAATAGCTGCGGCTGAGCTGTCGGTTGCACAGCTGCCCATTAGAGCAGGCTGCGTGGATAGCTGGTTTTAATGCACCTTATTACGTTACTGAATCATCTAATTATTAACAGAATTTTGCCTTTTTTTCGCCGATATCAAGGGAAGCGCTCAAGTACTGTTTGCTCTACAAAAGACGCAACCGCTAGTGGCCAACGCATCCGGTGAGCTGCTGCAAACCAGCCACCAGCGGCGCCTCATTGAAGAAGCCGCGCCATATTTGTGGCAGTTCTACGACAGCACTGGGATGTTCCGACTGGCCAGGTCGGCACTGCCGGCCGGCGCTGAGAGCAGACAGCTACAGTTGGTTGACCGTCCAGACAGACCGCTGACGGTAGCTGCCGCGACTTTGACTTCGCAAAATGCTGCGAGTATCAGAGGCGCGAGAGCTCGCGGCTCTGCGGCTAAATCCGCCGGTAGAGTCAGGCTGAAGCAGCAGCGACCGTTGAGCGTTGAGACTAAGAGTCAAGCAATGGTGGGCGCTTGAACATTTGTGACTTAATCGAATTTGTTTTAGAAGAGTTTACACACAGATCAAATATTTAATAAACTATCTCATTTAAACACTTTCAGGCCAACTTTTTCTCCAAGGAGGAGTCTGGTGAGTGAGCTGGACGTTCATTTTCAAACTAACTGCGACTGACAGGTTTGAAGCAAGCTCGCGGTACATGGGTCCAACACCAACTCCAACGTTTTGCGACCTGCGATTTACATCGAAGAGGGCTTGATTTAACTTAATTTTAGCCATGATCCACAGAGAGTGTACATATCTTCACTCTCTTACATGCCTTCCATGCTACATGTAAACTCGCCTGACAAAAATGTGTCTACCTTCATAACAGCGTTCATTATCATCGATACACTTTACTCTGATGCGTTTCCAGTTCAAGGCCAAGACGGTTCAACAACCGTTCGAATGGGACGAAAGACGTTCTATGACGAATTGGACGACGGAGTGCTGGTGAGTGACGTCATCTAACCAACTCAGTGATTGTACTAAGAGAATCGAATAAATTCAATTATTTTGGCTTTGATTTGAGAAATTTAACTTCCTGTGTCTGATTCATCTTGCATGACCACAATCATGTTTTCTGAGAACCCTTGAACCATTGAGCTCCTTAATTCAAAAGGGGATGCCTGCGTCGTGGATAAACAAGACAGCAATCTAGGTTAGAGAAGAATGAAACAATTATAGCATTTTTTAGGATTAAAAGTCAAATAGTTATAACAAATTAATTGAAGACACCATTATCACACAAAAAGTTAAAAAATATAGTTCGCCTTCAATTGTAGCACTTTCTAAGTTTTCTAGGAAAACGATGCAATTTTAATTAAATAAAACACTTCAATTGTAGCACTTTCTAAGTTTTCTAGGAAAACGATGCAATTTTAATTAAATAAAACACTTCAATTGTAGCACTTTCTAAGTTTTCTAGGAAAACGATGCAATTTTAATTAAATAAAACACTTCAGTTGTAGCACTTTCTAAGTTTTCTAGGAAAACGATGCAATTTTAATTAAATAAAACACTTCAATTGTAGCACTTTCTAAGTTTTCTAGGAAAACGATGCAATTTTAATTAAATAAAACACTTCAATTGTAGCACTTTCTAAGTTTTCTAGGAAAACGATGCAATTTTAATTAAATAAAACACTTCAATTGTAGCACTTTCTAAGTTTTCTAGGAAAACGATGCAATTTTAATTAAATAAAACACTTCAATTGTAGCACTTTCTAAGTTTTCTAGGAAAACGATGCAATTTTAATTAAATAAAACACTTCAATTGTAGCACTTTCTAAGTTTTCTAGGAAAACGATGCAATTTTAATTAAATAAAACACTTCAATTGTAGCACTTTCTAAGTTTTCTAGGAAAACGATGCAATTTTAATTAAATAAAACACTTCAATTGTAGCACTTTCTAAGTTTTCTAGGAAAACGATGCAATTTTAATTAAATAAAACACTTCAATTGTAGCACTTTCTAAGTTTTCTAGGAAAACGATGCAATTTTAATTAAATAAAACACTTCAATTGTAGCACTTTCTAAGTTTTCTAGGAAAACGATGCAATTTTAATTAAATAAAACACTTCAATTGTAGAAAGCTGCGTACATACTCTTTCAGCGGAGGAAACCCATATCTACTAAGCCATTAACCATAAAGAGATATTTCAACGCAGGAACTGCCGGCATCGGGTAGTCCTGAGTTCGTTCGCCTGTGCACCCTGACCCGTGGTGGCGTCTTCGGTCTTCAGCACCTGTTCCAGCAGCCGACGGGCTCGTCGCAGCGCAACCAACAGCCGAGCCTGTGCGTGGTTAGCAACGGGGCGGAATGCCTACTGCTCGACCGGCAATTCTTCATCGAGCAGGCGCCCAGAAAGCTGCTGGACAGGCTGCGCAACCAGATCGATCAGTTTCCGAGTCGCGAGGAGCTGCAGCGCCGGCTGCAGTCAGCCATGGATTGGGAGGCCTACAAGCGGATGCTGGTCGAGGCGTTGATGGAGGAGAAGAAGCTCACTCGTCCGCTGACAGGCGTTGATAGAAAGTGATTTTTAAAATCGGTTCTGGGCAAAACAAATTTTTGATACAGGAAGATTATGACTCAATTTGTTTACTTTGAATTTGAGTGGGTATTAATTTCAGTTCCTGATTAATGGAAATAAAATAAATCTAAAGTGTTCTGTCTGCTTAGTTATTAAATACAAGCGAAGCTTAATGATCCACTTCTATACAATATCTCTCTGCGAACTTTTACATCCCTATTAAACCTTACAGCACTATGCTCTGGGACACTGAGACACTGAGACAATGAGATACTAAGAAACTGAGACATTGAGACACTGAGACACTGAGACACTGAGACACTGAGACACTGAGACACTGAGACACTGAGACACTGAGACACTGAGACAATGAGACACTGAGACACTGAGACACTGAGACACTGAGACACTGAGACACTGACACACTGAGACACTGACACACTGACACATTGACACACTGAGACACTGAGTTACTGAGACATTGAGATACTGAGACACTGTGAAACTGAGACACTGCGACAATGAGACACTGAGACACTGAGACACTGACACACTGACACACTGAGACACTGAGTTACTGACACACTGAGACACTGAGACACTGTGACACTGAGACACTGAGACACTGAGACACTGAGACACTGTGACACTGAGACACTGACACACTGACACACTGACACACTGACACACTGACACACTGAGACACTGACACACTGACACATTGACACACTGAGACACTGAGTTACTGAGACACTGAGACACTGAGACACTGAGACACTGAGACACTGTGACACTGAGACACTGAGACACTGACACACTGACACATTGACACACTGAGACACTGAGTTACTGAGACACTGAGACTCTGAGACACTGAGACACTGAGACACTGTGACACTGAGACACTGAGACACTGACACACTGACACACTGAGACACTGAGACACTGAGACACTGACACACTGACACACTGAGACACTGACACACTGACACACTGACACACTGACACACTGACACATTGACACACTGAGACACTGAGTTACTGAGACATTGAGATACTGAGACACTGTGAAACTGAGACACTGAGATACTGAGATACTGAGATACTGACTCTAAAACACTGAGACGCAAGTCTTTAACGTTTTTGGCTCCCAGATATCACACGAATGACGATAAAATATTTCACGCTTTTGCCTGTGAGAGATTCAGTTTAAAGGGCACTTCAAACTGCCAATTTTTTGGAAATGAGAAACTCTATGAGTATCTAAAATGTTTCTGTCAATCATTTTATGCCATTAGGTATCAGTCATTGTGTTTTTCTCTCCCCATGTTGGCGCAACTGTAGCCTCTTCTGAAATATCCAAAATATTGGAGATTTTGTTTTTGGTCATTCATCTTTTCGAAGTCTAGCAGATCCATTTTTCATGATAGTCAGAGTGGTTTCTGAACTGCCTTATAGATTTGCTTGATGGATTTTTTTCATTTTATGGAGCATTTTCAAGCACCCGTTGATTAGATAAATACGATAACCTATAACGAGCAGATAGGACACCTAAAAGCTTTACAATTCGTCCCACTAAAAATCGTCAAAACCTTTAGCCGAGTGACTGGAAAATGCGTTTGCTTTCAATGAATATTTGGTTTGCAAATTTCCTGCCACTGGCATTCGGTAGTTTGTGCCCCCAGCCTTACAGCCTCCGGGCTGGCAAGTGCGTCCATATTAGTGAGTTAAACAGTTACACGTGGTGCAAAGCGAACGCTGAGTGCATGTCCATTGGAGGCGAGCTGGTCAGCAACTACGGCACCCTGATCCTGCTTGGCAGCATGTCAATTTCGGTTCCCAATCATCTTTGGCTTGGAGTCACCGACTTGCCTGACGAGAGAGACAGGAGCAGGTCTAGCTGGCATTTGATCAACAACAAAGGAGTTCTGCCGCTTAATGATACATTGTGGGGGACCGAAGAACCTAATAATATTGACAAAAACCAGGACTGTTTAATCATGCAGCAAAATGCTCCGGGCAAGTTGGCTGATCTCCCCTGCTCGAACCTGCGCGGCTTCATGTGTGAATACGTCGCCGCGCTGCAGACTGAAACTTCGAGTCAAACCACTTTGAGACCAGCAGCTTTCAAGGCTCGGCACTTCAACCGCAACACCGAGTACTGCTATAGCGATCTGAAGAAGGTGAAAAATTCGGTCGCATGCGTGGCCGCCTGCATGCGAGCGAGAACCTGCCGACATGCGCTGTACCACAGGAAGCTGCACGACTGCCGCCTGCTGCTGTTCACGGATGCCCAAGTGGAGGAGAGCATCGAGACGAACCCAGGCTGGGTGAAGTACAGCCTGCAGAACTAATGCTGAACAACATTGACAACTCAAATGTGAACTTTATTTAATAACTCACTGATTTTTCATGTTTATGAACTTTCTAGACAGAAGTTTAAACCTCAATAATTAAATATACTATCTAAAAATAGCATACTTTATTCACTTATCTGAGGTTTTCTTCTTGGGAATTTTTTTCAATATTCGAGACTACGAGACTGACAAACCAAGAGAACAAAAACAGTTTATAACTTCTTCAAATTTTTACTTGCTAGGGTGAAAATTCTAAGGAAAACGGTTTAATAAAATTTATGCATCAAGACGCACACATGGTTCAATATAAGTTTTGAAACTTGAAGTTTTCTAGTACGTCAAAGCATTAAGATGGTAGATTGTGTCTATGGTAAAACCATATGCATAAGCACATTTTCACATGTTTTAACGTGTATAAATAATATTAATATTAATAATAAATTCATGATTACACCGGTCGGCAGATGTGCAACCGACAGCTCAGCCGCAGCTATTGCGCGGCGCATCTGAAGGCTGCGTACGGCTGTTCAGTCCAAGGACTGGAGGGAGGGCCGCCACACGCTACCCCAATTAACCCAGCTAATGCTGGCACGGCAACCCATTTTACAGCTGGGTGAACTGAAGCAATGTTTATTTAAGTGTCTTGCTCAAAGACACAAATTGTTCCGAATTGGGTCGAGAATCGAACCCCCGACCTTTTCATGAGTCCAACACTCTAACTACTCATTAATTTAAGTCATTAACTAATGCTGCCCTGGTTATAAAATTACCTGAAGAAATGCTGAGCTTAATGCATTCTTCAACTATTGAGGGAAAAATTCAGAAAAATTAATAATCATATCTCAAAAATCCCCTGTAGACGGATAAATCAGAAATATGCATCGATCTTGCATCAAAGCGACAAAGGCTTACTGCATTACTAAAAGTAGCAAACTAAGATTTTTTGCTTAAAAAACTCTTTATGTGAGATAAAAATTCTCATTCCTGACGATTAGAGAGTCAAAGGGCCGCTGTGTGAGCGTGTGAGGTGCCTGCAACCCTCGTGATTTAAATATTATTGTTGCTATTACTTTTAAAAATCCACCCACTCCACTGGCTATTAGAAAATGAAAAGGTGTAAGAAGCAATTTTTATCCATAATTAAACACACGCGATCACCTGCATCTCACTGTTTTTGCCAGCCCCGCCCACTCAAATAATCAGCTTCTTTGGGGACTCTTCGAGAAGTCTGGGGGAGGGTCATTTGAGCACAGCAGTTAATCCTACATTGCTCTTGGGCACTCATTAGCGCCATAAACACAGGCGGGCAGACACCCCCATCCAGCCTCTTTCACGACTGCTGCATCGTCAGCTCAGATGCGGGTAGCCTGCATACTGGAAGCTGCTTGCGGGTGATGATTAAAGCTTCTGAGAAATTCATTTCGGGTAAATTGAAACTGAAGTCCTGACTTACTGTTTTATTTTCCTGAGCTGATAGGCTTTTTTAGATTGAAAGCAATGAGATATTGATAAGCAATGAGATTGATAAGCAA